>OY992877.1:160227977-160737977 GCA_963921405.1 Cepaea hortensis | reverse complement strand
CTCTCATCGGCATGGCACATGATGATGGAAAATACTATGCATGTCGTAAGAAGCGACTAAGAATGGTTGGCGTTGGAATGGTTATACCCTATCTCGCTGGTTTCTGAGCTTGGGGAGGGGTAAGGCAGCTCTAAAGCACAGTTCCTGCGGAGATGGTATTTTGGCACTGGTCGAGTAAAGTCTCTTGGAAAGTCTCACTCCGATAGATGCATGATCTATTCAAGGCTTTGATGACCGGATCGCCAATGCATCGGCTTTGAGAATTAAAACGCAGATCTTCCAGCGGATTCCCAACCAAGCAAACAACCGACGTTTATGATAAGAGTGTAACACTCGTTATACTACCGGGTGTTTGTAAAGTCTCACGACACTTTGTATGTAATACAAATAAGATTTTTGAAAATCTTTCTTCCGTTGACAACACCATTCTGTTTGGAGTGCAAAGAATCACTCCAGCAGACGACAGCTATTCGCTGCATATTGCTTCACGATGGACTGTGGAGCACATTTTTTGATGACATCATGTACTTCATTTTTCAAACTTGTTCTACACACAAAGTGTAGTGAGACTTTATAAACACCCGGTATTTTCAAAATCCTGTTGGTGTTAGTTAACACACACCAATTCCTCACTTAAAGACATAGTAGTTGTTTCAGTGTATTTCAGCTACTGTGGTTATCTAAGCTTGGGAAGATTCAAAACAGATGGTTATGGTACAAGTGGGTGACATAGGTAGATTCTTCAAATCTTCAAGACTTTAAGTGGATGTTCTATCCTGTTCAAACAGGGCCAGGTAACCGCATGAGAGCCAGTGTACAATCTTCGAATGCATTTATAGTTAGGACACTGAACATTGATGAAGGGAATATATGTATATCCCTTCATCGTGTGCCACACCTATGGGTAATGCTTGGCTATCTCACACGATTACCAGAGTTTGGGTCAGGTGTGTGTTTTTGTCCCGATCATATCGTGTGACCTAGCCATCCAGGTATGCATCACTTTGTCTTTCCTTTGCTCTCTTCCCGTCAAATGTGTCAGTTGTCACCAAGTCTTCAAGTCTATATCTCCTCATAGTCGGCTCCGTGGCGAAGGAGTTACGGGCGCAGTTCGTAATCCCCATACCCGCGTTCGAAACACAGCTGCACACGATTTGGTAGCAGACCTCGTTGCATTGGTTTTTTACGAAATGGTATGGGTTCCGGTCGTTCAGAAAGCAATGGCAAACTACTTAAAGTAAACTTGTCAAGAGATCACAAACTGCAAATTATGCAGGTGTTGACTGCAACGTCCTGTAAGGGATATGCAACTAACTTTTTGTTTCTCCTCATAAGGTGGGCAACAAATCTTGACCATCTACGCCTAATGTCTCTAATCAATCTTTGGTTTTCATCTTTTTAAAAGACGGAATACAGCAAGCAACTTAATAAATAACTAAGCGTCCGTTGAACTACGATAAAACAAACATTGACACAAGGCTTCGACTCAGTGGCGTGCAGAGGTTCTTTGATGCCCGGGACCAAACCCTTGATTGGATGCCCCTAAATTGTTCTTTACCTCATCCATTCCTCCTCCCCTCCGACTGCACTGTGCTGCCCCCTCTCCCTAACTGGATGCTCCCCACCCGGCTGGATGCCCGGGGCCGCCGCACCCCCTCTGCACGCCACTGCTTCGACTAGATTGTGTATCATATTTGGTCTATATCAGTGGGTCTTCTCTGCAAACAATGTACGCGCATTTACAACATTGCTTTATGTTGTTGTTGTTGAAGTCGTCGTCGTTTCTGAATCAACTGGAAGACTGAATTTTATCTCTGAAATCACCGTTGTATAGATGAGGTGCCTCAGCCCCGAGAAGGGTTTGTATCTACCAGGTTGGCGTAGGCATTTTCTTCCCCACCCAGTACCAAAGTAACATCTTCTCGGGGTTGTGTTGCATAGTTCTCCTACCTCTCACGCTCGCATTCTCTCTCCCCTCCGCTCTCTCTCTCTTTCTTTCTCCCTCCATATCTCTCCCCCTCTCTCTCTCTCTTCCTCTCTCTCTCTCTCTCTCTGTCTCTGTCTCTCTCTTTTTCTTTATCTTCCTCTGTATCTCTCTCTTGCTCTCTCTCTATCTCTCTCGCTCTCTTTCTATCTCTCTCTCGCTCTCTCTCTATCTCTCTCTATCTCTTTATCTCTATCTCTCTATCTTTCTCTCGCTCTCTCTCTCTATCTCTATCTCTCGCTCTATCTCTCTCTATCTCTCTATCTATCTCTATCTCTCTCTATCTCTCCCTATCTCTCTCTATCTATCTCTCTCTATCTCTCTCTCTGTCTGTCTCTCTCTCTCTCTCTCTCACTCTCTCTCTCTCTCTCTCTCTCTCTCTCTCTCTCTCTCTCTCTCTCTCTCTAAGCTCAGAAACCAACGGGATGTACCAGGCCGGTACTGGAACTTCACATCTGCCGAGAGGTATATGAAGATGTAGCCAGGTCAAGATCCCCCGCAGCACTTCGGCAGAGATTATAAGCGAAGTTTGCTACTGTTTTCTTTACAAATTTTAGCTATTTCATTGTCAACAGATTCCAGCCAATGCCCAGTGAGATGTTCAATACAGCATGTGTAGCTTTCTATAGTAACTGAAAAGCTCAAGCAAAGGACAGTCTGAATAGCAGAAAAACAGAAATATGATTATTACAAAGAAATGAAACATGAAAGTTAATGGAACCAATCTGAAACAAGTCATTGTTTTCATGTATTTACGCACTTTAATACCAGGAGAAGGATATTACGAAAGTTAAATATCCCAAGCAAAAGCGGCATTTCACGCTATGAAGAATATTCTCTCCAATATATCTTTGTCAATCAAGGTGATACAAAGAGTTCATAAGAGTTCATTTCACACTGTGAAGAATATTCTCTCCAATATATCTTTGTCAATCAAGGTGATACAAAGAGTTCATAAGAGTTCATTTCACACTGTGAAGAATATTCTCTTCAATATATCTTTGTCAATCAAGGTGATACAAAGAGTTCATAAGAGTTCATTTCACACTGTGAAGAATATTCTCTTCAATATATCTTTGTCAATCAAGGTGATACAAAGAGTTCATAAGAGCTATATGGAGCCAAATATACGCAAGCGAATCATAGAAAATTAGCAGACAGATTGAAAGATTAAACAAAATACGAAGTCAGCATGGTCGAATGGATAAGAGAGTTCGTTCTTAAACATCCGGTGTGCTGATGTCGAGGTAGCGGGTTTAACCCCTACATTGGTCAGTTGGACTAAAATGCCAACTTCTCGTCCTTGACTTTGGGACGCAAATTGCAAGTGCCTCAGCGGTCAGAGTGGGTTCGCCTGATGGCGAGGGACACTAGTAATAAAGGAAAGCTAATCCACGCGTAAAAATCAGTCCAGTGCACTGCGCTATAGCACGTGTATGGACTAAGCTTGAGTTCAAAGCGAACGGGCGCAACACATACACAAAACCATAAACATCAACTATACGATAAACAGAATCGCATGATACATACAGTATACATACAAAATAACATGTTGAAAAACGACATATATATATATATATATATATATATATATATATATATATATATATATATATATATATATATATATAATCATCACCATCATCATCATCATCTCATCATGTGCCGTGCCGGCTGGCGTAGGCGTTCATGGCTCTCCACAGATCTCGGTCTTTGATGTTCTGGATCAACTCTGCTAATGATATTCCTCCATGCCACTGTCTCAATCCATCCAGCATCATTTCTCTTGGTCTGCCTCTGCCTCTCTTCCCCTCGATCTTTCCAGTTGTCACGATGTTCTCCAATGCCTCTCTTCTCATCACATGACCAAAGAAAGCTGTTTGTCTCTTTCTTATTGTTGCATATAGTGTTCTAGTTTCATTAGCCTCTTTCAGGCAATCGTTGTTAGTTACTCTGGCAGTCCAAGGAATTCGTAACATTCGTCTCAAAAACCACATCTCTGTTGCTTCTAAGTTCTTCCTAATTTGTTCATTTACATTCCAAGATTCGCTGCCATACAGCAAAACTGGTTCTATATAACATTTTAGCACTCTCTTTCTTACATTCATTGATAGCGACTTATTGCATAAGATACTCTTCATTTTCTGAAATGCGGCTTTAGCCTGCCCTATTCTGCTCTTAATCTCTGTTGTACATCTTCCATCCGGTGTTATAAGTGCCCCTAGGTATTTAAAACTATCCACTTGGTTGAGAATTTCCCCTTCTATTAAGAATGATAAGCGATGAAAAATGTATGTATATCCCAATGTATATATACAAAATATGTATATGTGTATATCCCAATGTTAACCCATGATTGTTGATCAGTATATTAAAAATAAAAATAAATAAATAAGAAAACAACCAGAAAAGTTACTGTTAACTTATGTAGATTTACACGCTCTTGCAATTTCAAACATACTGACACAATCTGTTCACGTATTAGCGGTGAGAACTGTACGAGGCGGGGAATGAAATGTTGCCTTACCTGCGTGGAAGAAATAATTATAATCCTAGCTGTAGTGGTCGGAAATGATGGTAGCACGCCGGGCCTGAGTTAACTGCACCTTGTTAACTGGCTGTGTGTACATATATACAACCGGGCCCGTTTATAGATTATCAGAAGATGGGGTACCATGCGCTTTGCGGTGGAGGAAAAACAGCCAGGTGCGCACTATTCGTGTTTGTACGTATTTGATCACGAAGACAATATGCGTGACGTTTCAGCAAACAGCCCACAGCGCGGCACGATTTCGGTAACCCGTGTATGTGAAGATGTCTCTGTTTTGTGCTGCCCTTCCTCCCCACCAACCCCTTCTCCACAGCTCGTTGTTTTAAAGGCAAGGTGACAAGTTGTTGATAACGTCCGGTTGAGAAACTGTACCGTGTTTCTCGCTAACGACTTGATGCCGAGTGGGAAGACCAGGACCGCGGTTTTTGTTGATCGTGTGAAGTACTTCACAAACTGCAGCATAATGCCTGAGGAAAAGAAATGTATCTGTGAAACAGACATTGGGTACTCCCGTCTAAACATCACAAAACTCTCTGGGAAAATGTATGTTTCATTAGTTATTCCCGCCTAAACATCACAAAACTTTCTGGGAAAATATATATATATATATTTTATTAATTATTCACGCCTAAACATCACAAAACTTTCTGGGAAAAAGTATATATTTTTTATTAATTATTCCCGACTAAACATCACAAAGCCGGTCTCCCTGTTAGAGGAGTTATAGTATGTCCACAAACCCCGGGAAGGTTAACCCGGTCAACAAATGCCCGCAGAAGTCGGATGTGTCGGCCTAACGGCGCAAGAACGCAGCTCTGCTGTAAACAGGCACAACGCAGTCACATCCGGACAAAAAAATCCGGATGAACGCAGAAGAAGAAGAAGAAGTATGTCCACAAACGAATGCCGTCATTCACGATCAATTATTTTGAAAACCGTTGCATCGTTATGAAATTTTTCCTGCCGTCTTATATTTACCCCCACCCAAGGAATATGTCTTTGATAGGTCCAAATAGTTGTCAGTGTCTCTGCAGTGGGCTTTCTTCTTAACGACCAAGATGTTGGTCCTCTTTTCATTGAAGTTTATAGATTGATTCGTATGCACGTGTGTTGTCCCCTAATTTGACAACGTGTTTGCTCTCACGTTTCTTGTTATGCCACAATATGTCAGTTTCCACCGCAATATTACTATTCTGTTGGTATTCAATGCGTTTAGTGTGTGTGTGTGTGTGTGTGTGTGCGTGCGTGCGTGCGTGCGTGCGTGCGTGCGTGTGTGCGTGCGTGTGTGCGTGTGTGTGTGTGTGTGTGTGTGTGTGTGTGTGTGTGTGTGTTTCAATACAGTTGTTTGTCACCGCTGAGGGCTTGCGGAATTGAAAATTCATCACTGTGGAATACAAACTGTTGCCATTGACATTATGCTGATGCTGTAATGTTTAGGGCCTGCAATTCTTCTGAATATTTGTAGCATAATATACCAGTTGGTGTGCACGTGTATTAAGGTCTGCGATCTGCTCAGACCTTAATCTGTGTCGGACGATTCCAGTAGGTTGATGACTGCTCTCGGTTGCATAAAATTCAATCCATCCTTTCTCCAATAATCCTCTTCCTCTTTCAACACATGGTCCTCACATTTTTCTAGTAACTTTTATCAATATTTAATAGCGCGGACTGGATTAGTATCTTGACGTCAGACAATTTGAATATAGAATTGTCAGCTGCCACCTGTCCTTTAATTTTAGCCCACACAAGTTCTATAGTGTTAAAATGAGAATGGTACTGCGGAAGTCTCAAGCACCCATGTCGATGCTCTTCTATCAACTTGTCGATTTGATATTTCTTGCTTTTTGGCGTCTGTTTTACAAGGGACAACAATTCTAGCTAGAAATACGTTTCTGGAAATGGTATGTTTTCCATTCGGAGTCATATCTTTATTGCTCCCTTTGTGCTCGATGCTGTAGGTATTTTGTCTTCTTGGGCAACAACATTGATATCATGCATTGTCCATAATTGGACACGACGGTCTATCTAGGGATGGAAGCACAGTATTCTCGAGCCAATCTCTAAATACATTACCATTCATCTTATTATGATAATCCCTATTGTCTGTATGCTTTGATACGAACACGAGCCCAGCATTCTGTTGTAAGCCATTATGCGTATTACCAGCATGGGCCATGACCAAAAGCTGTCCTATACTACTGGGCACATATCGCTTTATCTGTCCATCCATTGATTGCCATTCCTTATCACTTGTGTGGTGCGCATTGATCCACATTTCATCCAAACACACTATGCCATAATTTTCTTTGCGCATTTCCCTTATTTCACGTAGGTATCTGCTTCTCATGGCTCCTAAATGCGGTTGCTCGCAAAGAATATTTCTACCGCCAATGTACTTTCAAAAAGTGAAGATAATGTCCTTATAATTTTCCACAAAGTTGTTTTGGATAGCTCTATGTTATTGTTCTTTCTCAACCACATCCTAAGTTTTCTTACAGTCACTGTTTCTTTGGCATCCAGCATTTTATATTGCTGGATAATCCTGGATATAAAATCCAAAATTTTTATAATTTTAGGAGTCTCCGTGGCGAAGTGGTCAAGCCTTTTGACTTGGGCTCCAAAGGTCGTGGGTTCGATTCCGGGCCGCATCCTTCGGTTCACGAGTTAAATTTTTCGAAGACTTCTGTGGGTCGTCGTTAGAGCTGCGGAGTTCGTGCTTTGTGCGGTGCTTTCCGCGCTGCGGAAAGATACCGTGCCATATGGGATAGAATCCGGTGCAATGAAGGCGACCCTGTAGAATTTTAAGCGACTTTTTAAAGCATTTTTATAATAGCTCTCCTTATGACATCTTTGTCAAAGCTGTCTACAATAATCTTTCTTACCTACCGTTTGGTTATTGCGTGGTGGTTTAATTCCAGATTCTTGCACCCATCGTCGAAATTACCGTTTACTCAAATCCAATGCACGCACTGTTCTTTTTTTCGGAATTTGTAATAGTAGAAAACAGTTTCCTGCGATCAGCTTCTTGACAAAAATATGTGTACAACTTCATAGCGATTCTTTGAAGTGTATACACAATTTCGCATTCAATCCCATTGAAAAATATTCACACATTTCAATGTTAACTATAAGTGGTAAGATTTAAAAAAAAAAAAAACACATATTAATCAGGTTTCATGAAATAACCCACATTTTGAGACACCTCTGAACAGTCCTAGTTTGAACAACGCGGGGAGTTGGCATAAGGTCAATCCCTTCAAAACACATACAATATTCAACATTGAGCGCTGATTGTCTGGCTACGCTATAATACATTTAAAATTATGAATTTCATCTCTGACTCGTAAATTATATACCGCATATAAACAAACTTTGAAATCTGCTGTAAAATCTCCAGAACAAAATTTTTTTTTGTTGGGTGGACATAATGATAAGGTTATATACTAAATCTCATAATTTTCCCTCAGTTGGTTACTGAGATATGGATGTTTATATTGAGGCAAACAAATGTGAATGCACTATAGCAGCTTTCTCCATAACCCCGAATACTCTCGTGGTTGACGCGAGCGCACGAGAATTGGAAGCGGTTCGAGTCGCATCAGTGACTTATGAAAGTATGGAGCCGGTCGCTCAGAAAGTCGTGGCTTGCTGATGAACGTAATCTAGCCTAGGAATCAACGTACAGCTGAAAAATGCTGATGTTGACCGCAATATCCTGAAACAGGATGGAAACGCGGGGGGGGGGGGGGACATCATAAAACTTTCTAGGAAAATATATATTTCATTAGTTATTCCCGCCTACACAAAACAAAACTTTCTGGGAAAATATATATTTTAATAGTTATTTCCGCCTAAATATTACAAAACTTTCTGGGGAAATGTATATTGCATAAGTTATTCCCACCTAAATATCACAAAACTTTCTGGAGAAATGTACTTTTCATTAGCTATTCCCGCCTAAACATCACAAAACTTTCTGGGAAAATGTATATTTCATTAGTTTTTTCTGCGTAAACAACACAAAACATTCTGGGAAAATATATATTTTATTGGTTATTCCCGCCTAAATATCACAAAACTTTCAGGGGAAATGTATATTTCATACGTTATTCCCGCCTAAATATCATAAAACTTTCTGGGAAAATGTACTTTTCATTAGTTATTCCCGCCTAAATATCACAACACGTTTTTGGTAAAATATATATTTCATTAGTTAATCCTGCCTAAACGTCACAAAATTGTCTTTAAAATAGACACTGCATTACTCACTCTAGCCTAAACATCACAAAAGTTGTCAGAAAAATGGTTTTGCGCTCGGTTATTCCCATTTATAAAATCTCTTCATGTTCACGTAGATTAATTAAATGTCTCATAAAATCTGATATCTTTCAACATACGTGTGTAATCTGTGTTTTCTGTACTCGGTTCACTCGTTCGCAAGGAAATCCGAACGATTATGGCTATATGATATATGTGACTAGAGAATAGACTAGAAAATTACGTGACTGAATCGCCCTGGTCTACATAAAATAATTATAATGAATAAGAACGATTCTGGATGCAGCAGGATATGCTAAAATGAAACAAAACAAGGCTTGTTTCTCCGCGGGATCTCATCGTGCCTGTTTTTTTCATTGCATAAAATAGTTACCTGACATAGCTCTGAGTTGAAGAGAAAGATACTGGAGAAAGGAGTCATTCAAAGCATGTATGGTTACTGCTTATCCTTCAGGGCCGAAGACAACCAAATTGTCACTTAACAGTTCTATATGGCTTTCTTGAGCACTTACTGAAATAACTGTTAAAACAATGTAAAAAGAAAACAATGTAAGGGATGTGAAATATGTGTGGGGCTCTTGTTAGTTAGTTACTCAACAGATTATCCTCAGTGCACATGAAACTATTAGTCCACAAGTGCTCAGACCCGCTCCTTGGTATCTCCCTCAGCGTATAGCGACTGACAACACCAGTTCTGTGTTGGTTAACTTCTTTGGCTTCCCGCGTGACGCTCTAGACTAGCTTGACCCTGTTCGGCTTGATGTTCTCACAGTCTCGTCAAAGCTGCAGTATCGCATCCATCCCTTGAGCAATTTAATTAATCGTCCTGCCTCCACGGGGAGCATTCATTATGTCAGCCTAGTCCATTGCTCGTCCGCTCTCTACAGCAGCCATGCCGGCAAGTCATATCTGCTCATTCGTTTCCTCATACACCCGCGTGTCCTGGCACAAACATGAAACAGATTGCGCTTGCTCCTCTCTAAAGAGGTCATTCGTGGCCTCCTTAGAGATTCAAGCCAATGCCTACTGACACAGCCTGCCTCGATCTTCCTTAGCATACTCACTGAGTCACTGAAAAACATGCATGTGTGAACGTCTGTGTCTTCAGCCTTTGTTATTGCCATGACCTCTAAGGTTAAACTGCTCGTAGTCCCGGCTCTACAAACTGGCAAATATGTCCAGTGAGAATATACATTTCATTTGCTCAACATCGAGACACTAATTTAGTATGTCAAACAATAAATTAGGTTTAAATCTTAAAGGACGAGAGGTCAGAATTAGGGGTCGGTATTTGCGAGAGTTCGTGATGATAAACCAGCTCCTCATGGCCGGTAACTGTAGATACACTTTTTTTTATCGCGTTTGTTCCTGGCTGTAATGTTTAAATTAACGACAGTGAAATTAGCATAAAAGCGAGTAAAGGTTGTCCCGTCGCAGATATTGCTGTATGAGATGTCATGTGTTAGGCTCCAGATATTTTACGTCACTACATGACGTGGGGTGGCCACTTCATTTTCTCGTCATCTTTCCTTCCTAACAATAACCAGAAAAGTATGGTAATTATCTGGTACCATTTTTGTTAGGCTGGGTCGACCCACAGATCTATACTGGCCCGATAAAATAATCCTAGCTGTCCTGGGGATTAAACATAGACCACTGTGTTGGCAGGTAAGCCTACTAGCTACTACGCCACCACAGCAACACTGGTGCAATATGACGACTGAGAAAACTACAATCTTGCATCGCCCATTGGTAGAATCTTGAGTTCTTTGGGAATCAATGATAATTTTGATGGCAATTCTGTCAGCGTCATAATGAAAGGCTGCCAAGAATATTTCTATTTGTCTTCCTCTGTCTTCTTGCTCATCAGTTATTCCAGTTGGTACAGTATTTTCCAGTTTTTCTCTTCTCATAATGTGATCAAGAAATGTTGACTTGTTGTCTTTGTGTCTTAGCAAAACTATGTGACATGGCCATCATCAGCTAAGAGACGTGTTATACATACACATACACTCAAACACGTATGAGGTTTCGAATGTTTAAATTGACCTGGCACGCAGCCCAAAGCGGCTACCAGGAAATGTATTGGGAAGTCAAGGCCGCCCGGTGTGATACTGACCAAATCAGCCACTTGACTGCCGTTGATCTATAGCCATATGAGCCTGACTCTGTATGCCCAATGCGCTTTAGATGTGTAAAATGTTACTTATATATGTGTGTGTCGGATCTTAGTCAGATATTACTGAGCTACCGTATAAACAGTAGACAGTACCACCTGTTTTCTGTTAATGCCGAATGTTGGGCGCCACTCACCTTACCCTAGTATGAGGAAATACAACCTAAAGACTAAATGTCATGGCAGGGCAGACCAGGCCCTAAGCCTTGGTCGGCAACTGGTCTAGGATCGAAGCTCCGCTCCTACAGGCGGACAGTTAGAGCACTGCTTTGCTTATCCTGCAGCTTGTCTTGTTCCAGACGTATTGGTGTTACTTTTCATCTGGAGTAAGCTAGGCAGGCCAAGAGAGGGATCATGCTGTATGGGCAGCGCATGGTCTCTAAATTAAGCCCAGGCTTTGCGCTATGGAGTGATATATCTCCATTTTACAAACTATCGTCTGTCACGACAGCAAAGTGCTAGCCTTGTAGCCTCACCCAGGGTCCATTTCTATATGCCAAGGGCTCCTTAAATGTGTAAGAGGGACCTTTTCTTATTTATATTTATATTTGAGTTGTCAATCTTATAGGTCTTCAACTGGAGACAGGAGATGACTTAGCTCCATCCTGGCACATAAGTAACAAAGGTATGCTCAAACACATGCTCGGTAGCTCTTCATGTGGTATGTGCAAGACTGGGGTGCTGACTGTTTTCCATCATCACGCGGAGTCTCCGTGGCGAAGTGGTCAAGCCATTTGACTCGGGCTCCGAAGGTTGTGGGTTCGATTCCAGGCCACGTCCTTCAGTTCACGAGTGAAATTTTTCAGAGGACCGTCGCTAGAGCTACGGAGTTCATGCTTTGTGCAACGCTTTCCACGCTGCGGAAAGAGACAGAGCCATATGGGATAAAACTTGGTGCAATGAAGCTGACCCTTTCGACTTATAAGCGACTTTTTAAGCCATCATCACGGGGAATTTCAGTGACTGTCATGCACCCTAAGTAAAAGTAATGTAAAGGGCTCTGTTCCAGGCCTGGAAGTAAACTGGGTTTATGGTGCCAGCCCCATATATTTCTATAGACCAATCAGCACTTGCCTGGCAAAGGAGTTACGGACGCAGTTTGTGATCCCGTATACCACGTTCGAAACACAGCTGCGGGCGATTTGGCAGCAGACCACCTTGTGTTGGTTTTTAATTAAATGGTATGGTGCCGGTCATTCAGAAACAAATGGCAAATTACTGAACGTAAACTTGCCCAGGAATCACAAACAGCCAAAAATTGGTGGGTTTGACTGCTAATCCTGTTAAGGATATGTAACTAACTTATTTATCAGCACTTGATGGGTGATGTGATCATTCCAAATGCCTTTACCTCCCAGAAAATGTACTTGCGTCCATTTAGGTTGGATCGACCTGAAAGCTTCCAGGTCAGTGTTTTTAAAATCCCTGTTTGACAGGGAATCAAACACAGCTAGAGTTGGCACCTGGAGTGTTAAAGCTACATATGGCTTGAGAAAGATAGTCAATGTATTGTTAGTTGGAAGAAAACAAGTTAAAATCTGTGTTTTGTTGAATCAACATAATGAAAAATATAATCTACAAGTTGCTGCTTGTCACTCAGTACCAAAGAGGACCACACTGCAATGTATCAGTTCTATGTAGCTTCCTCAAATTCTAACTGAATATAATTAGAAAAACAATACAAGGAATATGAAATATAATGTGTTGAGGATCAAGTTAATTCATCAACAGATCATCCTCCTAGCATATCAAACTATTAGTTCAAAAGTGCTCAAACCCTTTCCATTATATCTCCCTCAGGGTGCTAGAAGAAATGAAATATTATAAGATGAGTATGTTGGGCCAGCAGTAGCAGCATGGACAGTTTCTTGTGCCCAGCAGGCTTTTCCTGGTGGAGGTCGTGGGTTTTTTTTTCCATTCGCTCGCCTAGAACTCAAGCGTAGTCCATAAATGTGATACTACTTCTAGCACACTGGACTTCTTCTTCTTCTTCTGCGTTCATCCGGATTTTTTTTTCGGATGTGACTGCGTTGTGCCTGTTTACAGCAGAGCTGCGTTCTTGCGCCGTCAGGCCGACACATCCGACTTCTGCGGGCATTTGTTGACTGGGTTAACCTTCCCGGGGGCACACTGGACTGATTTTTGCATGTGGATTAGTTGTCCCGATGACCAGTGTTCCTCACCATCAGGCGAATCCATTCCAACTTCTAGGATACGTGTGATTTACATGCCCAAGTCATGGACGAGAAGTGAAGTTTAGTCCAAATGGCTGGTGAAGGGATTGAACCCACTACCTTGGCATCAGCACACCAGATGTTTAAGAACGAGCGCACTTATCCATTGCCCGACCACGCAAGTGTCAGCTTGCCAGGATACCCAGAGGTGAGGTGAGATGAAGACAATTCCCGACCACACAAGTGTCCAGGATGCCCAGATGAAGACAATTCTCGATCAGTACGATGCCCAACCCTGCATCATTGTTCATGGATAAGTATTATCACAAAACAAGCATGGAGAGAAGAAGAGAAACAAATTCATACTGTAAATCTTTACTCATAAGTTTACATCACTCAATAACAGATTACAATACTGTATCTCAATTATCAAACCTAATAAACACAAAATAATTTCACCACACAAACTTTCAAATGAAACATTAAAAAGAAATTCAGATTGTTATTCCCACATGTTTCTCTTATTAAAAACCCCCAAAAAACTGAGTATAATACAAGCAAATATAAACTGTACAAGACTGATGAGCAAGTAGGATTAATTCATTCTAAACATCTTTAACAGCTTCTTCTTCTTCTTTTGTTTGCTCCTGAACAGCTGAAAATAAAGGCAGTCCCAAGACAGATGCTGCCATCCATTGGAGTGTCAAGTGTTAGGCCTTCACACAGGCCATGGAATGAAGTGTGGTGTAAAGTATGAAGTGTGGTGTAAAGTGTTAAGTGAGGTGTCAAGTGTTTAAGTGGGGTGTCAAGTGTTAAGTTGGGTGTCAAGTGTTAGGCTTTCACCCAGGCCATGGAATGAGGTGGGGTTTCAAGTTCTCACCACCATTACTTCCTAAAAAATCTCCAGAATATTTTCAAAAATTGCCCAGTGTCCATTTTATGAGGCTGTGAAGAGCCCAGAGCCTACTGGTCAGAAGAAAAACAACAATCCTCTTGGGGGTTGAACCCTGGCCACTAACTATAAATGGAAAAAGCTGAACACCCATAAACTACCATCAAAAATGCTCATTGACATTTCTCAAAGTATTCAGTTAAGGCTACTCATAATACAGCAAGGGAAGAAAAGAAGTAAATAAATAAATAGACATATGGTTTGCTACCTCGGAAATATTTCAGCATTAACAAGCAAAAGTTAATATAACACTAGGGAGCAGTGGTTGTACAAAAGTGAGCATGCTTGCTTTCTGGTCTTGTGGTAATGTGTTCGGACACATCTCAAGGCGGAGCTGAGTTTCCAGGTTGAATCAGCCAAAATTAGTACCAGGAAAATTCCTGCTCGTTAGCTCTCTTCGTGGTGTGTGTGCAAGATGTAATATCATCTTTGCTGCCTTGCCAGTTTCTTCCACAACTTAGCAAAGCTAAGACCATAATTTTCATAAATTACTGCATTAAGGCAATGTTAATCTGGTTTCTAGCCATCTACTCAAGTCACAAAGCCATGACAATCCAGCCTCCTAAACATCTGTCCTCTTCTGCTGCTACTACTTTTCATCTAGCAATGGGACAGAGGCCATGAAACAACTCACCCCAAGTCCTCCTATCATTTCTTGTCTCCTGCAGCTTTTTCCATATTCTCCTCACATTATTCATCTCTGTCTCTAGTTTTCTTCCCCTTGTGTTTATTTACTCTGCCCTCTGGGTTCCAGAGGAAGAACTTTTCAGTTTACTATTAATAGGTTTTTCCCCCCAGTGTGTGTCCTTTCCAGTGCCAGCAATTTCTCTTCATTATCTTGATTCACAGGAATGTGTTTAGTTATCTTCCCTTTGCGTGTTTAGTTATCTTCTCCTTGTTTGTTTACGTCTCCCTCTATTTAGTCTGCCCTGTGGGTTTCAGAGGAAGAACTTTTCAGTATACCATTAACTGTTTTTTTTTTTTCAATGTATGTCCTTTCCAGTGCCAGCAATTCCTCTTCATATCTTGATTCACTGGAATTTGTTTAGTTCTCTCCATGAGCTCCATACTGATTATTCTGTCTAACAATTTTAGTCCCTTTGTTTTGTGCAGGCATAAAAGAATGGATACTTGTATTTATTAGTAACTGTTGTAGTAGTTCTCCATGTTTCATGTCCATACACCAGCACTGACTTAGAGTTATACATTCTAAATTTGGTGCTAGATTTAATTTCTTTTGATGTCCACTAGACAAACGTGCTGACCCGATTTTCTTTGTGTTAACATATGTGGGGGAAAACAATAATTTTTAAAATGTATGACTTTAATGTTTTAAGAATATACTTGCTTAAAGACTGTATGTTATTAGAATTTTGTGAAAATATACAATTTAGTGATCTAGTAGAAGCTAATGTTTACACCTCACATCATAATGATGATGAAACAAAAGTGTTCAAAATCAGACTGATACCTTCATCTATTTCAACATTCAAATAGATGTTACTATTACATAAATTTAATATGATATCCCTACAACTTGGAATTCTCACCTTAGAAGTTCTCATATATAAGTCCAGAATGCACCAAAAATTGCCTTTAGGAACATGAACGATTTTATAATCATTTCAAGATAATAATACAATTTTTCTTAGGCATGTTAAATAATCAATTACCAAGTATGGACTAGAAACAAGAAATAACCCAGCGTAAATAAATTAGCACACACAGAAAGACGGCTTGCATATGTTATTAATATGACATAACATAAAATAATGGTAATGCGATTACATGTATGATGTAAAAAGGATATTCTGTATGATATGATGGACAAAATACCATGAAATGTTAGGTTAACACACACCATCAAATGAGCTGTACTATCCATTCATGGTCACATGTTCAGGCCTTGACCTCCAGTAAATACTCTCCATCACAAATTTTCCGTACTTGCAGAATCTAGAAATTCAAACTCAAATGTACGAAGTATGTTGCAACCTTTACACAATCAATGTTGCCTTATAGCAGCCTGCTATAACACAAACGTATGAAGTATGTTGCAACCTTTACACAATCAATGTTGCCTTATAGCAGCCTGCTATAACACAAACGTATGAAGTATGTTGCAACCTTTACACAATCAATGTTGCCTTATAGCAGCCTGCTATAACACAAACGTACGAAGTATGTTGCAACCTTTACCCAATCAATGTTGCCTTATAGCAGCCTGCTATAACACAAATGTACGAAGTATGTTGAAACCTTTACCCAATCAATGTTGCCTTATAGCAGCCTGCTATAACACAAATGTACGAAGTATGTTGAAACCTTTACACAATCAATGTTGCCTTACAGCAGCCTGTTATAACCTTCTACAGGTAGACACCCTCCAATATATGATCCATCATTATCATCACAAAGTGCCTCGCCAACTTGTATGGATGGGTAATCATTCTTCTACACAGCTTCTACTCACCAGGAGATGTATCTCTTCACATACTAACATCTTTCCATGCCATAACATCAAGTCATAAACTAAAGAACCTGTTTACATACCTATAAGCTCACTGGGCATATAGTGTCAGACCAATCAGCATGTGGTGGGTCATGTGATTAGTATCACACCAGCCACCTGTACTTCCCAAGTTACGTCCTGGTAGCCATTTTAAACTGGGTCGACCTGGGAGCCCCGGTCAATTAAAAAATATGCCCCAATACAGATATGAACCTATGAGCTTCCCCAGACTGGTAGACGAGTGTCTAGCCACTATGCAACTGCAGCTCCTAACTGAAAGACTGTCAAGAATCTTTTCTTGTTGTCATTCTCTGTTTCTTTTCCCACTGATCTTACTAATTGTTACAATATGTTCCAGTTGTTTCACTTGAAGGGCTACATACACACATTATGTATATAACTATTTGTAGCTGATTCATAGTTTATTAAAATATCCAAATATCACCAGCCACCCCCACCCCCTTTTTTCCTTTTATACCATCAAGCAGGTACAACATATTGTTCCCAGTTATGTTCTACAACATGCAACAACTGAAAAATGTAACAGACTAATATTCAGGCAGCCATATAAAATAGTTTAATTTTTCCAATGAAAATGTTTATTTTGTTTTTTAAACAAGAAAGATAATATGCAATGAGAACAAAATAAAACTCTGTCAACATATGATGTTGTTTTCTTTTGTTTTAAAGTAATTCTTAATGTGGTACATAGTGGGTGAAGTATATCCCTCACAAGCAAGCACTGACTGAGCTCACATTGTAGAAATGTAATGAAACAAAAGACATCAAAAAGATAACCAACTTTCTCTATTCATACAACATAAAATTTTCCATTCTTCCTGCCTACCAACCAATGTGTGGTGCGTAATTGTACCCTTCCAGTTTAGTCAGATATCCTAAAAAAATCTGTCATCGTATTTGTTTTTTACAAGGTAAAAAAAGGAAAGGACCTTCAAGTGCCCTGGGTACATTGTGCTAGTCCCATATTTGTATAACCAATCGGCACTCAGTGGGAGATGTGATCTGAATCATGCCAGCCACTTTCACTTCCCAAGACAACAACTGGTACCCATTTTAGGCTGGCTGGCCTAGGGGGCCAGGTCACTTTAACAAAATCTGCCTTGATGCCAATTCTAAACCATGGCCACCGGGCCAACAGGCAGGCTGCTAGCCACCGCACTACCGCAGTTTCTTGACAGAGTATGTTTGCCCCTGTGAAATTAATATGTGATTTTGTCGCTACTGTTATAGCAGCCTTCACTCTGGTTGCTGCTGTGACCTTCAAGGAGTAAATGTATTAATTGTCAAGGTTATATCTGATGGCTTTAAACTAAAATCATCAATGCCTTGACAGTACACAGTTTAATTATCAAGTTTATATCCGATGGCTTTAAAACTCAAAATCATCAATGCTTTGGTACTACACTGTTTAATTATCATGTTTCAATGACTTAATCCTAAACACCGAGAAGGTTAACCCGGTCAACAAATGCCCGCAGAAGTCGGATGTGTCGGCCTAACGGCGCAAGAACACAGCTCTGCTGTAAACAGGCAACACGCAATCACGTCAAAAAAAACCAAAAAAACTCAGGATGAACGCAGAAGAAGAAGAAGAAGAAGAATCCTAAACACTTGAATAATTATTAAGTTTATATTTGATGGCTTTAAAGCTAGAGTCATCAGTTATTTCACTCTATACAGTATAATTGTCAAGTTTATATGTGACAGCTTTAAACCTCAAATCATCAATGTCTTGACACTACACAGTTTAATTATCATGTTTATATATCAATGACTTGATCCCAAACAGTTTAATAATTATCAAGTTTATACCTGATGGCATTAAAACTCAAAATCATCAATGACTTGGCACTACACTGTTTACACTGCCAATGACACTAATTCAAAAGAATCCTGAATGAATATCTATAACAAAACAGTTGCCACTAGAGCTATCTCTCGGTGTCAAACAAAGTATATTCAAATATAAACATCTATGTCATCCCTAAGGAACTGCTAAAAGGTATTACTGTTGTGATATGGTAAACAAAACAAAAAAAATTCTTTACAATTCTCAGGCATTTAAATGTCTTCTGCAAATATACCTCATAGCAGAGGTTTCATTTGCGAGTGCAATAAGGAACAGTATTTTGGTAAACTGTATCATGTATATTCTAGATATAATTAATCACTAATACCTGTTCATATCATAATAATGGCAATAAATAAATAATTGCACGACCCACTCCTCATACAAACAATAAAGATTCTCCTTTAGTAATCTCTTGCCCTCTTATTAATATAATAGGAAATGATGCATTCTGAGTGTACAAACATTACCAGGTGTTTTGATAAAACATGTCAGAAACAGTAAACTGATTATATACACATAAAACTATGTACATGACTGTTAATATATCATCATCTGTTCTCAATCCTAGACAGCCTAAGATGATCACATTTAAAGTTCACATACCAAATGATTTGGTTTTTGTTAACTGCTTCAGGAAGCAGAGCGGAGTATGCGTACTAAGATTTTTCCTTGTTCAATAATTTATTGTATGTAAAATGATGATTTCATGTACAACCAAAGAAAAATTAAGACTTTATCATCATAAATTGTAAAAAAATCAGTTCTAATGACCTCAAGCACTTCTGTAAATATATCACATATAACAGGCATAAAGCCTACAACTTGACCATAATTTTGTTAACAAGCAATTTTAATGGCTGCACAAAGGTCATCTAACCCCTCTTCCCCCAACTCCCCTTTCCTCTCTCACACACACATACTTGTATTTAATTTATTATAAGCACTTCAATAACAACGTTTTTAACTTGTGACCTATGCACCTCAAGATCATGTCTCCTTAACACTGACCAATTTTTGTACTGTATTATTTCTGTCACAAACCCCAGCACCAAAGAACATTCAACAGCAATGACTGTACCCTAATCCATTTATTATTAAGGTCTGAACGGTTACTCATTCCACCCACTAAAGTCCTATCTCTCACTCTTCCAGTTTGTTACAATTTGATTTCACATATTAATTCTACTGATGCATTGATGGTGCATAAATTCCACATACTACAATTTGATTTCTCTTATCATGTTCTCAAGAGTTCTATTGGGTCTATTTGCTCACTTTTCCAGCAGGTCCTGGGGTTATTTGTATTCTGATGTTTCCATATACGGATGGACGTCACCCTGAAACAGCTTTGTGACTCTGCAAGGCTTTTTCCTGCAAACAAAAGCAGTTTCTACGTTTCACTAGATCAACAGGCCCCAAGCTGTTAATCCATCATTTTTTTCTTGACCATTACCTTGTTCTTGTTGCATCCATCATTTTTTCTCTTGACCACTACTTTGTTCTCATTGCCTTGAATTTGCTCAGTGTGTTCTTTTATATTCTTTTCTCAAAACCCTATGATACATCTGATTATATCAACAAACAGGAGGAATCTCATGGCAAAAGAAGAAAACTATGAGTCCTTACAAAATTTTGAACTCAAGAAAACACTGGTGAATGTGATCAAAGTCAGAGAATTGAAGTACATTGGGCATATAATTAGACACAGATTCCTGCAGAAATATGCACAGGAATGAAAAGTGGAGGGCAGATATGCACAAGGAAAGCTGTGTGACATATGGGTGGAAGATGTCCAGAGATGGATTGGCAGAAACATATGTCATAGGACAGAAAGTATAGCTGACTCCTGTTACAGTCACCCTTTAATGCCTAGTGGCACTGGATGATGATTGTGAATTATTCACCATGGCCTAGTAATTATAATCAGATGGATTTCATGATATTAATTATAAGTGACAGTGTAATGACACAGTGATTAGTGAGCTTGTCTGCCAAAGACAGTGGTCAAGGTTCAATCACCAGCAATGGCAGAATTCTTTTTCTCTGGAAAGTATGGCTTGGAGGTCAATCCAGGCTCATCAAAGCAATACCAGATCATTTCCAGAATTTTCAAGGAATTGTCTGGTTAGGAAAGTCAGCAAGGAAAGGTATGGCCACATCACCTCATTATGTCACAGCAGAGAACATGTGAAGCCCTAAAACTTCACACCTCAATGGCAGTCTCTGCTATGGGAGTACGCTTTCACTTGCTGGAGCTACGCAGTTCGTGCTGCAGAAAGAGACTGAGCCATATGGGATAAAAACCCGGTGCAATGAAGTCGACCCTGTCAACTTTTAAGCGACTTTTTTAAAGTGGCAGTTTGTGAATGTACATTAGCTATTCATGTTAATCCACCATGCATTGGTGCTAGAATAAAACACAAGCATATGCACCGTAGCACATGTTAACATCCATCTGTTTACTGTTTGGTGTAAAGGTGATCCCACGGCAAATACGACAATTGGGGTGTGAGGAATTAGGTCGCCACATAGAGTTTTTGTGTGTGTTAAAACAAGCCCCGCAGCAGGAAACAGCTGTGGGTATGTGAAGTGTTAGGACTATCACATTTTGTAGGCCTTGGTGCACGAATTGATAGGTGGCCAGTCTTTACCTCTCACTGAAAATGAGAGCAGGCATCGAAACCTTGTCTCACGCGCTCATGATATTGTCAGCCTAACATCCTAACCCTTACAACAATGCATCACTACACATATCATAAGTCATGGCATAACATTATAATAAAAGGACTTTTCTTTTTTCCCCACACCTTCAGGGGTATTGGGTATGTGGTGCTAGCGCCATGTATTCAATCGGCACTTGATGTGTGATGTGGTCGGTATCATGCTGCCCATATTTACTTCCCAGACAATGTGCTGGTATCTATCACGGCTAGCTCAACCTGGGGGACCAAGTAAATTATTTTAAAATCCCTGCTTGCATACATTCTCTAGACCACTGGTTCTCAACCTTTTTTGGTCCATGCCCCCCTTTACCAATGTTAAGAACGTCATTACCCCCCTTTCGAATTTCCTCCCTATAAATCCCCCCACCCTTACACAGCATACATAAAAATGGAAGCTAAATTTAATAACACATACTAGAACAAGTCTAGACATATACATCAAACGTGATTTGCGGGGTCTACTTATGTTATAAAATGAATTTCATTAGGGCGAGAAGTACAGAACCGTAAAATTTAGAGGGAAAAACAATATCAAGTAATTGGTTCTTGTATTAATGCGATCTTGAAATAATCTTAATTTTCCCCCTAGAAACCCTAAAATTCCCCCCTGGGGGGAATTCCCCACTGGTTGAAAACCACTGCTCTAGACTGAGTATACATTCTGTAGACCTAGCATACATTCTGTAGACCTAGCTTACATTATGTAGACCTTGCATATATTCCGTAGACCTAGAATACATTCTCTAGACTGTCCATATATTCTGTACACCTTGCATACATTCTGTACATCTTTCATACAATCCGTAGACTGTGCATACATTCTGTACATCTTGCATACATTCTGTACATCTTGCACGCATTTTGTAAATTTTTCAGCATACCTGTAATCTCAGTACAGATTTCAGTTAACTTTTATGTACAAGATAATAACTATATTAACTTTGGTCTGAATTAATAATACATATACTCTCTTAGACATTTATTTCTTAAGTTTTTTTTCTATACAACTGACTTAGTTAAGCACTTTTTCCTTCTATAGTAATATCACATTTTAGTCTTGTCTTTTTCTTTATATCCTTTTTTTTTTGCACTCTCTATTACAACAATGATGCAACTTAGCACATTCACAGTTAATATATGTAATCAAACAACATGGATATCCTGAAACAATAAGCACAATATGAACAAATAACATAAGCATCTGCTTAGGTATACACAGAATTGTTAGTGTTATTAACAACTGACTGCATTTCATTTACATTTATTTACATCCCAAGCAAATAATATGTGTTTGTGAAAGGACAAAGAAAAATGATATGTTTGGATTTAAAATAAAGTGCCCATTAAACTGAGAAAGGGCTGGATGATTGTCCTTTTGTGAACTGATCAATTTTCTTTTTTGCTGAATGCTTAATACATTTTCTGTAACAGCTCTGTATTATTAACAAGTAACTGAATCTTCTGTGTACTTGTTATTTAATGTTTTTTGTCCTGTTATCTGACCATTGTTAGCAAATTGTTTCATTTTCCTTTTCTAAGACTGTTCTGTACTTGACATTTCCTTTATCAGTTTTGTAATAAGAGAAAGCCAAATTCACACTTCAGACAGAAAAGATCACATCAGAAGTGATAAAAATGGTAACTTAAAAGAATAATGGCACTGGACAAATGAAGCATATTTGCATTTAACAAGAACAAATTAAGCAATTATCTGAATGTCTGCTATTTTACTCATTATTTGATTAATTATCATGTCATCTTTGCTATCTTTTAGCATCATGTTTAAATATGCAAAATTCAAATAATGCACAATAGAGACGCAAATAATCTCCATGAAATTGCTCCTATTCAACCTTGCTAAAATTGAGTTGCATGTCCTTTCACAGGATGTCGTAATCAGTCCCAGCATAGTTAAGCTGTTTGTGATTTTCTAGACAATTTTACATGTAGTAGCTTGCCATTGCTTTCTACATGGCCAACACTTATACCATTGTGAAAATCAAAGCAAAGTGATCTGCACCAACATCACCTGTCTTTGAACTCGGGGTTGTTGTGTAACTGTGTTTATTGCCCCTTACCCTCAGATGATGGCTCAATCTTGATGGTAAGCTTTAAAAAAGTAAACTATTTATCAAAGCCATCTACAGACTGTGGGTTATAAGCTTTGTAATTGTTCCATTATAAATGTGTAGAAAATTATGTCTGTTCAACCAAAGGGACTAACATGTTAATACAGCTTCTGGTTATTTCATTGTGTAGAACAGACATGCCTTAATATATGTCTAATTACTGTTCTTTTGCTTTCATGTTCTCTTATCTCACCTCAGGTTTAATTATACTGCTATAATTATTAATAATCATTACATCATAATTAATTTACTTTACTAATTCAATTCTCCGTAAGCAATTCATTAAAAAAACAAAGTTTCACTTGTAATCAACAGTAACTGCTAGTATAATGCAAATTTAAGTAGACAACGATGTGGTGTTTATGAAACCACTGACATATAGTACCACAGCTGTGTAGTACCACAGCTGTGTAGTATCACAGCTGTGTACTGCCATAGCTGTGTACTGCCATAGCTGTGTACTACCACAGCTATCTACTGCATTCTGAGACAAGCAATTAAAACACATCTGACAGATGAATATTAACATTATTTGTAAACATTAAAGGTATAAATAAGTTATGAAATCTTAATCAAAACCTAACACTAAGACATTTGAAATCATGAGATTGGCAAAACGGAGAAGCCTAATTGAAACAATAATATAAAGAGAAGGATAGAAAGGGAGAATTACATTCAAGAAGAAGATGCATATTGAAGTTCACACATACAAAAGATATAAATATAAATCATAAAATGTTTTATATAAATTCTTCACATATTATGTAGAAATATGAATATTATCTACAGAAATGGAAATATGATGTTGAAGCACTTGATATATGGATACATAGAAGAATGAGGCACATAAATATAAGAAAGAAATATTGAAATAAAGATTCTTGGATACTACAAAATATTAATGAAATACATAAAATAAAAAGAGAACAAACCAACTTCTTCAGGGCACATAAATGAAACACTGAATTTTAAAGAATAGCTACAGCATAAAGAAATGTTGAAGGCACATAGACAAGAAGCCTAGCAATAGACTAATGATGACACAGGCAGGAAATACTCATCAGAATGCACATCTAAACAAGATTGTTAAGAAGATATGTAACCATGTAACTCAAGCAGCTCCGTCCATATTCTCATCATATTATTTATATCTATCTCAAATTCTCCTCTCCTTGTGATTTTAGGTGTCGCTCTATTTAGTTTACCTGTGGGTTAAAAACAACAAACTTTCTTAAATGTCAATACACCCAACATTTATTTTAATACAAAGATCTAATTATATTTCTTCTAAAACAAATACACAAATAGCCTCAAATAGACAAACAATGGCTAACTGAATTTCTGACAAAGAACTTCAAACCCTAGCCAGTTCAGAATGTCAGGGAAATGTACCACCACTAAATGAAATAAAATACCATTATTTAAATCTGTATAGACTTACTAAAAATATTTATACTTAATTACCATTTCTCATCTAAACTGTCTACATTTGAAACTGGACACTTGTTTTCCTCATTATAACTTAGATGACATTCATTTATTCTACAATTTTATATCTTAAATCATTCAGGAAATCAAACTATTTAAATAAACATTCAAAATAAAATTAAGTTAACTGGTCAAATTTGAGCTTAGAGTGTGGAGCAAGTTTTCATTCAGTGAGCAAATTTGCAACAACTATTATGCATGGGAAAGGCAGCCACAAGAGTGAAGTGGTTAGCACTTTTGCCTACCGGCCCAGAGGTCATGTATTCAAATCCCCCTTCAATGTGGGAATTTGTTTCAACTGACCTGGGCTCCTTGGTTGACCCAGCTTAAAATGGGTACCATAATATATTCTGGGAAGTAAAGATGACCAACATGATACTGACCCCATGACCCTTCAAATGTTAATTTCAATACAAACATGGGGCAAGCACCTTATGTCCAATAAGCCTCATGGCATAGAATGGTGTCCTTTTGCTACTGAACTGTCTATTTTGCAAGGACATCAAGTCATGACTAGAACTGCTGGTACAGATGGAAATCTAAGTGAGTTAGTATAAATGATATTTGTCCACCTGTGATACATATGCAGATTGTTACTGCTGAAATGTATGTCCCATATTAGTATATGCTGCTGCAAGGTCAGCATGGTCGAATGGGTAAGAACGCGTGTTCTTAAACATCCATTGTGCTGATGCTGAGGTCAGCAGTTCAACCTCTACACTAGACAGCTGGACTAAAATGTTGATCTGTTGTCCTTGACCTCGACATAAATTACAAGTACCTCTGAAGTCGGAGTGGGTTCGCCTGATAGCGAGGGACACTGTTAAAAGGGAAAGCTAATCCACATACAAAATTCAGCCCAGCACTACTATAAATAGTGTGTGTGGACTACGCTTGAGTTCAAAGCGAGCGAGCGCAAAAAAAAAAAGTATATGCTGCTAACAATATTCCTGCAGCTCGTGCAATAAAGGGTTATAGACTTGGAAAGAACAGTGATGGAAAGCATGGCTCCTGGAAGAGTCAGGAAATGACCAGCATAAATATGAACACAGGGTATCGCAGACACCTGGGCATGAGGGTGCATGAGGCAGGAGAAATGGCCTGATATTGAGGAACTTTGCCAAGGGCCTTGATGACAGAGAAGCTCTGGAAAGGCCCTGCTAATCAACAATGCTGGTGTGGTCAGTATATGCACACTATCGTACAAATGAATGATGTTGTAAGCCTACAATGTGGAACTTATATGGCAAGAAAGTATACCAGTAAGTAAGTAGAGGACCCATCTCCACCTATGGCTATAACCAAGCAATGGATGTCTTCTATGTCACTATTACTGATAGAATGTCTGTACACACTGTATAACAAGGCATATATCCCTTTTTTATATGATAACTTTTGGCAGCATAAGTGTATACAGTGGAAGTGACAACAATTGGCAAACAATATTTAGTTTTAAAACCTGCAACTGCCTACCATTATACTAAGGGCATGTATGTGTCTCATCTTTAATTAGACTGACACTTCTTCTTCTCCTTTCGTTTGCTTGAAATGTGTCTGTACCCACAAAGCTGTCTCTTGTAGTTAGGCAGACACAATATAACTAACATCCTACATAGCAAACACAGGTGCATCTCTGGTACTATTTAAAATAAGCCTATTAATTACTCTCTATGTCTATCAAATGTAGTTACATTATGTAATTCATCAGGACCATGCGACAAAATACCACGCATGGCAACAACAAAAGCCCAGGGTATTTTACCATTAAAACTGCATATAATGCAAAAGATGAAGCATGCAGGTGCATAAAACATGGATAGATGACACGTGAAAAATAGCATAACTGTAACGGCTGTCTATATGAGTATCAATATCAAGACTTGTTAGTTTCATAGTGGGATTCTGCAATAAGTAGCACATTTTTTGTTCATTTTCTTTTCGTTGTTCTCATTTTTTCATTCTTCTCATTCCGTTCATATGACATAATGTAGTCACTGTAGTTTCTCCACCATGATTATATGTTGTGTTTTCAGTATGTATTTGTTTACTGATGAAGGCTAGTCATCACAACGTCCAATGTTTTCCATAATTGTGTTCTGTAAAGCTGCATTACTTTGTGTTATGTTATATTGTTTACAATAAATATAATATTCTGAGACTAGTTTTTCTAATTTTCTTAATCATGTAATGAATGAGACCTGCTCAGTTGCAGATTTCTTGAAAAAAATTTAACTTTTGACAGGAAGCTGTTTTTTTTCCTCCCCTGCATACAAAATTACTACTATAAATCTCTGCACATCAGCAACATTTATAATGCATTTTTACAAATAGATTATTTCACACACAGTCACAACAATAAAAATATGTCTTATTACTTACAGTAAACAATTCAATATAGCCAATACTGAAAAACATTCTTAATGTTAGCATGTAAGCTCAACTGCAAATATTGTGCCATGACAAGAATCAAATTACATAATTCTTTTGCAGAAGTAATGCACAATATGTTAAAGATGACTTAACAAATCTATTTACAAACGTACTAACAAACAGTCAGTGTTGTAAATGTAAAGATAAAATACTTCCTGTCAGCATGAGACAAGAAAGCAGAAACCAGTGGCAAATGGAAAAGCAGCTGGAGAACTTGATCAATCAATTGCCGTCTCCACAGTGAACGTTGGCTGCAATGGATCACCAACATTGTATGTCTCTCGCCCTGACTGTCAGATTGATGTTTGTCCATCTACTGATGTTATCTTCCCACTTGTATCGTTGTCTACCTCTTGCTCGCTGGCCTTCAACCTTATCTTTCAGCATGGTTTTTATGAGAGTTATGTCTTTTAACATGGTCGAAATATTTCACTTGTCTCTTTTTTATTTCTTTCATCAGCTCTCTTTTCATTTCCAGTTTTTCTAGAACCTCTGTATTTGATTGATTTTTTCCCCCCATGAAATATGACATATTCTTCTGTATTTCCACATCTCCATGGCCTCTATTCGACTTTCTAATTGCTTGTTTATTGTCCAGGCTTTCGCGCAATATAGTATGGCACGGAAATCACAATATAGTAGTAGCATAGGGATCTGTGACACACATGACTCAGCACATGAATTATGACCTATAATGAAGTGATACTGAAATGTATGCAGTGTGTGAGAACAATATGTAATGACACAAGTAATGCTAGTCTGCACCATTCTCTGCTATCCTGCATTACATACATGTATATATGTGAGTGTAAGTGTGTGTACATATACATAGCATACATACAAATGCACACCTATACATCTACAATTAGGTACTACTAAATCACTAATAAACATAATTTAATTTCCAATAAATACTCCTAGCATAAAAGGGGAAATAAGCGTTACCTTGACATAAAATTAGAGTTACTATCCCAAAACTGGGAGCCACAGTAGTGCAGTCGCTAGCAGGCTTGCCTGCTGGTCACATGTTAATCCCCGTCAAGGTGGGGATGTTTTCCACTGGCCTGGGCTACAAGCCTAAAATAGATACCAGGAGATTTCCTGGAAAGTAATGGCAGTCAAGGTCACCAAAAGAGTGCCAAATGGTGTAAAAATAAGGGACTAGCACCATATACCCAATACCTCTCACGGCATGAACAAGGGTTCTGTACTGACTTACTAATACCCAATACCTCTCACTGCATGAACAAGGGTTCTGTACTGACTTACTAATACCCAATACCTCTCACGGCATGAACAAGGGGTTCTGTACTGACTTACTAATACCCAATACCTCTCACTGCATGAACAAGGGTTCTGTACTGACTTACTAATACCCAATACCTCTCACTGCATGAACAAGGGTTCTGTACTGACTTACTAATACCCAATACCTCTCACGGCATGAACAAGGGTTCTGTACTGACTTACTAATACCCAATACCTCTCACTGCATGAACAAGGGTTCTGTACTGACTGACTAATACCCAATACCTCTCACGGCATGAACAAGGGGTTCTGTACTGACTGACTAATACCCAATACCTCTCACGGCATGAACAGGGGTTCTGTACTGACTTACTAATACCCAATACCTCTCACGGCATGAACAGGGGTTCTGTACTGACTGACTAATACCCAATACCTCTCACGGCATGAACAGGGGTTCTGTACTGACTGACTAATACCCAATACCTCTCACGGCATGAACAGGGGTTCTGTACTGACTTACTAATACCCAATACCTCTCACTGCATGAACAAGGGTTCTGTACTGACTGACTAATACCCAATACCTCTCACGGCATGAACAAGGGGTTCGGTACTGACTTACTAATACCCAATACCTCTCACGGCATGAACAGGGGTTCTGTACTGACTTACTAATACCCAATACCTCTCACGGCATGAACAGGGGTTCTGTACTGACTTACTAATACCCAATACCTCTCACGGCA
The DNA here is from genome assembly GCA_963921405.1 of Cepaea hortensis. Lineage (NCBI taxonomy): Eukaryota > Metazoa > Mollusca > Gastropoda > Stylommatophora > Helicidae > Cepaea > Cepaea hortensis. The sequence continues at coordinate 160,708,711 of OY992877.1, read as the reverse complement.
TGAACAAGGGGTTCTGTACTGACTTACTAATACCCAATACCTCTCACGGCATGAACAGGGGTTCTGTACTGACTTACTAATACCCAATACCTTTCACTGCATGAACAGGGGTTCTGTACTGACTTACTAATACCCAATACCTCTCACTGCATGAACGGGGGTTCTGTACTGACTTACTAATACCCAATACCTCTCACGGCATGAACAAGGGGTTCTGTACTGACTTCAATCAATCAATCATGTGCCATGCCGGAAAGCGTGGGCGGTCATGACTCGCCATTTTACTCGATCACCAGTGTCGTGGATCAACTCAGTGTTCCTGTCTCGTCCATGCCATGTGGCCAAGCCATCCAGGTATTTTCCTCTCGGTCTTCCTCTTGGCCTGTTCCCTTCGATTTTGCCAGTTGTCACTAAGTTCTCCAATCCATTTCTTCTCATAACATGTCCAAAAAATGACTGTCTACGTCTAATTTCTCTAATCAGTTTACGATGTTCATTTGTCTCCTGTAGTACTTGGTCATTGGTTTTTCTGTCTGTCCACGGTATTCTTTGCATTTTCCTCAGAAACCACATTTCTGCAGCCATCAGATGCTTTTCAGCTTGACTGCTCATTGTCCAAGTTTCACATCCATACAAAAGAACAGGCTCTATGTATCCCCTCAACACTCTTTTTCTCGTTTCAATTGACATCTTTTTATTGGTCAGAATGTTTTTCATCTTGCTAAAGGCTTCTTTCGCCATGGCGATTCTTGTTCTAATCTCTTCAAGGCATCTCCCATCAGATATTATGACTGTTCCAAGATAATTGTACCAATTCACTTGTTGAAGAATATTTCCATTTACTTGTATATTACATTGTGGCACTTCTTCCTTCCTAGTGACGACCATAACCTGAGTCTTTTTACAATTTAATTCTAACCCCAGTTGCTCACTGTGTACAACAACCGCATCTACTAATTGTTGCAGGTCCTGCACATTGTCTGCAATTAATACTGTATCATCTGCATATCTAATGTTATTGATGTTTCATCCTCCAATGCTGATTCCATTTATATCCTCTACATTTCTGAAAATATTTTCACTGTATAGGGAAAAAAAGATCTGGAGACATCACACATGCCTGCCTAACACCTCTCTGATACTGTCCCACTTCATTATCAATCCTTATTGCAGCTTGTTGTTTCCAATATATGATTTTTATAAGTCTAATGTCTTTCCCATCAATTTGTAGATCTGCAAGCATATCCACCATGTTGACATGTCTAACTCTATCAAAAGCCTTTGTATAGTCAATAAAGCAAAGACGTATATCCTTGTTTACTTCTATAGCACGTTCAATAACTGTTCGCAGCATATACACAGCATTTACTGTACCTTTTCCTTCTACAAACCCACATTGTTTTTCCCCTATTTCAGGTTGTATCTTCTTCCTCACTCTTTGCATAATTACTAATACCCAATACCGCTCACGGCATGAACAAGGGTTCTGTACTGACTTATTAATACCCAATACCTCTCACGGCATGAACAAGGGTTCTGTACTGACTTACTAATGCCAATGCTGCTAGCTTCTACTTGCAAGCATGTACCAGACACAGGTGTTTATTTAGCATATTAACTTTTGTACTAGAGGAGAGAAACAACGTGATGCAGAAATAAATAGTCACCAACATTTGTAAACAATGTGAACAAGCAGTGGGCAGCCTTCAACAAGTTTCCATTTCCTTTCACACATATAACATCTTGTGAGTGTAGATAGTGTATTAGTTAATGTATGATCATATCTGTGTATTCCCTTTCAGACGTATGACACCTTGTGAGTACAGATGGAGCCTTTGGTTAATGTATGATCATATTTGTCTATTTCCTTTCACACACATGACACCTTTAAGTACAAATGAAGCCCATAGTTAATGTATGATCATGTCTCAGTATTTCCTTTCACATGTATGACACCTGGTGAGTATAGATGTTGCCATTAAAGTATTACCATATTATCTATTTCTTTTCACACTATGACACCTTTTAAGTATAGATGAAGCCATTAGTTAATGATATTTATATTTGTGTATTTTCACATGTTGACATCTTGTGGGTATAGATGGAGCTATTAGTTAGTTAATTATCATGTTTCTGTATTTCCTTTCACATATGACACCTTGTGAGTAAAGTATGTTGCCATTAAAGTATTATCATATTATCTATTTCTAGTTAATGACAGATCATATCTATGTATTTCTTTATTATTATTATCTACAGCCGTTGAATGAAAACGCAATCAGTGACCATTAAAACTATCCGCACTGACATCTTGAATTTATCCGTCCATTTCGCTCTGTCCATAGCCAGATATTCTTAGTGGGAGGTCAAAACAATCAGATCCAAAAATTTATGGCGAAAATAGACAAAGATAATGAGAATAAATCAAGCAAAAGATAACCCAACCTCATAAGGTGAAACCTCACTTCAAGAGGTGGAAACTTCAGTTTGTGAATTAGTGTGACCAATTTTGAAAATAAAAGTGAATGTTTACTATGCCAAAACCACGGCTATAAATTACAGGAAATATTTAAAGCATTAGGGAGCATACACAAGTATGTATTTGACATTCAGGGAACAAACAATTAACCACCTGCTACATGTTGTGAAGCTGCCAACTTTGAGCCAGACAGCCATAAATTATGCTTCTATAGTTTTCCCACATCTGATATGAAGTAATACTGAGTGATTCCCACATCAGTGAAACTAATACATTAAATTTACAAAATAATGGATGTCAGCATGGTATTTGAAAAAAGAAATGTTTTAAAAAAACATCTCATAAATCCTCAAAAATAAAACCTGACCACATGGTGCATCAAATAAATATATAATAGAATGTCTTTACCCCTTCTGTTTAGCACACAAGTATTACATTAGAAGTTCAGAAGTAAAATCATCTTCCTCAAATATGAAAAATTGTCATTTACACAGCTGTGATTGGTAAATAGTGTCTAACAGTTCAGGAGTGAAGTATTCTTCCTGAACCATGACAAATGTTCATTTACACAGCTCAATTTGGTGAATATTGCCCAAAAGTTCAGAAGTGAAGTAGTCTTCCTACACCTTGATAAGTTTTCATTTACACAGATGTGATAGGTGAATATTGTCCAACAGTTGAGGTGTGAAGCAGTCTTCCTGAACTATGATAAATTGTCATTTCCACAACTGTGATAGGTGAATATTATTTGACAAAGCTGATGAACCTAATACCCAGGACACATTCTGTGCACAGCGCTCAAAACTGTAGCATTCTGGAGAATCTTGGCACGCCTCAGGTCACGTGTTCCACTTGCTGCATTGTTAGCTGAAGCTGTCTATTCTCCTGGGAAAGTCTGGCAATTTCTTCACCAAGAGTGTCCAAGCTCTCCTAAAACATACAACAACAGAAAGTTGTGTTCAATTCTGTTACAGACCACAAAGTATACATAGACATGTAGAGGATGTACATACTGTTACAATGTTACATCACTGTTATATCAAAGGGGGCAGCCAAGGTGGCGTAGTCGCTACACACTTGCCTGCATCCCTGTGGTCATGGGGTGTAGTCCACATCAAGGCGGATTTTTTAAAACTGACCTTGGTTCCCAGTCGACCCAGTCTAAAAATGGTACCAGGAAATGTCTTAATGGATAAAGGCAGCCAGTCTGACACTGACCATATCACCCACTGAGTACCCATGTGGCTAATGAACACAGTGGGCATCGGGTTCAGTACCCAGTAGTGGTGTCTCTGATTTTTACCATTCAGCACAGCTTTAGGGTCCACCCGCCCTGTACAATTCATACCAGAAATTTCTCTGGCAAGGAATCGATAATGAAGAGGAGGACTGGTCACCACAACCTCATTATATGTTGACCTAGTGTATGTGCATCTCTGTCACAGTGTCTGCTTTGACACCACCTTGGTCTTTTTTAAACATCTAACACATATGCTATTAATAGTAGACTGAAATTTTGTTAACAAATTATATTAACAAGAATAATTTTCATGGAAACAGATGCTGGTGTAATTCTCTTAATTTCTGGTTTCTGTAAATGGACCACAAACAAATAATATAATCAGAGGAGCATTACATAAGAAAGAGGTGTCTAAACATCAATAAAAACTTGCAAGCACATTTCTGGACGACCAGAGTAACTAACGAATGCCTGGAAGAGGCTAATGAAAGTAGAACATTATACACATCTATAACAACGTGGCAAACAGTGTTCTTTGGTTATATAATGAGAAGAGAGGCTCTGGGGAGCATTGTGTTGACAGGAAAGATTAGCAGTAGAAGAGGCAGAGGCAGACGGAGAGAAATGATGCTTGAAGGTCTCAGACAATGGCACTGACAAATGTCATCAGTAGAATTAATCCAGAACACCAAGGACAAAGGATCTATAGAGAGACATGAAAACCTGCACCACTCTGCAGGACACATGATGAGGGTGATGATGGTTCAGAAAATTATATACAAGAAAATCATAAAAAATTCCTAGGACAATTTCACCAAAAATAAATTGATAAAATTCAACAATCAAGAAAAGAAGCAAAGACAAAGAAGAACAACAACAAATATGTAACTATGAGGATCATCCAGTAAGTATTCAGCTTGTATCAGGATAACAAAAAGACAAAGATTATTAAGTTTATTGACTACTCCAGAGTTAACAGTATACATATGACATTTGGTGATGGAATGGGCAAGTATTAGCAGTTTTCCGACGCTTTGTTTTTTAAAATGGCCTCAGTCCAGTTGACTAGTGCAGTTATGAAATTTTTGTTGAAAGAAGGTTCAAAATGCACTGAAATTCATCATCAACTATCATGTATGTTTGTAGAACAGATTGTAGAACATTCATCAGTGTTGGAATGTTAAAAAAAAAAAAAAGGTTGCTTAAAAGTCGACAGGGTCGACTTCATTGCACCGGGTTTTTATCCTATATGGCTCAGCCTCTTTCCGCAGCGCGGAAAGCATCGCACAAAGCATGAACTCTGTAGCTCCAGCAATGACCCCCAGGAGTCTCTGAAACAAATGCACTCGTTAACCGAAGGACGCGGCCCGGAATCAAACCCACAACTTTCAGAGCCCAGGTCAGATGGCTTGACCACTTCGACACGGAGACTCCCTAGTGTTGGAATGTTGCAAACACTTTCATGAAGGTCATGAATCTGTTGAGGATGAGCCACATGGTGTTTGATCGAAAAGTGTCAATCTTGAATACAACAATGTGAGACTATATACAGCTGCCAAAACATTGGCAATAATTGACCAACGGCATTGAGAGGTAGTGCCACACCTGCCTTACAGTCCTGACTTGGCCTTGAGCGATTTTTAAGCAGCATCACGGAGGACACAAGTTTGACATGGCTCAAGGACCAGCCCAAAAAATTGTATGCTGTCAGAATACAGAAGCTTGTAGCCCGATAGGAAATACGTGTTGCAGTGGTAGGTGACTACGTCAAATAACAGTACAGGTAATTTCAATTCGTCACTCCTAGTTATCTGGAGATTACATCAGTCCCAATATTTACTGCACAACCTTTGTAGTAGACAATCTTTTCATAGATAAGCAATCTACATAATGCAACAAATACAAAAAAACCTATTTCCTCTTTAAGCATGATGTTGCATAGTTATTTAATTATTCTATAAGTTCTTCTTCTTTCTTCTTTTCCCAAAGCAGTTTCCTGCTCCGGTCTCTAATGTGACAGCACCATCACATTTTGTAGGCTTGAGAGCAAGGAGGAATAGGTGGCTAATCTTTCCTCCATTTTCGCCAGCGATGAGCCCAAGCGCCGAACTGATTATGCTCAAGGCATTGCCAGAAGAGTTCACTATTAAATTCGCTAGCATGCCCGCCAATCGAAACCTAGTTTTGGGTAAATACAATTTGCACACACAGTGAACAGCAAGTTCTAACTATATCAATAAGCAAAAGATATATGCTGGCCTTACCTTTAAGGTGATATTCTTTAGCAGTGTGTCCTCTAAAACAGCTTGCAGTTTGTGATTAATCTGCAGGGACAACTCCAGAGTCATGCTGCCATCTTGCTGATGGACAGAGTACAATGAAGCCATGATTCCTCCTTTGCGGGCCAACAGTGTCTGAGAGCAAATCACAAATGTTTTAATGTCACATTAAATGACAGGAAACAAAACCAAAGGACTTAAACAATCAATTTAGTATGGGATCATCTAGATCAGTGGTTCTTAACCAGTGGAGAATGTCCTCCCCCCCCCCCCCCCCCGAAGGAAAAAAAAGGGGGGGGGGGATTTTAGGTTTTCCAAGGGGACAGGAGGAATTAATACCACATATTGGCAGACTCAAAATGGCTTCAAGCACAATATCCTGGTTTTCTATTGAGTGTTTTGTTTGATGAAGCACAATTTTCTGGCATGCTGCTGTCGTGTAGTCAGTGACAATTCTTTGACGTTTTAACTGTTTGTGTGTTGTAATATGATTAATTTGGTGTGTTAATAAAATATTGTGAATATAAAAAATGCACCATTTGAGGCTGACAATTTTGGAAAGGGGGGGAATTCTTCTTCTTTTGTTCGCTGGAAAAGGGGGGGGGGGGGGGGGGGAGGAGACATCCTGACATATGGTGAAAGGGTGAATGGGCCAAAAAAGGTTGAGAACCACTGATCTAGATGCTCTCTGGTGTACTTAATGGATCATATGAGTACTATTTTCCAGGCTGCATTTATTTTCGGAAACAAAATATAATACTAAACTAACGCATGTGACATTAACTCAGTCAGCCTCAAAAGACACTGCAGCAGAGACCAATTGGAACAATAAACAACCACAATAAAAAATTCAGGATAGTAGTACTTATACAGATGCAATATATACTGATCTGCATGTTAAAGTATCGAGATTTGTTTAGAATGTTCAGTATTGTATGAATAAAAGACCCTTTCCCACGGCCTGGGGTGCATTGGGTGCATGGGGCTAGCCCTATATTTATTATATACCAATCACCACTTGATTGGTGGTGTCGTCAATATCATGCCGGCCCTATTCTTCCAAACAAATTTCCTGGTACCAATTTTAAGGCTTGGTCGACTCAAGGGTCCAGGTATATGTTTTAGAATCCCTGCCACAATGGGAATTTAAAACACATGACCAATGGACCGGCAGGCAAGCATGCAAGCCAATACACCATAATGACTCCCAGTATGCTCAGCCCAAACATAAGATAAAGCATCATCTGATACACCCAGACAATAGCTGATTACACATGCTGTGTTGCTTGGGACAGACACCTCCATCTACAAAAGCCAGAAACAACATATACAATTACAATTAAACCTTATAAGAGACAAAACTTTCACAGTACCAAAAACATTAAGTCTAAATAACAACCAAATGAAATAAACAAAATAAAAAGATGTCTTCCTTCAGAAACCTAATTTCAGGGATTAATTTTCGAAAATAGGTGAAAACTTGAACATTCATTTACATTAAAAATTCATCTTTTCATCCATAAATTGTTGTATAAACAAAATATTTGTCAAATAAATAGAATCAAAATCTGGTAACTTGTAATAATAACTAAATAAAATAATAATCTTCAGATTTAAGAAATGTTGTATGTCACTTGTTGCACAGTTTTTTGAGGGGGTAACATTATAGTAAATACGCAATACCGAACAATAACTAACGAATAACTAACGTAAGAGTAATAACAATTAAAAAGGAGATCCACAGAAGAAGAACATACAATTCCAGTTACGCCTTAATAATCAAAATTTAACAACTTACATGATAAAATGAACCACACTTTAAACTCTACAGGTACCAATGTTTACTTCTTTTTGAGTAAAATCTCTTCTTCCTGCCTGCAATACAATACTTCTCAATAATCTTAATCATCTGTATTCTTCTTCTTCTGCTGCTATTGCTAATAGTTATCCAACAAAGGCGTAGAACCTAAAAGATCTCATGCCAAGCCTTCCTTTGAAGACTAGCTCAATAGTGTTTGGATGTTGCAGCAGACACAGCCACCCGTTCCCTCCCTCCCACCACTCCTTAGTGACCTCCTATGACAAAGCAAATTCCATCATAGAGGCATATGTCTCTTGTTGTAATGAAACTAACACAATAGTTCCTGCTCTAACTAATACTACCTAAATGTAAAAGACAGCTTTCAGATTGGCAATGTTTTTATTAAAGAGAAAACAGAGACACATATACCATATTTAAATACAATTAAACAGTATCCATTCATCCATTAGGTTCAAAGATATGAGTAGATAAAAACTTTAGTCACAGGTTCTTTACAGATCGTTGCAATCAACCACAGCATTTATTGTCTATGATATACTAAGCAATTTTAGTTCAATAGTTTGCCATTGCTTCTGAATGGCTGACACCTTATACCATAAAAATCAATGCAAAGAAATCTGCTTCCAAAATGCCTGTAGTTGATTTCGACTCAGTATGTCGTGGAACTGTAAAACTATGTTTTACTAACTCTTAACCCATGGACGCCAACAAGCAAAAACACATAAACTGTTCATGCTTAAAAGGATATTAATGATCAGATCCCACCCTCCTCCCTTTTCAACAAAAAGGGTGCCATTCATGAAAACTCATTAACTACCATAAGCCACTGACTGAAAATGTCATGCAGTTCAAACAATAATTACAAACAAGTTATAAATCAACAATATGGTTCACTTACAATAAGACATAATTTACTTCAAATTTGACAAGCATAACTGAAATTATAGAAAGCATCTAAATATATCAATTAAGTATACTAACGTATAGTTATAAGGTAACTGTATAGTTACTAAAGGACATTTTACATGCCTTGAGGTCTATTAGGTATATGTGCTACCTCTGTATTTGTATACATCAATCAGCACTCAATGGATGCTGTGGTCAGTGTCATGCCGAACGTCTTTAAGTCCCAGAAAATCTCCTATGTCCATGTTAGGGTGGATCAACCTGGGAGCCAAATTAATTTTTAAAATCTATTTCTATGGAGATTTGAACTCATGACCTTGGAGCTAACAGGCAAGCATGCTAGCTACTGCGCTACCACAGCTCTTTGTATAAGGTTAACATAGTGACCTCTATATGTAATTTAAGTTAGTTGCATATCCTATACAAGACATCACAATCAACCCCAGCATTTTTTGCTGACTTGTGATTTACAAGGCAAATTGTTACGTTCAGCAGTTTTCTGTCTGAATGACTGATGCTCATACCATCAAAATCAACATGAGGTGGTCTGCTTCCAAATCACCTGCAGCTGCTTTCCAACCCTCAACTTGGTATGTCATGGAATTGTGACGCACGTTCACTGCCGGTAAGCCACAGACACCAGTAAATATGACTTAACATATTTTGGAAAACATGTCCCTAAGCTATGAGTCTGTGAGGTGATAGGGCCGCCACATTTTGTAGGCCTGAATGCAGAGGAATAGGTGGCCAGTCATTCGCTCACTTAGCAAGATGGTGAACGTAGGAAACAAATCCTCATCTGACCGCGCTCATTACCTTATCATCGCAGCTTCCTATCAACTTTGCAAATGTGCCCGCTACTTAATATATATGCACGCAAATAACTTATTTTTATACTTGTATTAAAATGATGCCATGGTGGCATAATATGTTTGTGTACCAAGACAGGGGTCAAGGTTCAATCCCCAGAAGTGGCAAAATTAGTTTTTTCTGACTAGACTCCTAAAATTGGTACTGGAGACTTTTCATCATATTTTTTCTGGGAATTGCCTTTGAAGGAAAGGTGGCAAGGAAGGCCATTAGTGACCCAAACTTATTATGGGAAGGCTTTAAGTATGTGAAGGTCTAACATTTCATAGCCCTAGTGGCAGTATCCGCAGTATTATATAAAGCTGTTTACGTATGTGCAATAATGCAAAATGTTCTGAATCCAAATTATTTTGGATGTCAAGAATATATCAACATGTGATATTTTATTAACACTTTCTTTTTTAAAACTATGAATGTTTGTAACCTCACTAATACGCAAAATGTATGAAAACATTAAACCAACTGAGACAGGAACACACCATTTGGTTCAGGAGAACATTTTCTGATTTTAAGAAATTCCATGCAAAATATCAAAATAGATTCTGACAATCCATTCTTGAGATATGTCTCAAAATGTAAATCTCATCTTGACAACAACAATCAAACCATAAAAAAAAGAAATCGAGAATAAGAAGGGAAAATAATAAAATATGTAAATGAAATATTTTATTGTATAATTATAGTAGTGAGAGTAATGTCCATTGAAATAAATGGGTATGTTTTTTGGTGTGGAAGTGTTATGCAATTATTGCCATCTTCAGTGTCGAGACAATGTCTTCAGAAAGTGGTTAGTACTATGCACTGTCAAGGACAATCTATATTCCCCCTCAGGTAATATATTCCTTAAGAAGTAAACAAATTATGCACCAATTTTAAATATAACCTACTACTGAGAAGAAAAGTTTGGCTTCATAAAAGCATTTTATAAAGTTGTCCACAAAATGTGATAAATTTGTCCTACATGACAGCAGTCTTCCATTAATGTTTTCACAAAGAAATGGCCTGCATATTTTGATTGTCTGAACAAATTTCAGCAAAACATATTTACAGGGAAGGGAAAACTAATTAAAAATAATTTTAATTGTAACAGCAATAATTTGGAAAGCATTCAATAATTTATACTGTTAAAACTGAATATTAATTGTTAAAATAATATAAAACAGAACACAAATAAAACACACGATTAAATGGTTATGATGTATAATAACAATGCTTCTAAATATAACTAAAAGCAAGATTCTACAAATTTCAAGCGAAACGAAAGAAGAAGAAGAAGCAAGAGCCAACAACATCTGACAAGCAAGTTATAAAGTAAACAGAAAACTAAAACTACTAAAGAACAGACACAATGTAAAAAAAAAATACTGTTCATGCCTGAAATGACAATAATAATTGTAGCACAGCCAACCTATGAAAGAAAACTGCATTCCACAATTTATAATTACACTAACCAAACAATAAGTTAATTATCATAAGATAAACTGTCACTTCCTTTCAAATGGATGTAACTACTGCTGGACATTGACAAGTTGCTGTGTTGGCTATTATGGGATATTACATAAGTTTCAGTTGTGGTCAGCAAAAGGAAGTACCGATGTGTGTTGTTGTTGTTTTGTTTTTTTTGGTTTTGGGGGGTGGGGGGTGTCTAATGAATGAAAGTTGGAGAGAACAATAATGGAGGGGTATATGCCTGGGAAGAGAGGAAGGCCAAAGAGAAGATGGGTGCAGGATGTGATGGATGATCTCCAGATTGGTGTATTGGAGAGAGAGAGAGAGAGAGAGAGAGAGAGAGAGAGAGAGAGAGAGAGAGAGAGAGAGAGAGAGAGAGAGAGAGAGAGAGAGAGAGAACTTGTGAATGAGAGAGAGGTGTAAGGAAAGGGAGAAGTAAACATCAGGATGATATATGAAGTAGAAATCCACATTTTAAATGACTAGAATGAAATAGGTGTCAATACCATATAGTGAGGGGGAAGAGGGAGGAGAGAAGAGAGACAGACAGAAACAATTAGGGAATGAGAGAGAGGGAGAAATGAGGGGAAGAAGTAAACATCAAGATGATACATGAAATAGAAAACCACACTGGAAAAAAAAAACTAGAATGAAATAGGTGCCAATGAAGACACAAGCCTATCTTTAGTTAGGACATGTCTTTAGGTACTCCAGCCTATTCAGTAATAAATCTATCAGCATACAGTGATTAACTGTGCCAGCTCAGTGGTGACTGATGAACCTCTCCTAGTGTGGTTGACTGATGAACCTCTCCTAGTGTGGTTGACTGATGAACCTCTCCTAGTGTGGTTGACTGATGAACCTCTCCTAGTGTGGTTGACTGATGAACCTCTCCTAGTGTGGTTGACTGATGAACCTGTCCTAGTGTGGTTGACTGATGAACCTCCTAGTGTGGTTGACTGATGAATCTCCTAGTGTGGTGACTGATGAACCTCCTAGTGTGGTTGACTGATGAACTTCCTAGTGTGGTTGACTGATGAACCTCCTAGTGTGGTTGACTGATGAACCTCCTAGTGTGGTTGACTGATGAACCTCCTAGTGTGGTGACTGATGAACCTCTCCTAGTGTGGTTGACTGATGAACCTCTCCTAGTGTGGTTGACTGATGAACCTCTCCTAGTGTGGTTGACTAATGAACCTCTCCTAGTGTGGTTGCCTGATGAACCTCCTAGTGTGGTTGACTGATGAACCTCCTAGTGTGGTGACTGATGAACCTCCTAGTGTGGTTGACTGATGAACCTCCTAGTGTGGTTGACTGATGAACCTCCTAGTGTGGTGACTGATGAACCTGTCCTAGTGTGGTTGACTGATGAACCTCTCCTAGTGTGGTTGACTGATGAACCTCTCCTAGTGTGGTTGACTGATGAACCTCCTAGTGTGGTTGACTGATGAACCTCTCCTAGTGTGGTTGACTGATGAACCTCTCCTAGTGTGGTTGACTGATGAACCTCCTAGTGTGGTGACTGATGAACCTCCTAGCGCACTTGGCATGCTGCTCTTTTCTAGGTGCCTTAAATTTGAAAATGTGCAATCTCTTTGTTATTTTGTTCGCTTCAAATACATTGTCCATTTCTGCAGTGTTGTCTCTTGTTTACATTTCACTGTGTTTGTATGTTCGCTCAGTGGTCCCACTGTTTCTCTAGATGAAAAGGTTTGCTTTGATAGCAGTATTCAGGGCAGTCTTGGAGCCACGGAGTTCATACTCTGTGCAGCTGTTTTCGGCAGGCAGCCGTTTTCGGCAGGCAGCTGTTTTCGGCAGGCAGCTGTGCGGAAAGACTGAGCTAAACGGAATAGTTCCCAGTGCAATAAAGTTGATCTTCTTGCCTTTAACCTTTGAGGCTATGGCGTATCAGCCATATGTTGCCAGACTCATATCTTTATAGACCACTTGACACTTGACCGGTCATGTGGTCAACATCCCACCAGCCACCTTTACTTGTCCAGACATTTCCTGGCACCCATTTTAGGCTGTGTGAAACTGGGAGCCGAGGTCAATTTTAAAAATCTGTCTTAATGCAAATTTGAACCCATACCACCAAATTGGCAGGCGAGCATCTCACCACTACTCCTGGCAATGTCAATAACTCTATTAAAAATAAAGTTCACAGATTTTTCTTAAATCCATCTGCAGTCAAATAGGCAGATAATTGTGCATGAAATTAGAACTGAAGACTGTATTTAAATAGTCTACAAATCCCTACTCTGAAATCAAAAGGAGCAGCATTCATTGCCTAAATAAACTTGTAAATAAACTTCAGTGTAAGAATAAGCCTCAACAATGTGGTAATACCTGAATTTCCATCAGCATTTCAGCCTTAGCAGCAATCCATGGAGAAAAATGCAAGCATTAGTTACAACACACACAACATGCAAAGCAAACAACAGAAGCTAAAAGTTACACAGCGGCTATTAGCTGGACTAGATAAACAAATTCACTGGTATTGAATGACAGTCACTGAGACTGAAACTAGAATGATGGGAAGGAAGAAGACAGAGAACATACTAAATAACAGAAAAATGTGACACCTATTGGCACTCAGTATAAAACAATAATGTGGCCCTGCTGAAGACAACAAGCAAGTTATAATATGTGACCAGCATATGGAGCTATCATTTTGAAACCAGTGTGCTTTCACATTTTCTGTCATTTAGTGTGTCCTCTCTTTCTACGAGTGTTAATCAATATTTATTAATAGACTGACTCAATATTTAAATAGCTTCTGAAGTTTTACAGCATTCTTCATTTCCTCTTATCAGCTTGTGTGACTGGACTAAATGATATACAACTATGTGTGTGACTGTATACCACTATGTCCTTTCAGAGTACTTTCTAATCAATTCAATGCCAATTACAGTAAAAAATGAACACCTTTTCACAACATATGGTGTATTTGGTATATGACGTTAGGCCCCAATTTCTAGACCAATCAGAACTCAGTGTGTGATGTGGTCAATATCTTGCCAACTACATGTACTTTTCAGAACATTTCCCAGTATCTATATTTAGCTGGGTCAACCCGGGAACCCATTGTTTTATGTGGCCAAGTATATTAGTTTCCATGACATAATACTGCTGAAACAGTTTTCTTCAATGTTTAGATTTTATGGAATATCAACAATGCGATTTTTTTCTTCTTGTTCCAAGGCATTCTAAGAATGTGCCTACAACATTATGTTCATAAAACTAGATTTTCTTCTTTAGAATTTGTAATATTTTACAAGGATTTTAAATATCTAAAGTTAATTTTCACTTCAAATGGGGGAATGGATAGAGAAATCAACACACATTGTGTAAAAGCAAATCAGGCACTGGGACAACTATCGCTACTTCTGTCACATGGAGAGATACCTATTAAGTACTAAAACAAATCTCATAACAACTATATTTTTGCTGACATTATGCTACTATGTCAAGCATGGATACTTACTGCAACTAATGAGTGCAAAAATCAAAAAGACAGAGATGTCTTAGAAGAACTGCAGGAGTAACCGTGAATAAGGAATGAAGAAATTATAAAACGACCGGGTCTGAAATCAGCCAAGCACTTCATTAACGAACAACAGATTAAATGATTTGGCCACCTCACAAGAATGCCCTGGTACCATCTGCCAGAAAGAGCACATAAAAGATCTTGAAAAATCCTGTTCACAGTAAAACTAGAAAGATCTACTTCTGAAACCCACAGGGCACGAGAAATAGACATAAAAACCAATGGAGAAGAGAATTAGAGACAGAGATGAATAATACTAGGAGAACATGGGAGGAGATTAAGGGCACGGCAAAGGGTAGGAGTGCTTGGCATGAGTTGGTTGAGGGCCCTGCTCCATTTGGAGACAGCAAAGGAAGAAGTTTAAACATAAATTTCACATAAATTATGGATAATTAATTACAAATTCTTCAATTACTAGGAAAGCATGCCTGTCTACTTTCTAATAGTTTGATTTAATAACAGCAAATAAACACATGCAATGATACTATGTATTTTATTAGAGGGATACAAGGAAAACTTTCTGTAGTTTATATTGTTATTCTCGTTTCGCAAATAAAACATTTATTTAAAATAATATTTTTTTGCAAGGCAAAAGTACATGCTTCACAATTAAAGCAAGGCACGAATAATTGCTACATTAAACAAAATGAAATGCTTCACAAATGATATACCCATGTAACACAAGACTGTTGCTTTAAACAAGATTCTCAGATTTACAATGAAAGCAACATGAATATGTAGCAATAAACTAAACATTCTGAAATAGTTATTTCAGAATGGGTGTGTGGGTGTGTGTCTGTGTGTGTGTGTTTGTGTCTTTCTCTCTCCTCTGTGTGTGTGTGTGTGTGTGTGTGTATGTGTGTGTGCACGCGTGCGTGCGCATGCGCGTGTGTATATACATTTATTTATAGTTTTTGTGAGTCTCTATGGCGAAGTGGTCAAGCCGTTTTATTCGGGCTCCGAAGGTTATGGGTTCGATTCCGGGCTGCGTCCTTTGGTTCACGAGTTAAATATTTTGGAGACTGCTGTGGATCATCGCTAGAGTTACGGAGTTTGTGCTTTGTGCGATGCTTTCTGCGCTGCGGAAAGAGACCGCGCCATATGGGATAAACCTGGTGCAATGAAGTCGACACTGTTGACTTTTAAATATATATATATATGCATTTAATTATAACAAATAACTATGCATTATTCTCACAAAAACCTCCATCGCATCAATTTAAACGTGTGATATTAACTCTTTTTCTCTTTTTGTTGTGGACAGCTGTGATTGTAAAATAAAATTCAAGGCCAGAAGAAGCTACAACTATAGCTTCCTGAACTGAAAATGTGATGTAATAAAAGCATTTAAATAATTGCTAGGGTATATTGGATAACATTAATAAAGATTTCAAACTGAAGGAATGCAGAAAATTGATAGTGTTTTGGTTATATAATAAGTAAGCTGTCTATGTATTGTGAATTGAAAAGCCCTGATTATGTTCTTTAGTGGTTTTGAAATGATCCATGACATGACACCCACATGCTGTTGTAGGAAAGATGTACCATTCACAACAATGTTACTTGAATGTGTTTGCTGGTGTTGTGTCATAAGTTCTAAATACGGTTTAACCTATGCTGGTTGCCATATTGCTGCTGACAGGGCTGTTCCATGATATTATACTTATATGAACTCTAACACAAGTTTGTTTATCTCGGCTCGCTTCGATACATCAACAACAGCAATATGCAGAAAAGATGATGAGAAAGACTTCTTTGACGTGAGTCCAACAAACTGTTATTTAATATTTAATACGTTTTACAGCATGTAAGGATTAATATGTCCAATAATTACTATGCAGCCCTTGCAGGGCCTGTTATACCAGGTCTGCAGCAAGTCTTATTAGTAGCTGACAATAATAAACAAAAGGTTCACAAACCTTATCACTGCCACCGTTGACAAATTAAACTATACGTTCTCTAAGATTCTTCACTCATTCCATCTGTTGTGTTTCTTTCCGCTCTGGGAAATACAGCTATTTCCTTTTGCCGTCGGTTCATTTCTTCGTGGCGATATTCTGCACCATGTTGCTAAGTCTTTTCCTTGTCAGTTAGTAATATTCCACCACTGGTTTAATGCCAAGTAACCATCAGTCCAGTTTAATTGAATGACATCCAACTTGCACTGCCTTCTCGTTTGCCTTTCCCCACAAGTCTCCCGTTGTTGGGCTAATCGCTCTGTGACGTTTCTTGTGTTTCTAACGCATCTCTTAGTTTTATATCGTATTTGGCATCGAGGATTTCTCTCTACTCCATATGACGTCATTTATGTTCGCACTGACTATATGGCAGTATGCCCCCTCCCCTTTAAAATGATGCAATCATTTTTTTGAATCGCGATTTATTAACCTGACACATAGTAGAGCAGACATAATGAGTCATATCTATGCTTGTACGACGTTATGGCCCCCTATTAATCACACACAAAATAACAAAAAATTATTATACGACGGGCACGCACACCTGTCTACAATCCCGTGGTAGACGTCGTATAGACAACCCATGGGGAGGCTGTACTAACTAACTATAACAAATTAGTCCCTCATTTGTCAACAAGGACAAGCGTCCTAACTCTAGCTAAATAACCGGAGTAAGAGGACGTGTGTGATTCACAGGTACCAAGTCGTCAATACCAGTGAACGCTCTATAATTGTCGCTGAATTATTTATCCACTGCTGTGTCCGTATCGCATATATATAGGTGAGGTGTTCTGCCTTCCTTGTAGATATCATGCAATCATATTAACTCTGAGACTTATACAGCATCGACCTGTTGACTATCAACAAATTGGTTTGTGTGTAATGCAAGTTGGATGTCATTCAATTAAACTGGACTGATGGTTACTTGGCATTAAACCATCAGTCCAGTTTAATTGAATGACATCCAACTTGCACTGCCTTCTCGTTTGCCTTTCCCCACAAGTCTCCCGTTGTTGGTCTAATCGCTCTGTGACGTTTCTTGTGTTTCTAACGCGTCTCTTAGTTTTATATCGTATTTGGCGTTGAGGATTTCTCTCTACTCCATATGACGTCATTTATGTTCGCACTGACTATATGGCACTGGTGTTGTGTCATAAGTTCTTAATCAGGTTTAACCTATGCTAGCGTTATGTCATAAGTTCTTAATATGGTTTAACCTATGCTAGTATTGTGTCATAAGTTCTTAATACGGTTTAACCTATGCTAGTGTTGTCATAAGTTCTTAATACGGTTTAACCCATACTAGTGTTGTGTTTAACCTATGCTAGTATTGTGTCGTAAGTTCTTAATACAGTTTAACCTATGCTAGTGTTGTCATAAGTTCTTAATACGGTTTAACCCATGCTAGTGTTGTGTCATAAGTTCTTAATACGGTTTAACCAATGCTAGTGTTGTGTCATAAGTTCTTAATACGGTTTAACCTATGCTGGTGTTGTGTCATAAGTTCTTAATACAGTTTAACCTATGCTGGTGTTGTGTCATAAGTTCTTAATATGGTTTAACCTATGCTGGTGTTGCGTCATAAGTTCTTAATATGGTTTAACCTATGCTAGTGTTGTGTCATAAGTTCTTAATACGGTTTAACCTATGCTAGTGTTGTGTCATAAGTTCTTAATAAGGTTTAACCTATGCTAGTGTTGTGTCATAAGTTCTTAATACGGTTTAATCTATGCTAGTGTTGTGTCATAAGTTCTTAATACAGTTTAATCTATGCTAGTGTTGGGTCATAAGTTCTTAATACGGTTTAAATGCTGGTGTTGTGTCATAAGTTCTTAATACGGTTTAACCCATGCTAGTGTTATGTCATAAGTTCTTAATACAGTTTAACCCATGCATTATTAACTATGGCCAGTCTGAGTTATTATTAACATTGTTGTTTACTACAGAGTCTCCTGGTGAAGTGGTCAAGCCATCTGCCTCATGCTCCAAAGGTCATGGGTTCAATTCCAGACCACGCCTTTAGGTTCACGAGTGCATTTTTCTCAGAAGCTCCTGGGGGTTACCGGTGGAGCTACAGAGTTTGTGCTTTGTGCAACGTTTTTGGCAGGCAACCCTGCGGAATGAGACCGAGACATATGGGATAAAACTCTGGGCAGTGAAGTCGATCCTCTCGACTTTTAAGACTATTCTTAAGACAGAGTCCAGACATTCCAAGCTTGTGACATAACTAGTATCATCTTTCAGCCATGAGAAACAAAACAAACTGTAATAACATCTCAGCTACATAGATACATTATTGGTGAAAGAGCAAGAGAAGCAAATCAACAATACAAAAGAAAATACTTTATCTTATATATAAAAAAGGATGTATGTGGGTGTGTGTGTCCTTTATGCATTCGCGAACGGTCCATCCGATTGAGATGAAATTTTCTACACGTCTTCCTCTCATTCTCGCACTGCCAACTGTGATATTTTTTTAGTGTGAAATCGGCTACTTACTTAATATTATTTAATTTTTCATTTTTCATTATAATTTCTATATAGCAAGGGGACTTAACTCTAGAAAAGTTATTTCAAAGGGCATAACTTTAAATAACTATTCTGTATACCTTACAGTCATATTGTTGCATCGTTTTCAAAGATTTATAAACTCTTTGTCTATAGTTATGTACCGGCATATGAGTTATAATAAATAATGATACAATCTTTAAGGCAATTTCAAAGTTTTCATAAAAATAATGCATAATGCATAACATTGTAACTCATCTTTTTATGCTTAAGAAGTTATCTACAGTCATGTAGGTGATTAGAAAAAGTTTTCATTAAAAATAATGGATGGTGTGTGGAAGGACATTCTTTTAAGTTACTTTTTTGTTGTTGTATGAATTTAATGAGACGCTACCCGCCATTAGCTGGGCGAAGCCACACCGGGTCAGATAGATAGACAGACCCACCTTTTCGCTGCAGTTATCTACAGGCATATGCATTATAATCCTCCTCCTCCTCCTCTCTCCTCCTCCTACCCTCTTCCTCTTCCCCTCCCTCCTCCTCCTTCTCCTTCCTCCTCCTACCTCCTCCCAATCACTCCTCTTCCTTCCTCCTCCCTTCTCCTCCTCCTCCTCCTACGTCCTCCTCCTTCACCCTCCCTCCTCCTCCTCCTTCTCCTCCTCCCTCCACATCCCTCCTCCTCCTCCCTCTTCCTCATCCTCCCTCCTCCTCCTTCCTCCCTTCTCCTTCTCCCTCCTCCTCCTCCGCCTCCTCCTCCTCCTGCATTCTTCTCCTCCCTCCTGGGGGATGTGTGTATGGGTGGAGGATATGTGTATGGGATGGATGTGGGGTGTGTGTATTTATGTGGGTGGAGATGTGTGGGTGGTTTGAGGAAGTATGTGTGGGTGGCGGGGTTGTGTGGGTAGGGGATTGTGTTGGGTGGATTGGGGATGCAAGGGCGGGTGGGGAGAAGTGTATAGTGTGTGGGCTTGAGATATGTGTGCGGTGTGTTGGTGGGGGATGTGTGCATGGTGTGTGGGTGGGGGTGTGGTGGTATGGGTGAGGATATGTGTGTGGGTGGGGGATAGTGTGTGGTGTGGGGGATGTGTGTGATGGGTGGGGTATATGTGTGGGTGAGTAGGGGATGTGTGGTGGTTGGGGGAATTATGTGGGCGTGTGTGGGTGGGAGATGTGTGCGTGGATGGGGAATGTGTGGGTGGGGGTGTGTTAGTGGCTTAGGGATGTGTAGGTGGGTGAGGGATGTGCATGTGTCGGGGTGGGATGCGTGAGTGGGTGGAGGATAAGTGTGGGTAGGGGTATTGTGATCGAGAGATGTTTGGTTGGGGGTGGGTGGGTGGGGGTGTGTGGGTGCATAGTGGAGGATGTGTGCGTGAGTGATTGTGTGTTGGTGGATGGGTAGGGAATGCGTGTGTGGGTGAGGAGAGGTGTGTGGTGTGTTGGTTAGGGATATTGTGTGGGTGAGGTATGTGTGTGTGTGGATGGGGGATTTTTGTGGTGTGTGGGTGGGGGTATGTGGGGTGGATGGGTAAGGGTATCTGTGTGGGTGTGGGTGTGAATATTGTGTGGTATGTGGGTGGGGGATATGTGTGTGGTGTGTAGGTGGGGATGTGTTGTGGTATGTGGGTGTGGGATGTGTTGGTGAGGGATATGTGTATGTGCGGTGCGTGGGTTGGGAATATTGCGTGGTAGGGGATGTATGTGATGTGCGGGTGGGGGATTGTGTAGTGGGGGATTGGGTTAAGGCATGTATGGGTGGGTGGAGGATGTATGTGTGGGTGGTGGGGTGTGTGTGTGAGTGGATTGGGGATGTATGGGGGGTTAGGGAGATGTGTGTGTGTGTGTGTGGGGGGGAGGGGGGATTGTATGCGTGGGTGGAAAATATGTGGTCAATGGAGATGTGGCTGGGGGATGGGTGGTTTGAGGTGTGGATGGGGAGAGGATGTGTGGGTTAGGATATGTATGTGGGTGGGCGTGAGATATGCGGGTTGGTGGGGGAATGTTTGTGGGTGGCGAGTGTGTTTTGGTTGGGGGAACAGGTGAGGGGAGTGTGGGTGGGGGATGGGTCGGTTGGTGGGGTATGTATGTGTCCCTTGGTGTGTGTGTGTGTGGGTAGGTGGGGGTGTGTGTGTGGGTGGGGTGATGTATGGGTACATGGGAGATGGGCCTCATAACATGGTAATTTGCCTTGTTTATGTTTACAACATTCTTCACAATGTTTATTTTTCTTCCTATGTAAATGTATAATGCTCTTGATGAACGAAAGACGAGTGACTGGAAGGGTCGAATGTAAGACGGGCCTGCGCGCCCAATTTGTGACCCTAATAAAGTTGATTTGATTTGATTTGATTTGATTTGTATCTATCTATCTATCTATCTATCACCACCCGAACCATTGTCAACGTTGGTATCAATTATACGACAAGATTTTAAAAAAATAATCCCAGCATTAAGCAAAATTTTCTCCTCTAGACAGACAGACAGACAGACAGACAGACAGACAGACAGACAGACAGACAGACAGACAGACAGACAGACAGATAGGCAGGCAGGCAGGCAAGCAGGCAGGCAGGCAGGCAGGCAGATAGATCCCCACCAGAGTCTGGGCGAAGCCGGGCCGGGTCTGCTAGTCCTTAATAAAGACCTAAAATATAAACACCTAAAATATACAAAATTAATGTATCCTTACTTATGCACAAAAATTTTAAAATATGGCACCACAAATAACTTGCCTGAATCATAGGGGTTTCAAAGCTATAACCACAGCCACCAAGTGAAATGGAAGGGCATGACATATAAATTGAGAAAAACAAATTGATCCCTAAAGTGCCATTTTAGAAAAATCACCTTGATTACATTTTCACAATAATTTATGTTTAAAATTATTACATAACAAATTAGACTAGAGTGAGTTCCCTTGAGCAAGATGGCGGGACTTTTCTTCGTCCCGTAAAATGGAACGTGTTTTCTCCGAAATGTGTATGGATTAAGTGTTTTTTCGTGGTGAAATGGAGTTCGGACCGTGCAACGGAGTTCGTGCACGCGCGTCCGGTCTTCTTTCGGCGTATCATCGGCGCCCGGTGGCGATAGTTAAGCCTAACATGACGGCCAGACGACCAGCTAGGACACAACGTGGTAAGAGGGCGGGCGCGCGCAGAAGGCGCTTAAAATGTGACAGATTGGGTATCGGAAATGTTCGAGTACTGTACTGGAACTGTGCATCATTTAGTCAACGCCGACCCATTCTTGAAAAACTACTCTACGGAAACGATATTGTAGTCTTGCAAGAAACACACCTCACCGACGGAACAGTCAATGTGGCGGGATTTCAGGGTTTCCTTAACAGGCGGCACCTCGGACAGGCCATTCTGGTCCGCGACAACATACTAGTGTCTGAGATCGATATGTCCGCCTGGAACAGCGATGCCCTGCAAGTGCAGGCATTAAGAATAATGACACCAGTGCAGCTTGTAATCGTTAACGTCTATGCGCGAAATGGGAAGGTCGACGTGCGACAATGGCAGAGTTTGTTCGATATGGATGAAAGGCATATCATCTACTGCGGGGACTTCAATGCCAGAGGCAGTCAATGGGGGAATTGCATCACCAATAGACAGGGAGAAGATTTGGAGGACGCCCTGGCATCTGCTGCCCTAATCTGTCTGAATGATGGGAAGGTCACTAGAATGGCCACTCGACCAGGCGACTCTGACAGCATCATTGACTTGGCTCTGGTGTCGCCAACCATCGCACCAAGGTGCCGGTGGGGCACACTGGGATACCACGATAGTGACCACTACCCTTGTGTCATCCTGATCAAGAAAGACGGGGCCATGAGTCAAAGAAACAAGACCAATGCCTTCCCGTACGACACCACTGGTCAAGACGCCATAAGCAAGATCAGAAGAAGGAAACTAACTTCCTCCCGTAGGAGACAAGAAAGATGGCTGCAGCCACCATGGTGGAATGGAGAGGTCGAGAAGGTGTGGCTGGGAAAGAGGCAGGCTGTCAAAGACTGGCAAAAGGCCAGAAAGGCTAACATGCCACAGGTTGAATTGGCGAACCTGAAGACTGAGGTCGTTAGGACGACGACTTTATTCAAATCCTGCGCCAAACAGGCCAAGGCCGACAAATGGGACGAGTTCTGCAGGAAGGTGTGCTCCGAGCAATCTCTTACGACATTCTGGCGCCTCCACAAGAGCATGAACGGTGCTGCACAACGTAGGGGTATTCCAGACTTTCAAGGCACAGACCTCGCATGGAAAAAGTCGGATGCGGATAAAGGTAAGGCCCTTCTTGCACGCTACATAGAACAGACTGACCAGAAAGACGAGCCCGCCAGACAGAGGACCACAACAACACTCTCTCAGTTGTGCGAGGGGGTCGGGACAGACGAAGAATGGACGATCACAGTTGACATATTGCGTGCTATGCTCAAGAAATCACCTAACACCGCCCCAGGCCCAGACGGCATCCGATATGGTGACCTAATGGTGATATCAGATGATGACATGGAAGAACTGGCCAGAGAATTCAACACCAGTATCCAGAGGGGTCAGGTCAAAGAAGAATGGCTACACAGCTACCTGCTGCCGCTGCCAAAACCGAACAAAGACCACTCCAAGATAAGCGGCTACAGAATCATTACGATGCAGAATACTGTTGGCAAGCTACTGGAGAAAATTGTAGCACACAGACTTGCTTGGGACTTGGAACAGCTCGGCTGCTTCCCGCCCACACTTGGAGGATACAGACGCAACAAAGAGTCATGGCTGAATGCGGCGGTCTTTGCTCAAGATGTCTACGAAGGATTTCAGGTCAGAGAAGAGACATGTGCGGCCGCCATAGACTTAGAGGACGCATATAACAGAGTATCCTTCGAGCACTTGATGCAAACCCTCCTCAGACTGAAAGTGCACCCTCACCTTGTACGATGGATAGCTGCAGTTCTACTCCAAAGGAAGGTGGTGCTAAGATGCGGGAGTTGGTCTTCTGAGCCGATAACGATATGTCCAGGATTGCCGCAGGGTTCACCTCTGTCACCAGTACTATTCAACGTGTATACGGTGCCGATCACTGAACAACAGTTGGATGGGAGGGGTAGGACTCTATCATTCGTTGACGACATCCTCGTGTATCGACAGGGTCGAGATAGACAGGCGGTTGCCAACTATATGCAGGGCGAACTAGATCGAATTTCCTCATGGTGTGCTGATGCCGATGCCCTTGTCAATCCTGCAAAGGCAACGGTTACATGGTTCTCACTAAACAACCATATTGTGAAAACAGACCTGCCGGCAGTAAGAATGGATGGGAGCATTCTGAGTAGAACCCAGTCAATGACATATCTTGGCGTGAGGCTTGATCGTAGCCTGTCCTTCAGAGATCATGTCGATTATGTCATAACGAAGGCTCGAAAAGGTTTGGCAGCAATGAGAGTCATGGCGAGTGCCAATATCGAGCAAAGACTGCTATTACTTCTGTTCCAAGGACTTGTGCTCTCACGCATCGAGTATGCCCTGGCCATCCTCACTGTCAGCCCTACACAGATTGGAAGACTTGAAAAGGTACAAAACGAAGCCATGCGCATCATTTTGGGCTGCACGAGAGACACCAGCTGTGTAGCAATGAGATACCTCCTTGACTTCCCGACAATGGAACACAGGATCAAGATCTGGAGAGCTCGTGCATACTTAAAAATAAGTGCAGATGAGCAGCACCCTCTGCATGACGCTGTATTCAGAGAAAAGGGTGACAGGCTAAAGAGGGGCAAATCATGGATGGGTCGGGCGGAAGATGTCGTCGGACAGGTCTGCAGTCTTACCAGTATCAACCCCGGCAAGGAATGGGTGCCGATGCCTCCAGCTTTTAAGTGTACCTTCTCCTGCATTATCACACTCGACAGACGGTGCAGAGAGCAGAACCCTGCCGCTGTCAATGCAGAGGTTAACGCGCTCATCTATGATCACTCAGATAGCCCCGAAGTGCTCATCTATACAGATGGATCTGTTGTAAAGCAGCAGAGAAGTGCGTGGGCATTTACAGCCCGCTCAGCGGGCCGAACCGTTCAAGAATCCAGTGGTGCCCACTCCATGACCACGAGCAGCATGACGATGGAGGTGATGGCAGTTACACAGGCTTTCATATGGCTGGAATCACAACATTATACCAACGTGTGTGTACTAAGTGATTCAATGAGCATGATTCAGAAGGTCGAAGCTGGATCTGTACGTAGACAGTGGACTGAGTCGCTGTGGAAGTCTGTTGTCAGCAAAGTCACCTTCATCTTCGTCCCGGGACATGCGGGAGTCGAGGGAAATGAACGAGCTGATAAATTGGCTGGCTCTGCACCCCCTGTAGATGGCCAGCCCATGGATCGTGCCGATGTTATTAACGCCCTTAAAGATATGGCGAGAACAGAGGATTTTGACGCCAGTGATTCCACATCGCTTTCCAGGATGAAAGACCTGGGAGTAAGAATCGGCACAGCCAGACGCGAGAGGTACATCGGGAAAACAAAGCGCCTCGTCAACCAACACAGAACTGGCACTATTAGCCACCGGACGCTGATGCATATGCTGGGGGGAGGATCTGAGCACCTATGGACATGTCCGGAGTGCAACGAAGATACCCCAGCTGATAACTAACTAACTAACATAACAAATTAATTTGAAAAACTCTACTTTTTTAGTTTTTTTCATGAAAATGTAACATTTAAATGTGACAGCAAATCAACCAAATTTACATTTTTGTTTAGTCTTAACTTCTGCTGATTACAGTTGCTTTCAAATGCTAATATTCACACAAGTTGCTCCATTTTACTAGAATTATAAATATAATTTTAATATTCTTGCTAAGTTTTACTTTCTCTATTTATCATTTACACCACAAGTCTCAAGTCTACTACAATATGGCCAATGTTGGAGAATCAAGAAAGCAGAAAACCCCAAATGCATAGTTTAAGAGAAAAAAATAAAGTGCAATGATTTCAATAAGAATCTACAAGGAAAAATGGTGGGATGACAGTCACCAACATTTTTGATAGTTATAACTAAAAACTAAATGAATACGTCTCATATAACCCTATTTATATATATATATATATATATATATATATATATATATATATATATATATATATATATATATATATATATATATATATATATATAATGTATTTAATAATGGACTGAGAGGTTCTTTAAAAGTATTGTGTGATGATAATGATGTAAATGCTGGACAATCTCATGAAAAGGTGAAGAAATGAGACAGTGAAGATGTAGCTTTTGATAAAATGTTGAGGATATAGTAAACAGAGAAGAAAACAAACACTGATGGATTGCAAGCTGCAGCTGTTATAAGGTCACTCAATAAAACCATAAAGAATTACAAATGAAATTTAAGGGATATATTAACAGAAGATATGGCAAAGAGACATTAGCCTTATGTGGCGACATAGTAGGCAAGAGAGGTACAGGAAGATAGATAAAGATGTATGTGAGGAGCTTAAGTTGCTGGGCTACAAATAATGAATAACAATTTCATCAAAACATCAGATAAGAGAATTAGAAACATGATTATAAATATGTACTTCAAAACAGGGACTTGAAGAAGCGATGATAATCAATGTTAGAAGTATGTTTAAAAAATTAATTGCATATCCTTTAGAGAACATCACAGTCAACCCCATGCTGATCTCGAGGTAAGTGGTTCAACCCCTACACCGGACAGTTGGACTAAAATGTTGACCTGTCGTCCTTGACTTGGGGACGTAAATTACAAGTACCTATGAAGTCGGAGTGGGTTTGCCTGATGGCGAGGGACATGGTTAATAGGGAAAGCTAATCCACACACAAAATTCAGTCCACCACTACTATAAATACTGTGTATGGACTACGCGTTAGTCCAAAGCGAGCGAGCGCAAAAATAAAAAGTATAGATACATTTGAGATGTGGTGTTATAAAATAAATGACAAGAACCAGCAGGACTGAGAAATTTACAAACAAACAAGTTCTGGAAAATGTGACAAAATGAAAATGGTATCCTAAAGTAACTAAAAAGTGAAGACTCTCATGACATGGTCATGCATAAAGAAACAAAGAAAGCATTAGAGAGCAAGGATATGAATGTTTATCTATCGCAGGTAAATAAAACATACTAAACATGAATCCCGTGTGGTGACTGGACAAATGCAGCCTTTATTTACCAAGCCCTTCAAAACTAACCTGGTCTACAGCAGCAATAGTATTAACTGCTGTAACGACAGCTAACAGGATACCCAAAGTCAAATGCTCTTTATGCTGTTTGCAGAAAGTTATCACACACAAAAGTCATACATTTTTCAGACTTGCATGTTAATCATAACCAGCAAACCACACAAAGGACCACCAAGCAGAAAATAAAACAGAATGCATTATAAAATTAACATAATTTAAACCACAACAGCTTTAGATTTTTAAAAACCCTCAAAAACCATGCAACAAGCCTTCAGAGGTACCAGTCAGTTAAAAAAAAAATAATACAAGAAATGCAATCCCTTGTATAACCAAAGTGTGTAAAAATTATGTCTGAAAGATATAGGCAGATAGTGCCATTGATCAAACAAAATGTGATCTCACTCCAGGCAGACAATACCTTATATAACTGAACGATTCTTTCCTGGGGACATACAAGGCAGAACGTAACCACCAAGAGTATAAAACTGACAAACACTCAGCTTGCACAATCACAATGTGAACACAGTTAATGAAACAACACCCAAAACATGTAGTAACAGGTATGTATAACACACTATAAGAGTGTCTGGCTGATACAATCAACGGAACACTATATGTGTTACACTACTATAATGTTACATAAAAACAACAGAACATTATATGTATTACACTACTATGTTACATACAATAAACAGAACACTATATGTATGACACAAATATATTGCTACATAAAATCAACAATCCTGCAGTATGTAGCGGCTAACGACACCAGTTCTATGTTGGTTTATTAATCTTCTTTGGCTTTCCCAGTAGTGGTCTTGTTTGGCCACACCTCTTTTAAATTGCTGTTCTCACATCCTGACTATGGTTGTAGATTCACAGTACATTAACAGTGCTGTTCTATATCAACTATTCTAATGCATCCACTAATACACTACTGTTGTGTTAAATAAAATCAACAGAAAGCTATATGTAATACATTACCAGAGTGTTGAATAAAACCAACAGTACACTGTATTTAATACACTACAACAGTACACTGTATTTAATACACTACTATAGTGTTACATAAAATCAACAGAACACTGTAAGTAATACACTACTTTAGTGTTATATAAAATCAGCAGATTACAGTATGTACTACACTACAATAGTGTTATATAATATCGACAGAAGACTATGTAATACATTACTATGTTACATAAAATCAACAGACCACACTATGTAATACTCTATTATAGTGGTATATAAACTCAATACTACTATAGTGTTATGTAAAATCAATTCTGTCTGTGAGCACATGCTTTTGAGCTGTTCAATTAGTATTTATTCAGAAAACTTGTGCTGATCAGTCAAGCTGATCTTCTCTAGAATTATAAATAGCATGATTTAAGATGAAGAATCAACATTACTGCACTTGAGAGAAGGCAAAAGCAATTGATCTCGCCCATAAGAAATCAAAAGATGTGGATGCCGAATGTCCCTTTTGCAAGCTAATAAGCAACATGTCTGAGGTCTTCTTCTGTTGCTTTTCATTTCTCAAAGAAGCCTAGGTCCTCAATCAACTCGTGTCAAGCCCTTTGTAAACATGTTCATGAATGGTTAGATTTTTCAGCTCCAGTTTTCTACAGGGTGAGACAACAGGTCTCACACCAATCAAGACATGGAAACAGATCCTTTATTCATGAAAAATTTAAAAGATTTAAAAAAACATCGCTGCATCTGCATTCTCATAAACACAACAGAACTGTCTAAGCTTTGACACCAAATATAGTAAATGCAAATGTACATAGAGCAATAATTAATTAAGCATTACGTGTAAATAAATCCAGATACATTGACTAGAAAATCATGTGTGAAGTGGCATAATAACATCAGCAATAACTTTGGATTAATGATTGCAGAAATATGTTAAGAAGAGAATAAGTAGATGTAATACTGATAAATATTAAAGGTAAAATATAAACCTTATTAGCATCCATATCTTCTGATGACAATATCCCCGATTCCTCTCGCAGTGCATAAGACTGGATGATTCTGAAGAAAAAACACAGAAATTAAAAGACTACCTTCAAACAAGGTTTTTAAATGTAACTGTGAAGATAAATGTAACTATGAAGATAAAAGTGCTTTTATTTTGCAATATTAAGATCTGATCTGACAAGATTAGCTAATTGGATACAAATATCTACAATTGAAGGCACTTCATGATATAAAACAATATCTATTGTTAATGTTCCAAATCTACCAGCAACATTTACGGAAAGAGAATACATTTCAGTTACATATTCATTCTAAAATTTATTCTGAAATGAATGTTCTATTTTCTTATTCTTCTTTCGTTCACTTGAAATTTGTCTATAATTGCAATATTGTCTCTTGTATGAATTTAACTGTTTTTTTTAGTTCACCCAGTGGTCCACAGAGTTTATCTTCCACTGTTGTTTCTTTAGGCCAGAAGGTTTGGGTAGATATTTCATATTTTGGGCAGTCTTGGGGTATGTGATCTGCTGTCTGTGGTGCCAATCCACATGTGCACATGGCTGATTCCCAAATCTTCAATTTTGTTTACATTGGTTGAATAATCTATTGTG
Source organism: Cepaea hortensis (assembly GCA_963921405.1). Taxonomy (NCBI): domain Eukaryota; kingdom Metazoa; phylum Mollusca; class Gastropoda; order Stylommatophora; family Helicidae; genus Cepaea; species Cepaea hortensis. The sequence continues at coordinate 160,678,842 of OY992877.1, read as the reverse complement.
TCCCGTTCTGAGGCGCAGAATAATGATTTGTTCTGGCCTGTCCATACAGTGGCAGTAACATTCATTCTGAATCATATGTTCTAGGCAACATCAGAACAAAGTGCACCTCTATTTGAGATGTCCTGTCCAACAATATATCTGTCTGTTAAATTACTGTTTGCGCTTGCAGTGGTCCTAAATAAACCGCACTATCATACATATGGGAGTTGTGGTAGTACATTGGTTAGCATGCTTGTATGCCAGCCCAGTGGTCACAGGTTAAAATCCTCATCCAGATAGGGATTTAAAAAAAAATTCACCTGAAATATTTATAAATATTTATAAATATTTATAGACCAATCGGCACTCGCTGGGTGATGTGGTCAATATCAAGCCGGCCACCTTTATTTCCCAGGGAATTTTCTCATAGACTCCAGCGAATATGAAAAAATAAATAAATGAAGATTGCTTTTCTATTATCCTCATGTAACAATGACCAGGTGTGAATATCAGGTGATAAGGTATTGTAACAATGACCAGGTATGAATATCAGGTGATAAGGCATTGTAGCCTACAAAAAATGCCAACAAGCAAAACACTTATTTACCTGCCCTCCTATACAATTGGTGCAACTGAAGTATAGTAGTTACTGTGTTTGCTTACCAAGAGGAGTCGTTACAGTGTTACTATCCTTAGCTTCCCATAAGGGCCCCGATCCACTGGCCCTACTTTTACTTACTTATATATTTAAGCTCACTGCTACTCTTGAGTTAATCAAAACTTAGTAGAAATTCACCAAAGTCGTTAATCCACTGAAGGGCAAATATTATGAAGATGTCAACAACCTTAAATTTATCGCTGTTTATTCAAAATGTATAAAAAAGTTGCTTAAAAGTCGATAGAGTAAACTTCATTGCACTGTGTTTTATCCCATATGGCTTAGTCTCTTTTCGCTGTGCAGAAAGTGTTGCACAAAGCACAAACTCCTTAGCTCCAGCGATGACCCCCAGGAGTCTCCGGAAAAAATGTACTCGTAAATTGAAGGGTGCGGCCCACAATCGAACCCACAACCTTCGGAGCCCGAGTCAGATGTTTGACCACGTCGCCACGGAGACTCCCAAGACTCCCTTATTTAAAATGTATGTAGGTTAACACCTAAAGGTAAGCGGAGAATAAGAATTGATTGAACATAACAACACTGCAAGACACAAATTTTACAAACTTGTTTTTCTTCCTTATCTCTTCCAAAAGTTGTTGTATATGCTCCCCCAGAAACTCCAGTTTCTCGCTCTTGCGGGCATGTGACTTCTGCAGGCGAACAATTCTCTCTATCAGAACTTGCTTGTCGAATTCTACTTGCTCTGTTATTACTGGAAACTCCTGAAAGATGTGTTTAATTCAGTCAGTTATCATGCACATATGTAGAGAAGAGAGGCAGGGAAGAATAAAATAAACATCATCAAATGACAGAAAGGAATACACTGGGTAATAGTAAGAAAAAACAAACCATCATCAAACAGAATAAAGGAGTAAACTGGGAAAGCAGACCAATAAAATAGTAAATTCAATAATGAGAACGTTTTTCATCATTTCATTATTTTCTATGAATTAGTTCATCATAAAATTAATCCACATTTTACTGCTACATGAATGAATTCAGTTACAAAATGTATATTCAGTTCATTTTTCTATGAATGAATTTAGTTACAAAATGTATATATATAGTTCAATGTTTTATAAGTGAATTCAGCAACCAATTTATCCATACTTCTTCATTCTACACACTAATGCAATAGCAAGAGTAATCTGACAGCTAACCTGTATTTGTGGCTGGTGTACTGTACCCGATTGCTGTGAGGAATTTTCAATGGAATTCAAGCTGCCATTTGAGTTGGTTCTGGAACCCATGCTGCCAACATCTCCCTTTCCTTCCAAAGTGTCTATTCTTTTTCTCAGTTGTTGCAGCTGACGGGTTAGGTCCTAGTACCAGAAATGAAATAGTGACCCCTAAGCACATATGCAATTTTCTTTAATATTCAAATACCATGTGGTTCCAATGTTCAAGAGTTTGAACAAACAACAGTTTATGAAACATAATGAAATCCCCACAGCATTGTATGTAAAAGCTCTTACATATAATCAAACTTATCACCATCATGTGTCATGTCAATAAGTGTGACATGATTCACCATCTCACAATATCAAGCATCCCAATTTTGCCATGTGGCCAAACCATCCAGGTATTTATCTCTTTGCCTTCCCCTTACTCTATTCTAATAAATTTCGCCAGTTGTCATTAAATTTTCAATTTTATTTCTCCTCATAATGTGCTCCCAAAATCTTGACATGTCTACATCTAATTTCTCTAATCAATGTATGGTTTTCATTTGTTTCTTGAGAGACTTATAAACATCAAAGAAAAAGACAGCAAAGTATATTTTAATTTAATTATATTTGCCAATGTTTAAAATCAAACTTTGGATACATTTATATATTGCTCGTAGAAAAACTAAGAGATATATTTTTAATCCATATATGATTGAAGCAAATGTATCTGTGCTTTGGTTGTTTTGATTACAGACATGAGGGACTGTTATGGCCACCATGTTGTGTTTAAAGGATACCCTGTACCCCATTGCAGGCACCAGATGGCTCTTTGCTGGTTTTGCAAGAACCATGCTAGACTTCTATCACATATTTATGTCACAGACCGTGGAGAAAGGGCCATTACATATCAGAACCAAACTGGCAGAGGATCTTAGAGTTAGTAGACCCCCCAGAGATGCAGTGATCAGAAACCACAAAGTAGCAAAGCAACTGGCATCATAAATCCACTGCCAAATCAAAGCTGAATGATTTCCATCAAATGCATGTCTTACTAATGGTGAACTTGATCAAATATTTCATTAAAACTATGTCTTACTTAATGACACATCAGTTTAAACGGTCATTAATTGCATGTCTCAGTAAATGACAAATCTCTGATATGTAAGAAAATCCTGTTGTGCATGAAAATCGTTTAGAATCTAAGGAAAGAACTTGTTAGTCCCATATTTTTGCATTGAACACCCCATCACATCTAAGTGCCATAAAAGTGTCTCATTAGTGACCAAACAGAAAGTTGCCACTCACTAATTTCTGAGGTGGAAAGCAAGTCTACCTTCCAGAAATGAAATGCTGCTCTGAATATTTTATCAGGGTTGGTGCTCTGACTGGATCACGCTACTGTTTATGAAAACCAATGCAGAAGTCATTAACCAAGGCCCCGACCCCACCCATTCTGTTGTGAATCTTGTAGTGGTAGAGAGCCATGCATGCTAGCCACTGTGCTCCCACAGCTCCCTTTGGATAGGGTGCTGCAAAGATATGAGCCGTTGAACAGATTTCACCATGTGACCATTAATGTTAGCTTACTATGTGCATTCCCTAAGCAGGCTAGCGTAGCACTTTAAGTTTACTATTGGAAATGGTAAGAACATAGTTGTTACATGCTGTCAAGATGTCACTGCTGCATTTCAGATCAGTCTGTGAGTCGGCATTGAGGATACAATCATCACCAAAGAAAACCTCATATACACTGCGCTAACTTCTACATCAAAAGTCTATTTAATTATCACATTCATGATTACCTTGACATTGTTTGCATGTCGTCGTTTCAGAGTCTTGCTGTTATCAATTTCATCTTCCCACTTCTGCTTAAAGTCATTACCTTTAAAATGAGAAGTCAAACTCAGTACTCAGTTCCACATGAATTATCCTATCCATGAATCTGTATAATGCTTTCTTGGTTTCAAAGTCATGCAAAAGGACTAACATGGTACTAAAGCCGGCAACTCTTTTTTTCTGTATTGAATATAATTTTTTAGCTTCAACACAAGGAATACTTGTTATCTGATGTTCCTCAATGTGCCTGATGTGCATTTACTATTTTGTTATGTCTTAATTTTAATTTTCCATTCTATACAACTACATCATGTTTCAAAAAAGAATAGTGAAATATTAGATGCATATAACTTAGTTTATTGAATACTTGAAATGCATTGTTTGCATTCAAAAAAGTTAAAACTGTGCAAGTATAATCTTGTACACTAAAATATCTCAGTCTCGTAGTAAATAAAAGATAAAATATCCTCTAAACGTATTTTACAATCTGATTACCAATTATGACATGGTAAACTGCAGAGCAAAATACATTTGTTGTGGTGTCACCATGTTCATTTCTTTCATCATCTAGTACCTTATACCCAGTAGATTTAAAGCATGGACAAGGGTCTTTTACTTACTTTTATATATTTATCTGGCTTTGTGATTTACAGAGGATGTACTTTCTAATGATGCTATTAACAGTTATTCTCAATGTTTCACATCCAACCCTGTCTGCTGTCTTCACCTCTTGATTCACTGGAATTTGAATAGGTCTCTCTCTGTATGAGCTTCACAACAGTAATACTGTTATACTATTTCAGCCCTTCTATTCTGTGCAGGCATCAATAAAATAATGTTTGTAATTTATTAGTCCACCGGAGTAAGTGGGCAACTGGCCGTCAGTGCAGGGCTCTTACCTGTCCCGTCAGCCGGAAGTGTCTGTCAAAGCCAGAGGTCACAAACTCCCACTGTGGGCGTGATAACCACAGAAAACCGCCACGTAATTTATCCAAGAAGTGCCAGAACCCGGAGGTCACAAATCTTTATACCTGTCCTTAGCTGGGTGTGATGACATCATCATTATCATTATTATGCGTCTTGTAAAGTGCCGTAGCCGGTCTCTGTGGCTAAGGGCTTGCGAACGCGGTTTGTGAGCCCGTATACCCGGGTTCGAAACACAGCGGTGCTGTGTAAAAAGGTATTATGGCCGGTCGTTCAGAAAGCAATGGCAAACTACTGAACGTAACATATGCCTAGTACATCAATAGCAGCTGAAAGTGCTGGTGTTGACTGCAACGTCCCGTAAGGGATATGCAACAAACAAACAAAAAATTTATTAGTGATTATTTTAGTTTTCTCCATGCCTCTTGTCCATGTAGCAGCACTGATTTTACACTAGAGTTAAACATTCGAAGTTTATTATTGTTTTAATTTCTTGTGGCTTTCACAATTTGTTGAGCTCCTCTTGCCTTGTGTGTTATTTTTAAAATATCTCCATCTGCTCTGCCAACCTCGTCTACAGGGAGTAAGTACTGCTAAATGTCCTATAAACAATGAGGAATGCCTGAAACCTAATCAAATGTATCTCCATGATCCATTCTTTAGATCCAATGCTCCCTTTTACCAGAACCACTAACTTGTATCTGGTGCTGTCAAACCAGATTCCTAGTATACTGAAGTAAAACTCCAGATTATGGGTGAGATAACCCTGCAAAAACCTCTGAGATAAGCCCTGAGATAAACCTTCTTCATCAGATGAGGACGGTGGTGGGCCCACCGACATGTGGACACACCATGATCCTCACTGAAACTTGCCTAGGAATAACATCCTGACTCAAAAAGCAAGCACCTAACTATGAGCTTAATGGTATCAAGTCTATGTCCTGATGAGCTGTACTGTTGCTGGGTGGCAGTCGTTAATTTCAGCCTTATAGTCAGTATGCGGGTCAGTGCCAGGCATGAAGGACTCCCTGTGGAACATCCATTGCATCTTTCCTGGCATAGTGGCCTGCCAGGGTGGCAGTGTATATCCACCACATACTCCAGACACAACATGAAAAATTCTCTGTTACCAAACCATCATAGGAGAAATTGAGTTCATGCTCTGTCAATGATACTTTCAGGAGAACAGAGAAAAGAAGGCAGTGAAAGAACAGAATTGGAAAGAGAAAAGCACACACAAAACTGACCGGCTTGCAATACCTAATAATTTTCTTATCTTTAAACAAACAACTTTAGAGATATTTCGTGGAACATGTCCCCTTTTATTATACATTCAGAAAAACCATGAGTAACCAAACAGTTAACAGATACAACACAATTTATTTTCAGTTCAATTAAATAAAAAGATTCATTAATGCTTACATTCTTTTATTTTTTCTGCCAAATTGGATTCCAAAGTTTTTGCTCCTTCTATTCGCTTAGCCTTTTCCTCTTGATATTTGTCATCCTAAAATATTTACATATAGAAACATAATTTTTAAGTGCAAAATAATAACAAACTGGCATAAATTATGTATGCCCAATGCTATAAATAATTTTAACAATATAAAATATTATATATTACTTACTACATGAACTATTCTTCCCATACCCCACACCATGCAGCGCTAACAGAGTTTGTGTGTCCACATGACACCCAATAGGTATGCTAGCAGAAGCTTAGCTACTGAATGTGTCCCCAAAATTATACAACTCTGCAAGAATGGACCAGACAGAGAGACAGACATACATCAAAACAGCCACAGTGAACACGCTGGGGACAGTTAAAAGCTAGGAAAGGCTCAACTGACATGAATGCATGTTAAAATTATTTATAGTGAGCTCCATGCTTGACCAGGAGCCACAAAAGCGAAGTGGCTAATACACTTGCCTGATGGCCCAAATTCTCATAGAGGCGGATTTTAAAAATTGACCAGAGTTACTAAGTTATTCATGCCTAAAATGGATATCAAGAAATGTCATTAGAAGTAAAAGTGACCAGTATGATATTCATCTTATCATAACTCAATTGTCAATTGGTCTATAAAAATGTGAGAATAGCACTGTTTGCCAAATGCACCTCAAAGCTTGTAAAACAGGTTCACTTTTTTAATTTATATACTTGACCAACTTGTGTAACTTAAATGGTTTTATGAATTTCTTAACTTAAAGCAAGCCTAATTTGTTTCTCCCGCTTCAGATCGTGCATGATAGATAAGTATAGATAAGGAATAGTATCGCAAAACTATTTGTTGTTTTGCTTCTTTCTTTTTCATTTTTGCTATATTAAAAGTTTGTTTGTACTCTTGGCAGACAAAGCCACTCTCAAGAAAATGCTAATTTATTATATTCCACAATGCCACCGCCTCAATCTATCCAGCATCATTTCTCTTAGTCTGCCTTTACCTCTCTTCTCATTACATGACTAAAGAAAGCTGCTCGTCTCTTTCTTATTGTTGTGTATCATGTTCTAGTTTCATTAGCCTCTTTCAGGCAATTGTTACTTACTATGGCACTCCAAGGAATTCGTAATATTCCTCTCAGGCACCACATCTCTGTTGCTTCCAAGTTCTTCCTAATTTGTTCATTTACATTCCAAGATTCACTGCCATGAAGCAAAACAGGTTCTGTATAGCATTTCAGTACTCTCTTTCTTACATTCAATGAAAGTATCTTATTGCATAAAATACTTTTCATTTTCTGAAATGCAGCTTTTGCTTGCCCTATTCTGTTCTGAATCTCAGTTGTGCATCCTCCATCTGATGTTATAAATGCCCCTCACCATCATCCAGTGCCTTGCTGTCTGGTGTGGGCGATCATGCCTCTCCACAAATTACAATCTTTCACATCATAGATCAACTCGAGTGTTGACTCAATTCCATGCCATGACACAAGACTGTCAAGAATCTTCTCACACTGTCTTCCTCTATCATTCTTTCCACAAATCTTTCTGGTTGTCACAACATGTTCCAGTTTTTGTCTTCTCATAACGTGACCAAAAAACTATGACTGCCTCCTTCTGATGTTTTTAAGGGTCTTTGTCAATAGAAAATTGCACTCTTCTGTGATAAATGGCACATATTACATAAGTAGGCACTGGTAACATATTACGTAAAACTTTCTGAGTACTTTCATAGAACTAGCTGGATAAGTTAAATATTTATGTGACATAGATATGCTACAGGACTTAGTAGTATTTAATGTAGCTTTGTAGCTAAAACCCTTACCAAATCCTTCACTGTTGTTTCTAGCTCTTGAATCTCCATTTTCAGCTTTTCAACTTCACCAGTAAGCATTGATGCCTTTCAAAAATATAGCAAAAATGGTATCACAACACTGTACAGTTGCACTATAACATTCAATACAAATACCGCTTTACATTTTTCTGCTCAAATAAATGTTGTGAATTTCAATAATGAAGCCACAAACAACATATCTGGTGCAGTTTACTGCCTGGGCATATGTCGCTGTACCTCGTCAGGTGCATACTGTGAATCTGCAACCTTTACCTGACTGCAAAAAACATCAAGTCAAAATAGGTTAAGCTAGGCAAGAGAACTATGCAGGAGACAAAAGAATAATAGTAAACTGTCACACTCCACATTATATACAGAAAGCATATAGAATTAATAACAAGTATAGTTAGAGACAATACTAGTCAAAAAGTTAATGTATACCATACATCTGAACAAAAGCTTGCCTGGGAGGCACGACAAAGGTTCGTTGACGTAATAGATTTAGGGAAGCTAGAGGCTATTTGCCAGGTCATGATGAGAACAAAGCCTAGGAATAGGGACTTGATGAAAAACTGGCTTTCTGTACGGTCGCTTTCGACAGACAAGGAAAGACAAGAAAGATCATCATTGTAGACTGTTAGACATCTAGCAGAAATATTTATGGGCGCTAGAGTACCCGACAGGATGATCTATCATACCATTGACGTAGATAGAAACAACACTACAATGTTTGGCATATTAGTTTGTTCCTCAGTGATCAGTGAATGGATCCACAGCCTGCTCAGGTTGGAAGGCTGGATAATCCACAATAACACCATCAGAGTGAGGGATGCCAGGCCTGGGAGTTTATGAGAACATCTGTGCACAATGTGGTGTAGTGTGAAAAGAATAAATGTTTGATTGTTGACATGGAGTTTTGTTATTTCTTTCTATGTCATCAGACATTCTGTGTGAGCGGTCTGAACTAGTGTGTGTACCTGATGTCTTAGACATCAAAAAGTCACAGAGGTTCATGACAAAACTAACACAGAACTAGTGTCATCAGCTGATAAAGACAGAGAGAGATACTGAGGATGGGATTCAAGTACTTGTGGACTGAATGGTTTGACATGCAGTAAAGAAAATCATTAATTTTAGCTACAAACAAAAGTATTTCAACATTTGCCAAAAAAATCTTTATCTTGGCTTTTTTATGTGACATCACAAAAAAAGTATATTTTATATTGCAGTGGGTTTGCTTGACCTGTTTGACAATGAGGCAATTGCTGTTTTACTTCCTGTGGTTATTCTCTTTTCTACTGAAAATACAGACTTCAAGAGAAATACCACCTCTGAAGTCGGAGTGGGTTCGCCTGATGGCGAGGGACACTGTTGATAGGGAAAGCTAATCCACATGCAAGATTCAGTCCAACACTACTAGAACACTGTAGCCTACCATGCATGTCGTAAGAGGCGACTAAGGAGGCTTCATGGTTCCGTCGCCCTGCTACTGAGTGAGTGCGTGGCGCGACACTGTGAGCTGTGAGTTTCGTGTGAAATGCTTCTGAATCTGCCCGAGGTTTTTTGGAACGTGACTGCATGTTCGGAGCGATGGCAGCTGGCTATGTCCCAGAATTGACCGGTTTTTGCCTTATGCAGAAATGCGTGGCTGCTGGGCTTCTGGTTGACTGCCACTGCCATCGACGATGAACTGTATTTTCGTGTACTGTGTGGGTGAACATCTAGGAAACATCCAGATGGGAAAATGACTGCCAATTCCATCAGAATGTTTCGTGGGGGACTATTGTGTTGACATTCTGGCGGCGGCATTATGCACAGTGTATCTGTGCGGGCTGTCGTTTGTCGAGACTCCTGTCTTTTCCACTTTTCACATTGGGCAGTGGGAGGCATTTTGTGTGATATTCACTGGCACAGGAACGAAGCATAATGGGGACGACCCGTTGCTGTGAAGTTGGAACCGCGACTAACTAACTAACTAACTACTAGAAGTAGTGTGTATGGACTGCTTGAGTTCAAAGCGAGCGAGTGAAAAAAAAAATACCAGGACTGTTCAAAAGACATCAGACAGAGACTTGCCAGAGCAAAAAGAGATGGTTAAAAGTGTGAACAACCTATGGCACAAAACCAGAACATAATGTGAAGTAAAATGTTTAGAACATGCATCATTTGCTTGATTTGTTATTCTTATTTTGTTTCCTTGAAATTTGTCTATAACTGCAATGTTCTCTCTTCTATGAAATTTGCTTGACATTATCTTTGTCTTTCCCCTATGAATTTTTAGATCTGATTATTCTGATCTCCCATCAAGTTTATTTAACTTATCTTGTATCTGGCTTTGTATTTAGGACAGAAAGATCATGTCATTAGTGAAGCCCAGATCATCAAGCTGTTCTGCCAGATTTTACTGCATTCCATTTCCGGCGTAGTTATTACTGTCTTCATAAATCCAATCCATAATCAGTCAGAATAAAGAAAGATGACAGAAGACATCCCTGTTGCATTCCCCCCCCCCCCCCCATCTGTTAGTTTTTCCGTTTTTCCTGATGAAGAACTCTACACTGCATTTCTCTTTTTGTTTGTTTTTTCTGTTTAATTTCATTAGACCTGGTCATGGTTGGCTGGATTTTGAGGCTACAGTTTACTACAGGAAAGAGAACCCAGTCCCACGAAAACCATATTTTGTCTCATCTTATTTGTTTTTGTTTTTCTGCCTTTGCTCGCTCTGAACTGAAGTGTAGTCCATATACGTGTTACTACTTCTAGTGCACTGGACTGATTTGTGAGTGTGGATTAGCTTTCCCTATTACCAATATCCCTCACCATCAGGCAAACCCAATCCAACTTCAGAGCCTAGGGGTTAGCGACTTTCTCCATAATCCTGTTTATCCACATGAGCAAATGCAGCTGCGCGAGAATTGGTAGCGGTTCTCACCTCGCCCGTTACTTACTGGATAAGTGAGCCGGCCGCTCAGAAAGTAATGGCAAATTACGGAGCGTAATCTTGCCAAGAAATCAACATCAGCAGTAAAATGCTGGGTTGACAGCGATGTCCTGTAATAGGATATGCAAAAAAAAAAGGTCAAAAGACAAGGAGTCAGCATTCTAGTCCAACTGGCCGGTGTAGGAGTTGAACTCGCTACCTCGGCATCAGCACACAGGATGTTTAAGAACACTCTTATCCATTCAGCCATGCTGACCTCGTCTCCTCGTAAGAAAAGCATGGGAGGTTACATTGTTACTATTGGTTGCTTCCCTTATGAACCCTGGTAATACACAGGCCAATGACAGGGTCTCAAACATCTCATCTCCACATAAACATATTTTAATAATTACACAGTTCCCCGGTGCTAATTTCCAACTCAAAACTCCCAGGCATGGTATTAGACTGTACACATGTACGTACTGTATTGCTCAAATTGGTGTTCTCTGATCTCAAGATAGCATTTGTACGGCTCAGCTCGGACTGAAGGGTCAGCATCTTAGACTCTCTCTCCCTGCAGGATTCCATGTCCTTCTGGAAGTCTCGGTTTACTACTTTCAGTTCAGAAATGTCTTTGTCCAGGGTTTGAATCATCTCTTGTGCACTGGGAATAAAGTATTCAATATGTACATGAATATATACGAATAATGAAGACAAACAATATATTGCACAATTTATTGCCAAGCATATTTCGTCATGTCATTACTACAGAACTGGTTCAATAAATATTAAGTTAACTGCATATCCTTTACAGATTTTTGGCTGTCTGTTATTTCTTTGCAAGTTTATGTTCAGTAGTGTGTCACTGCTTTCTAAACGACCGCCATTCATACCATTGTATGAAAACCAAGACAATGTGGTCTGCTGCCATATCACCGGCAGTTGTGTTTACAACGCAGTATGCGGGGCTGGGAACTGTGTCCGTAACCCCTTCGCCACAGAGACAGCAATATTAACGCACAGTAAAATTAATCCTTTCAGCTGATCTACTATTAAATATGTGAGGTAATGTTTGCTGTATGATTTTTATCAATCTTAATTTGACCTTAACCCTTTAACGGGCATAGCGCCTGATAGCGTTCGATGCGTTAAACGGGCGTAGCGCCCAATCGCGTCTTTGACGACTAGTCGTTTTAAAAATGCGATCTCTCGGTTTTCCGACACTTCCGATGACTACTTTCACTTTCGCCGATAGCTTGACAACGTGGCCGCCATTTGTAAACGCGCTACAATGACTTTGAACAGACTTTAACAGACTTATTTTGATAGTTTTCGGGATTTTTACGCTGTTTTTCAAAATGGATTTCGGCGATTCTTCAAGTGATAGCCGAGATTTCGCTCTGTTCAATTTAAATGACATTAAAGGGCACGAAGTTGATTATTAATCGGAGCTAGATATCAGTGCAAAGCGTTACTTTGCATTAGCAGTCGTGAGTCGGACTTTAAAGAAAGTGATTATGATTCTGAAAATGTGTTTGTAAATTGCCGTATAGATGACGGAAAATCACAAACAACATGCCGTATTTCGTAAATATTTGTGTTCATATATGGATTACCGGCAACAATCACGTGAGTAACATATTCTGCATGCTTTTCCCTTCATTGTGTTGTTTATTTAACTAAAATCGGTTGACTAACACCTTATTTGTGATGTTTTTACTAACGCGATCCGAAATTTTACAGAACCTGAAAAAATCTTGCCCGTTCAGGGCTACAAAACGGACAAGCATCTGCCCTGTAAAGGGTTAAATGGTGTCATAAAGTTATGTTGTGAGTTTATGTCTGTTATGCAGCGGGATCAGGATAAGATTAGTTGAGAACCTTCTCTAAATGAAGATTTCCTCACAAGTGTCAAAATAAACCAGTGTGGCTCAGACTGTGTGACAATTCAAGGAGGCAATGCTGGGGAACATTCACTGAGGGAGACAATATTCATGCTCATACTAAAAGGGCTTATGAAGTACAGCCAAGACTTGTCTTCTGTTAAGTTTTAGCACACTTCACCAAGCAAAATTTTTATCTTAAGGTTTTGTCACATGAGGCGAGGTGAAAGTGCAGTTACAGTATGAGCCACCTCTTCTTCTTTATGCCTCCTTCGAGAAAGTCCCTCACATCTAGTCATGCACCTTAAAGTTCAGTGTGTTATTTGCATGCATTTGTGTAAGGTATCTTTCCTCTAAACAGATACCAATCAATGTAAAAGGCTCTATATACTAGTGGGTAGGTTTTCTATCCTAATAATATTGGCCGAGCAATGGCATTACAGCCTACTGTCTGCAATTTCAAGGCTAGGTATCTAACCTCACTATCCAAGAGATCAGGGGCAAATGTGATATTAGACAACAATGGTTCTTAGGAAAATTACCAGCTCTATGCTGAGATCTTAACACAGCACTTGCTGAGCCAGATGCAGGCACTATAACTTCTCAGCCACCCCTATCCTTGTGTAGCCACTTTATTGACTGCAAGTGTGTGTCTCTGTGTGGGAATGTTCGGGAGCCATTTTTTATAGCCACACCTTGGTGTATTACTTTGTAATACTTCTTATTCTTCTGCGTTCATCCAGTTTTTTTTTTTTTCCGGATGTGATTGCGTTGTGCCTGTTTACAGCAAAGCTGCGTTCTTGCGCCGTTAGGCCGACACATCCGACTTCTGCGGGCATTTGTTGACCGGGTTAACCATCCCGGGGGTTTCTTAGGACGTTTTACTTTGTAATACAATGTATGTGCTACAGCGGTGGAGTTGCTTTATTAGTTTGAAAGCAGTCAATGTCTGGCATTATGTCTATGAAGCAAGAGTGTGCCAAGTGTAACAGTTTCCAGACAGACAGTACAACTTCAATATCTTACAGCTTCAATATATGCTATTTTCTAATATAATGAATAACATTTTGAAATTAATCACTAACAAAGTTGTTGTCCCTTCTAAGAAATCTAAGTGAGTTTAAACAAACACAACTGCAAATAAATGTTATATAACACAGCAGTAAAAATATGGGACAATTGCATTTCAATAATATAATAGGGCATTCCTTCTTCTTCTGCTTTAACCTTCCAATGGAGTATGGGTCATCAACCATCACACCACGCCCTTTGTAGGCTGGCTCATGATTGGATGGAATCTGCAGCTAGTTTTCTACAAGATAAGGTAGCCTAGCCAGCCTCATGCCAACGATCCCTAGTTGCCTCTTACAACATGTATGGTAGGCTAAAGGGTTATTATCCTTTACTATCCTATTAATATGTATTATCCTTTATCAGTCTAGTAACACATGGGTGAATAGAGTATTTATTGCTGCTGTATCTTCTTTCATTCACTCATAGTGTGTTTGTGTGGCATCCTGATTGCTGTCATTCACCGTCAGTCTGGTTGTCTCAGCACCTTTCATTTGCTAGGATTGATTGTTGTCTTACTCATGTTTAAATATGACTGTACATTCGTGTCTACGTATGTACATAAATATCTAAAACTGTCTGGTTTTTACAGTACCAGAGATTTACCATCTCCTCTTCTCTTGTTAGTTAAAACAATACCACCACGAGAAGGCCAGGAGTTGAACTTCTGCTGCCAGAGGTGATGAATGCACAAGCCATGGAGGTATTTTGCAAGGTGGGCACTCATCCTCAACTCTGCACCTCCGGCTATAACAACGATTTTGAACCATTTATTGCTACTAATTTTCAAATAATTAAATATTTGTTTTATATGTTCGCACAAGAAGAAAACAATACTAATTAATGTAGTAGCTTACCGCTTGTAATCTTCATCGAGATTTTTCAATGATGCAACTCTAGTCTTGAGGTCAGCACTTTCAGCCTTCTGTCTCTGCATGATCTCCTGGTAGTTCTCAATCATCTGATGATTCTGTCTGCGTTCCTCTTCCAGGCAGTGAATCTGGTTTTATAGGAAATTATGGCTTCGGTTATTTGATTTCATTCTAAAGTGAAAAACTTAACACATAAAGATGTTTAATGGCTGAAGATAACTACAAAACAATTTACTGTAGAAAGATAAGTGATCCTTCGCCAGTTCCCCTGCCTGATGTATTTTCAAGATTAAATAAATAAATTGTTTGCATATCCTTTACATGACATTGCTGTCAACATCAGCATCTTTCAGCTGATTGTTGATTTCTTGGCAAGATTACGCTCAGTAGTTTGCCATTGCTTTCTGGGCGGCTGGCTCACATACCCTGTAGGTTAGCAACGCAATTCGAACCACTGCTGATTCTCACCGTCGTCACGTTACCTACGAAAGTATACGAGATTATTTTCAAGATTAGGACATCTTTAGTGCTTCTTCTTCCAGGAACCATGGCTTTCATTATGGTCATTTCTAAATCACTGACATCTAATATGCACAAAATATTTTAGTTTCTGAGAATTTATAAGGCACGTTTTCTTTGATGTTCTGATGTTAAATGTCAGTTTTCTTTTTCTTAATCCACAGGATTCTATGAATTTTTTCTCAAACGTATAAGTTCAAAAGCTGTGATTTGCTTCATCAGTGGTTGTCAGATGGTTCATGATTCGTGTATTACATTGAATATATCTCATTTTCTGTCATTTTTCTATAGCATGTTTCAAACAATTCTTCACCAGGAAGGTTAACCCGGTCAACAAATGCCCGCAGAAGTCAGATGTGTCAGCCTAACGGCGCAAGAACGCAGCTCTGTTGTAAAAAGGCACAACGCGATCACGTCCGGAAAAAAAAAAAAACTCCGGATGAACGCAGAAGAAGAAGAAATAATTCTTCACTTAACATTGATTTTTAAAAAAAGTAAGTAAAAACATAATAATACTGAATAACCCTTTTACATGTCATTAAGTCATCTTGAGGATCTTGAGCATTAAACTAATACTTTCTATGACTGAAAGGCACAAACACAGTGTAGTCAGCATTCCATGGGCCACCTGAGCTTTTTTCAGATAGATAGGAAAATACCTGGATGGCTTGGCCACATGGCATGGACGAGACAGGAACACTGAGCTGATCCACGACTCTGGTGATCGAGTGAAATGGCGAATCATGACCGCCCACGCTTTCCGGCATGGCACATGATTGATTGATTGATTGATTTGGTTCACAGAGGCTGGGTTAACCACAGGGATGAAACAAGAAATAAATAAAAATGTCTGCCTCTACTGAGAGATGGACCCTAGATCACCATGTTGGCAGATAAATGCACTAATTCCTATAAATTACCCAAGACCCCTGAAAAGTGTATGCTTGTTTTGCCTTTGTGCGGACGTGTGCTTGCCTTGAGATGACTTTTTAACATGTTGATATCTTATTTGTATATTGTTCATTCACTCACTTTCTGAAAACTTGTTTTAAATATCTGAAGGTAGTCTTAGATTCCTGAACAGTGTTACATAAATTAAATATGGCTGAAAATTATTGAAAACAAATCTGGCGTAGGCATTCATGCATCTCCACAGATCTCGACCCCTGGTATTTTGAATCTATTTAATGATGATATTCCTCGATGCCACCATCCAAGTTTATCCAGCAATTTTCTCTAGGTCTGTCCCAGCCTCTTCTATTCCCAATCTTTCCAGTCATCACTGTCTTTTCCAATGGCTCTTCTCTCACTACAAAACCAAGGAACACTATTTGCCTTTTTATATATGTAATAAATAATTTTCAACTTTCATGAACCTTTTCCAGATACACATTCTTATTTACTCTGGCAGACCAAGGTATTTGCAACATACATCTCACATCTCAGAAATCACATCTCCAATTCTTCCATGTTCTTCCTAATGTTCTCATTCAAACATGAAAACATGTACAATGAAAACAATAAAATCAAGGTACATTTTTCTACATTTATATTATTTTTCAACTCACTGACTTATCAGAATAAATCCTTACTTGTTACTGTGATGTTTGGATTTATCTCCAGTTTATTTACAAATGTGAACTATGTGTAAATAACAGCTCAAACAGAATGCAGGAGAAAATGTATCTACTGAAATGATTCCACTGTGGCCATCCATCCATCATGTGCCATGCCAATAAACGTGGGCGGTCATGTTCTGCCATCTCATTCGATCACCAGAGTCGTGGATCAGCTCCGCGTTCCTGTTTTGACCATGCCACATGGCCAAGCCATCCAGGTATTTACTTCTCGGTCTACACCTTAGTCTCTTCACTTCAATCTTGCCAGTTGTCACCAAGTTCTCCAAGTCATTTCTTCTCATAACATGCCCAAAAAATGTTGACTGTCTACGTCTAATGACTCTAATCAGTTTACAATCTTCATTTGTTTCTTGAAGGACTTGTTCATTGGTTTTTCTGTCTGTCCATGGTATTCTTTGCAATTTCCTCAGAAACCACATTTCCACAGCCATCAGCTGTTTTTCAGCTTGACTGATTATTCTCCACGCTTCACATCCATACTAAAGTATAGGTTCTATGTAGCACTTCAAACTTTTCTTTCTCGTTTCAATTGATATCTTTTTATTGGTCAGTATATTTTTCATCTTGCAAATGGCTGCCTTCGCAATGGCAATTCTTGTTCTAATCTCTTCAAGGCATCTCCCATCAGATGTTATGACTGTGCCGAGACAACTGTATCGATTCATTTGCTTAAGAATATGCCCATTTACTTGCATATCACATTATGGTTTTTCCTTCTTCCCAGTGACGACCACTGTGGCAGGCACCCAAAAATATCAAGGCAACACATGGCAGCTGGCTTAAAGAGCAATCACCTTAACTGTGCATTCCCCCACCCCTTCTCTCCCAGACACACACAAATCATGATCAATTCTAACCTTATCCTTGCAAGTTTTAATTTCCTCCACTAAATCTTTGTGCTGCGATTTAAGAGATTCCAGTTCTCGCTTTATCATCCGTTGAACCTATTTTTTTTCAGAATATAAATTAACAAAAATGAAGGTCTGTAAATCATTAATTAAATCACGCCCTTAGCATCACAAAACTAATAATTACATGACAAATAATTTATCTCAAATAAAACTCAATTTATTATAATCACAAGTGTCATTATTTTTGTTTAAAAACATATAAACAAATATTACTTATTGGAGTACTTTGCTTCCCTCTACACACAATGTAAAGAATTGATAACATTAAATCATTGAAACAATCAATCTTGGTAGATAATGACAGTTTAATAGTTATTTCTGCATGTTCACCAGTCTGTACTCTACTGTGTCCTGTGGAACTTTGTCCCGTATTTATCGTTCAAAATTTCTCTCTATTATAACCCAGATGTCTTGCTCCTGTTGCTGTTATGTATCAATTACCAATCCATCAATCTTCCTCTTCTCCGCCTCCCCAGCACACTTCCCTCCATAAAGATATTTTCTAGACTCTTGACTTTTTACATGTCCATTATATTTCATTTTCCTCATTTTTGTTTTTTCTTTGTAATCAATCTTCAACACTATTGAGTTCTTATTGGGTAGATTTGTTTGTTGCCCTTTCCTTCCAATAAATTTGTAATATTATTATGTAACGTTTATATTCAAAAGTGGATATCTGCTTTTCAGCTAATTTGTTACATATCCCAGTTTTAGAGGATGTAGCCACAGAAAGTATGCACGCTGTTGGTACTAGTTTTCTAACTTTTTTGTTTGTTCTATCAGTTCCATAAAGGTTTAAAATTGCTATAGTTTTTTTTGTATGAGCAATGTTTGTTCTTTTTATTTATGTCTTTACTTTTTCATCGTCCATCAGAAGAGAACTTAGATATTAAAACTACTCACTGATTTCTGTCCATTCTGCCTTTTACTTAAGCAAATACTCAATAATATAAAGAACACTCTGCTAGTCAACTGGTGTTGAAAATTCTGCAACCTGGTTAAATGTAAACATTCAAGCATATCATGCTTGATGAAGAACTACAAAAGTTA
Source organism: Cepaea hortensis (assembly GCA_963921405.1). Taxonomy (NCBI): domain Eukaryota; kingdom Metazoa; phylum Mollusca; class Gastropoda; order Stylommatophora; family Helicidae; genus Cepaea; species Cepaea hortensis. Next base: position 160,660,135 of record OY992877.1, on the reverse strand, counting down.
CACAATCCATCCATCATGTGCCATGCCGGTAAGCGTGGGCAGTCATGTTTTGCCATCTCACTCGATCACCAGAGTCATGGATCAGCTCCGTGTTCCTGTCTCGACCATGTCATGTGGCCAAGCCATCCAGGTATTTGCTTCTAGGTCTTCCTCTTGGTCTGTTCCCTTCAATCTTACCAGTTGTCACCAAGTTCTCCAATCCATCTCTTCTCATAACATGCCCAAAAAATTTTGACTGTCTGCGTCTAATGTCTCTAATCAGTTTACGATCTTCGTTTGTTTCTTGAAGGACCTGTTCATTGGTCTTTCTGGCTGTCCATGGTATTCTTTGCATTTTCCTCAGAAACCACATTTCTACAGCCATCAGATGTTTTTCAGCTTGACTACTCATTGTCCAAGCTTCACATCCATATAAAAGTACAGGTTCTATGTAGCACCTCAACACTCTTTTTCTCGTTTCAATTGACATCTTTTTATTTGTCAGTATGTTTTTCATCTTGCTAAAGGCTACCTTAGACATGGCGATTCTTGTTCTAATCTCTTCAAGGCATCTCCCATCAGATGTTATTACTGTTCCGAGATAATTATACCTATTTACTCATTGAAGAATATTCCCATTTACTTGTATATTACATTGTGGTATTTCATTCTTTCCTAGTGACAACCATAACACAATACTACATCTAATATATTCTTTTCTCCTTTTTCCTGTCTTGTCAATTTCCTCAATCTTGTTCATAGGTCAAAGTGTCATAATCTTATCCGTAAATGACTTCTCTTGGCTTTCCCAAGCAGCATATTGGAATATACTAAACTATTTATGATTTTATCCATCTTTATGACACATTGTGCTAGCATAATGATTAGTGCACTTGCCAGCTAAGGCGAGGGTCCGAGTTTCAATTCCCAGCAGAAGCAGATTTAATTTTTCCAACCAGGGTTTTGACCCAGCCTCATAAAATGGGTACCACAAAATATTCAGAATTTTCTGGAAATTGGGAAGGAATGTTGATGAAGAAGGGAACAGGCCACCCGACTTATACCTCATGGCCTAGAATATGTGAAGGACTAATGCTTCATAGCCCAACAGTAATATCTGACATGGGATTACATTTACATAGAGCCATACATTTAACTTTGAATTTATTTGTTCAATTACCCCCATCTGATTCCTTTTATGAAGTTTGATTAGTAATTACATAAGCCATTAACATTAAACGGTAATTATCTTGGGAAAGTAACAAATCCTTTATTTAAGTTTACAAAACTGGCCGGTGTCCTTCTTTCTCTTGAACAATTGTCATGTGCTAGACTTGTAATAGCAACAGTAATAAAACAGAAGAATAAACAAGCTTAAAGACAATGAATAGACAAAAAGATGTAAAAAGTAACATCAGTTACATGCCACTAAGGATGTTGAATTCATTAACTGGAACCTGCACAGAATAGAAAGACTAAAATGGTATGATATAATCTCTAATGTGTAGATTACAGAGAAAACTAGAGAATCAAGAGGAGAAGAAAAGATGCATGTGCTGGGTAGGATACACTGAGAAAGCTTAATAATAGTACAACTAGAAAACCCTTTCACTGACAGCCACGCAGCAAATGAAATAGAGGGAGGCCTATAAATACATGGCGAACAGAATTAGAGAGATGAATAAGGAAGGAGCTGTAGGAGATAGTAAAGGATAGGTGGGCTTGGCATAAATTGGTAGAGTGCCTCCGCTCCAATGGGGGAATAAGGGCAGCAGCAGAAGTTGGAGAAACGTTGTTAGACTTACATGTCTTGTGAATATACAGGACAGGAAATGTAATATGTTCAGCGTTACAGTGATAACTTTCACCTTCCGCAATGGTATATAGCTGTGTTGAATCCAGCTGAGAAGTTATAGTGTGTTTCAGGCTCAGAAGAAACCAAGTTTGAATTTACAAGAACTATTGGTTTCTATTATCACACATCCTTCTTGTCTCTTAGGTAGTGAGATCGAACACCTGGTCTTCTTGGACAAGGACCTGTGTGCAAGATGTGCAAGTTAAAAATACCAGTGCAGTTAGAAATCCCAAAGAGTGAGTGGGTCGCAAAGTCCCTGCTGGCAAAATTATTAGGAAAGAAAACATACTCATGAATAGATGAAGCCCACTATCTTGGATGGAATCTGAATGGAGGAAGAAAAGTTACACAAATCATGCTGAAGCCAGGCACACTGACCTCTAAAGTGCATTAACTAGGTGTGCCATAATCTCACAAACAAGAAGAACACAGAGCAGTGCTATCTGGAAAGATAATTCTGCCATTAAAGTGGTTTAAACCAGGACCACTATGTTGGTTGGGAGCTGCGATAGTGCAGTGGCTAGCAGGCTTGGCTTGGTGTCATGTGTTCAAATCCCCCTTGTATTAAAGGCGGCCAGTGTGATACTGGCCACACAGTGCTGACTGATCTATACAAATATGAGGCTAGCATCATTTATTCAATATACCTCAATGTGGGTCATTTACTTGACTACGTTGGTTAGCCAGCGCACTAACCACTCTTCTAACTGGGCTTTTATCAGACAAATGCTACACACAAATTACAAGATGGAAACCTAATGACAAATATAATTAACAAATGGAATACAAACAAAATAACCTCTGCTGTGTCATTTCTTTCTTGCATCTGAGTCCGTAGCTCTGTTTCCTTCAATTTAAGTTCTTTGTCTAGGCTTTTAGATTTTGTTTCTTCTGATTCCTAGGGGAGCAAAGACACAATACAAATTAAATACAGTTTAACTTATGTTGAATAAAGACGCACAAATTTGCTTCAACCCAAAACAAAGTTTGGATTTACAGAGATCTAACTATGAACATTGCAGGGCATAGAAGAATAAAACCAACACACATATCTTTGGTCTCACCTGATATCTTTTCACAATGGACTGGCACTCTTTACGAATGAGCTCCGTTTCTTCTCTAGCCTCTTTTAGTTTTGCTGTTGTCTTTTCTAGATTGGTCTTTGTTTCCTGTGGAATTATTTTTTTTTAACAATTTTAAAAAACAAGTGAAATTAACAATTACATGGAATAATATCACAGCAATGAATCAAACAGTTCAAGACATGGGATCTTTAATACTATTTTTAAAAGCTCCAGATCAATAGAACAGTAGTGATTCTCTCAACCCTTATGATGCTGGGATTTACTGGTTAGTGCACTTGCTTACCAAGATAGTGGTCTGGGTTTAATCCTCAGCAGTGGCTTGATTCATTCTTTAAACCAGTACAGTACTGAGGTTCAATAAGCCTTATTAAATAAAGAAAAAAGGACTTTTTTCCACATCTTTGGTGCTATCCTCATATCTTTATATGCCAGTCTGCACTCGATGCATGGTATGGTCAATATCACACAGGCTGGTATACACACTTCCCTGAACATTTCTTGGTACCCATTTCAGGATGGGTGCCAGGGTAAAATTGTAGAACATTTCCACCTTGATGTAGAATTGAACATATGACCACCAGGCAGGTAGGCAAGCATGATAGCCACTGCACTACCAGGGCTCCTTCTTATAAAATGGGTCCCAGATCATTTTCAGAACTTTCTAGGAATCGTCTGGGAAGGAAAGGTGGTTAGGGAAGAAACTTGCTATCCCGGCTCTTCAAGTCATAACCTTAACACATCAAACCCCAATGGCAATATCCGTCACATGACTATCTTTACTGTTATGGATCCCAGAGATCCGAATCTTAATGAGATGCCATATTAGCAACTGTCTGGTACATCACAGAGTGCATTCATTTTCACAAAATTTACATTGTTATTTTATCCCCTCTCTTAAGAAAAAGGGAGCTATTATAGCACAGTGACTAGCATGCTTGCCTGCCAACCTGGTGGTTATTTGTTCAAATCTCCATCAAAGTAGAGATTTTTTTTATTTGACCTGGGCTCCCAGGTTGACACAGTCTACAATGATTACCAGGAAATACTGACCACATTGAGTGCCGATTGGTTTATAAATAAGGAGGAGAAAAGGAATCTTCTCAAGACATGGCCACTATTTGGTTCATTTCATGGTAAGAATACCTTAACAATAGGACGTCCATCATTAACTCAAGAAGGCTTGGTGTGATTCATGGTGTGGAAGGAATGGTTGTTTACACAAAAAGAAAAGGATGGCATTCTTTCCTCTGATTCTTGGGTAGTGGATTAGACATTGAGCCTTCTCACATAAAGGTGAAAAGCCAGGACGTACATGAACATTAAAAATTCCTCGACAGTTGTAAATTGAAAAAAGCAGGGCAAATAAGCTACTGTCAGGTTAAATTCCAAATTAAAATAACTCCACACAAAAGAACACTTGCTTGTGTAATTCTAGTATATACACGTTTGGATCCTTGCCAGAGACTCAGAGTTTGTGTGAAATATGGGGAAGAAACTGGAGCACTTATGGATGTATCTCTTCTTCTTCTTCTGCGTTCATTTTTTGGACGTGATTGCATTGTGCCTGTTTACAGCAGAGCTGCGTTCTTGTGCCATTAGGCCGACACATCCGACTTCTGCGGGCATTTGTTGACCGGGTTAACCTTCCCAGGGATGTATCTCTATGCAATTAAAGTGATTCTTTATAATACACTACGACAGTTTATTGTGAATGAATCGGCCAGAAGTTTGCTTATACATAAATCAGCAAAAAGAAACATTTAATTATATTTAAGAATAGCAATTTTCATCAAACAGTTGAAATGATGAAAAACTCTCTCCCCTAAAGATCAAGTCCCAAAGTAGGAAACTGCTATAGGTCTATTATACACTAGGACTATCACATTTTATAGGCCTTGATGCATGAAGACATAGGTGGTCAGTCTCTCCCTCACTTTAGCAGACGACAAACACAAACAATGAACACAGATGACAAGCACAGATGACAAGCGCAGGTGTCAAAACCACATCCGACCGTGCTCATGACATTACCAGTGTAGCTCCCCCTAGTGACTACACTCATGTGTCCGCTGATGTCAAACTATCAATAATGTAAAATATAATAACTCATTTGTATGCCATTAAATGAGTGTAAACATAAAGGAAAAGCTAGAAAATAAAATAACCTTATGATTTTCCAGTTCATCTTTCAGCTTGTTCTGGAACCACTTGATTCTGTATTCAGTAGAGTTTACAGCTTCCTTCAGTTTTTCCAGTTCTTTCTGCAGATTGCTGACTTCAGCACACTAGTTACCAAAACATTTAATGGCATTTATTTTATGGATTATTATACAAGATATTACAAAACAAAACTTTGCCTTAAAAGTTATTCAAGTTGGACAAGACACAGTCTTGTTGAACAGGCGTAAATTGAGGGAAAAAATCAATAACAGAAGGAGGGGAAGAGGCTAGAGGATACACAGACAAAATATGTTAGAAAGTTTGACATTATAGTATGAAGGAACACAGCTTCTGAAATTATTGTTAGTACACAAAACAGAAGACTATTGACTGATATGATATACCAATGCCTCACAGGTTGAACTATAATAAAAAGGAGAAATGACTTTAATCATATCTTACAAATTAACCTTCATTAAATTTATAATTACATGTCTCATAAATTAACTGTTTTATAACATCCACATTCAAATGTTTTTGTGTGTGTGTTTAACAACACAAACATTATGCAATTAATAACATAATTATTACATTTCACATCACATATGTAACATCGCCCTCTGTTGTGTCTCCAATTTAAAGTGGCAGTGGAGTTTATGCATTCCAATGACCCCAAGAGCTATGCGACAGTGGTATAGCTACCTGTCGGATAGGTCAAGGGATAGGAACCAGACAAAGAGATACACAAATCTGCTGCCCTGTTGGTAGACTTGGGACAGTCAAAGGCTAGGGAAAACAAACCCAGAAAATTCTTGTCGATGTTGGATGTATTGAGCTACAGGCTTCACAAACAGTGCAACACAATTCACTTTATGATATGATGTGTAACATCTATCTCAATTAATGAACAAATATTACCTTCATTTCAAAATTTGAAACTGCCTTCACTTTGTCTGACTTGGCAGCTTTCAATGCATTAGACATAGTGTCTTTTTCCTTTATGGCTTCCTTGAGTTTAGCCTCCATTCTGTCTGTTACTTGCTTAGCTTCCATTTGTTTAGCTTCTGATTCTGCAAATTTGACAACCATCATGTCTTTCTCTTTCAGGCAGTCCTCATACATTTTTGTTATCTGATAATATAAAACAAAAAAACCATTTCACAAAACAAAAAGAACACACAACTGGTTCTATTTATTCTATTATCTATCCCTAAATTCATGATGACTTTTGGTTTTCAGTTTCCATATGGAGATATGGAGGTAGAGGGGAGCTGAAGGTGCTGGTCTTGAGTCAAATGTGTCTCGTCACATACTCTGGTCATCTTATATGTCGTTATATATGGTATTTGTCACAACATCTTATGGGAGGTGCCTTAAGAGATCAGAACTAAAATCACTATTGTAATGTTATCCTTTTGCAATATAGAAAACATACTGACAACAAAAAAGATCTCAACTGCAATGAGAAAAAAAAAAGTGTTGAAGTGCTACACAGAACCTGTACTTTTGTATGAATGTGAAATGTGGACAATGAGCAGACAAGTTGAAAATAAAAAAACAGCAGTGGAAACTTGGTTTGGAAACTTGGTTTCTGAGGACAATCCAAAGAATACCATGGACAGACAGAAAAACCAATGAACAAGTCCTACAAGAAACAAATTAAAACCGTAAACTGATTAGAGAAATTAGACGTGGACAGTGACGATTTTTTGGACATGTTATGAGAAGAAATAAACTAGAAAGCTCAGTGATAACGCAAACTTCAAGGAAAAAGAGCAAGGGGAAGGCAGAGAAGTAAATATCTGGATACTTGACCACATGGCATGGTCGAGACAAGAACACAGACCTGATCTATGACTGGTGATTGTGTATGACGGTGAAATATGACCACCCACTCTTACTGACATTGCACATGATGATGATATGGTATTTAGATGATTAATACCAACAAAATTCTAAACAATACAACATTACAAGCTTTAAACAACATTCTCAAGAGTAGACTTTTGTAGAAAAGTACTGTTAAATATGATGCTCACCTGGTCAAATCAAGATTTCTGAAGAGTAGACTTTTGTAGACAATCATTGTTAAATATGTTTTGTTAAATATGTTACTAACCTGGTTAACTTTAGATTTCTCAAATGTTAACTTTTGTAGAAAAATATTGTTAAACATGATGCTAACCTGGTCAACTTGAGATTTCTCGAGTAGACTTTTGTAGAAAATTAATGTTAAATATGTTACTTCCCTGGTCATCTCAAAATTTCTCAAGAGTATACTTTTGTAGAAAATTATTGTTAAATATGTCACTAACCTGGTCAACTCGAGATTTCAGCTCATTCTGTAAAGTTGTAACTGCTCTTTTTGCTGCACTGTCATGTGATACAAGTTTGTCTTTTAATGCTTTCATTTCATCTTGTTGCTGAGCTATTGTGCTTTCTAGCTGCAATATAAGAGCAAATAAAACATTATATTTCATTATTTTAAAGAGCAAACAAAACAGAGTTGATTAAATCATAGTTTTTATTATTTATAGGTACATACAAGAAAGTAGAATTGATTATTTTTAGGAACAAACAGGGCATAAGATGTTATTAGTTTTAGGAGCAAACATAACATTAGAGTTGATTATTTGCAGGAGCAAGCAAGACATTAGATCTGATTATTTGAAAGAGCAAACAAGACATTAGAATTGGCTCTTACAAAAGTAAGCAAGACATTTGATTTGATTACTTATAGCAGCAAATAAGACATTTGATTTGATTACTTATAGCAGCAAATAAAACATCTAATTTGGTTACTAACAGCAGCAAACAAGACATTATTTGATTACTTATAGCAGCAAACAAGACACATTATTTGATTACTTAAAGCAGCAAATAAGACATTTGATTGATTACTTAAAGCAGCAAACAAGGCATTACATTTAAATAGTTACAGGAGCAGACAATAAATTCTTCTTCTTCTACTGCCCACTCAACCAACCCAGGCCAAGTCCTCCTATCTGTTCCCATTTCCAGCAGTTCCCTTCATGCCCTCCCCATATTAATCATCTCTGTCTCTAATTTGCTTCTCCATGTGATTTAGGTCTCCCTCCATTTATTTAGCCCCAGATTAAGAACTTTCTAGCTATACCATTAACGGGTTTTCTCAATATGTGTCCTATCCAGCACCAGTATCTTTTCCTCACTTCTTGATTTTTTCTACAAGCTCTGCATTAGTTATTCAATCATCCCATTTGAGTCCTTCTATTCTGTGCAGGCCCCAGTTAATGAATGTATGTAGTGTATTAGCAACTGTTTTAGTCATTCGCATTGTTTCTGATCCAGTTATTCTGTTGATAAAAACTTCGGTCGAAATGTTTCCTGTGTCTGTGTGTTTTTTCCATCCGTGAAGTTTCTCAGTAAGAGAGAGAGAGAGAGAGAGAGAGAGAGAGAGAGAGAGAGAGAGAGAGAGAGAGAGAGAGAGAGAGAGAGAGAGAGAGAGAGAGAGAGAGAGTGAGTGAGTGAGAGTGAGTGAGTGAGTGAGTGAGTGAGTGAGTGAGTGAGTGAGTGAGTGAGTGAGTGAGTGTTATTTTTTTTTTAATTACATGATGAAAAGACAGGGTCTAGAGAACATTATGTCAACTAAAAAGATGGAGGGTATTAGAGACGGGTGGAAATTAGAAGAGAATACTGGATGGGTTGGCAGAGTGGCATGGAAAATTAATAAAGTCAAACATATCAAAACCATAGAAAAGGGTTGTGAATGAACATAATCCTTTGCACCACCCGGCAAGGCACATAATGATGACGATGATGTTTCTGAAAAATATAATTTCCAACACTATAAAAATATCTGAGATAATACAATTATACAGGGTATATTTTTAATGACTGTGCAGTGTTTGAAAATATTGTCGGTCCAAGTTTTGTATTTACCTATTATGTTGCATGAACTTTAACAGAGGGTGAATACAAAACTTGGACCGGCAATATTTTCAAACACTCACTGTCATTTAAAATACACCCTATACGTCCAACATTTCCACTGAAGTTATGAGTACCTTCTTAATCTGTGGCGAATAAGCTTCATCAGCTTTCTGCATTTGCAACTTTTGTTGTTCCTCTACTTGAGAATGAACTTGTTTGAGCGATTCTTTAGCAGAGTCTCTTTCATACGACAGTCTGTAAAATATGTAATGAACTTAGTGAAAAGTGTAGTAGTAACCTATGTAATGACATGATGAACTGCCAACCTCACATACTGTGGCCTAGAATATATGAAAGCCTAACTCTTCACATTCCAATGGCTGTGTCAGCTATGGGACTACCATTACCTGTAACATCATGAGCCAATTATAATACACCTACAGTTTAACATGTTACAGAGCTTTAAAACAAACAGAGCAGCACTAGCATGGTGGTTAGTATGCTTTCTTAATAATAATAATAATAATAATAATAATAATAAGTCTTTATTTTCAAAGGGTTAAGAATTGGGCACGCAGGCCCGTCTGACATTCTGCCCTTCTTTCTGTATCGACGATGAACTGTGGTTTTTGTGGGTGAATTTTGTGTTGGCATTCTGGCGGCAGCATTATGCACAGTGTACCGATTGCCGAGTCTCCTGTCTATTCCACTTTTCACATTGGACAGTGGGGAGCATTTTGTGTGATATTCACTGGCACAGGAATGGAGCATAATGTGGATGACCCGTTGCCATGAAGTTGGAACCTCGACTAACTAACTAACTAACTAACTAACTTTCTTATGAAAACAACAGTCAGGGTTCAATCTTCATTCTAGAATGAATCCAACCCCATAAAATAAGCACTGGATAATTTTCAAAATATTCTCAGAATTTGTTTAGGAGTAAAAGCAACAAGAAGGAGAAGTAACCAATTCACCTAATTACTGTGTGACCTAGACTATATCAAGACCTAACACTTCACATCGTAACATCAGGATCTGCCATAGTACAACTTTAAACTGTTGGATGTTTTCTTCTTCTTCTGTCTTCCATCTCCCAAATGGAGCATAGGCCCTCTGCCAACTCATGTGAAGCCTTTTGTGGACTTCTTCATTATTGGCTAGATATTGCAAATAAAGTTTTCTACAGAATGTGATAACCAGACTCCACATCACTCCTTAGTTGCCACTTGTGACATGAGCTTCATGATGTTCTCCTATGTCTCTCTTCTCATTTTATGACCAAAGAACACTGTCTCTTTCTTATAGCTGTGTATAATGTTCTACATTCTTTAGTCTTTTACAGGCAGTTTTTGTTTATTACTCTGGAAGTACGTGTTATTTGCAATATTCATCTCAGAAACCACATCTTCACTGCCTCCAAGCTCTTTCTAATTTGTTCACATTTCATGAACCACTACCTAAGAGCAGATGTGATATAACACTTCAGTACTCTCTTTCTGCCCTTCAACGAAAGTGATTTATTACACACAATACTTATCTTCTGAAATGCAGCTTTTGATTGGTCTATTTTGCTCTTAATCTATTTCATGCATCCTTAATCTCATGTTATGATTATTCCCAAATATTAGAATGTATTGATTGGATTAGGCATTTTCCCTTCTATTGTAAAATCACATTTTGAAATTATCGTTTTCTTTGATCATGCAGCATTGCCTCTTCATTTTTTGAAGCTTTAAACTCTCTGAGCCAAGTGACTTGCAGTGATCCTATCAATTCCACAACATCCATTGTTGCTTTTTCTTGGTATTAAAGAAAAGTCCCTTGTTTTGCACTCTGTTACTACAATGTCCAACAGTTGTTGCAGATTTTCAGCTATCAACACTGTGTCATCTGCATTACATAGACTTTGTAACACATTGTAACCTCCAACTCATATTCCTGATCTATCTTTGATCTCTCTTATTATTACTCCACTATATTAAAAATGGACATGACATTAACTTTCTTATAGACAGAGAAGAAATTTGGTGACAAAACACATTCTTGTCATAATCCTTGCTTTATTTGTTCATAAATGCCCACTTTATTTCACATTTTAATTGCTACCCCAGGTTTGTAGTAAATATCTTTTTATCATTCATAGATTTCCCCCATCAATTTTAATATTCTCCACCATTTTCATTCTTTCATCATGTTTCACTTTATCAAATGCATTGGTAAAATCTATAAAGTCCAAATATAGTCTTTCTGTGATCAAATCGTCTCTAATTATTGTTTGGAAAGCATATGTTACATGACTTGTTCCCTTCCTTTCTACAAATAAAATAATATATGCTCTCCATCCATCATGTGCCATAAGTGTGGACGGTCATGTTCTGCCATCTCACTCGATCACCAGAGTCATGGATTAGCTCTGTGTTCCTGTCTCGACCATGCCACGTGGCCAAGCCATCCAGGTATTTATTTCTCAGTCTTCCCCTTGGTCTCTTCCCTTCGATCTTGCCAGTTGTCAGCAAGTTCTCCAATCCATCTCTTCTCATAACATGCCCAAAAAATTTTGACTGTCTACGTCTAATGACTCTAATCAGTTTACAATCTTCATTTGTTTCTTGAAGGACTTGTTCATTGGTTTTTCTGTCTGTCCATGGTATTCTTTGCATTTTCCTCAGAAACCACATTTACACAGCCATCAGATGATTTTCAGCTTGACTGCTCATTGTCCACGCTTCACATCCATACAAAAGTACAGGTTCTATGTAGCACTTCAACACTCTTTTTCTCATTTCAATTGATATCTTTTTATTGGTCAGTATGTTTTTCATCTTGCAAAAGGCTACCTTCACAATGGCAATTCTTGTTCTAATCTCTTCAAGGCATCTCCCATCAGATGTTATGGCTGTTCCGAGATAGCTGTATCGATTCACTTGCTTAAGAATATGCCCATTCACACGTATATCACATTGTGGTATACCCTTCTTCCCAGTGACGACAATAATCTGTGTCTTCTTACTATTCAGTTCTAACCCTAGTTGTTCACTGTGTGCAACAACCACATCTACTAAATGTTGTAGGTCCTGTTCATTGTCTGCAATCAAGTCTGTATCATCTGCATATCTAATGTTATTAATGTATCGTCCCTCAATGTTGATTCCTTCCATATCTTCTATATTTCTGAAAATATTTCCACTGAACAGAGAAAAAAAGATCTGGAAACATTACACATCCCTGTCTCACACCTCTTTTGATAGGCTGATATTGACCTACATCGTTATCAATTCTGATCGCAGCTTGTTGTATCCAATATATGATTTTTACAAGTCTACGGTCTTTTCCATCAATTTGTTAGATCTTCAAGCATCCTTATCATGTCGACATGTCTTTATTGAAAGCCTTTGTGTAGTCAATAAAGCAAAGGTGTAGATCTTTGTTTACTTCTATAGAACGTTCAATTACTGTTCTCAGTATTATTTTTTTATGTTGTATATCCCATGCAGGACCTTGCAGTCAAAACTAGCATTTTTCAGCTGCTGTTGATGTACTAGGCAAGTTTTTACATTCAGTAATTTGCCATTGCTTTCTGAATGACCGGCTCCCATACCAGCATGTTATAACACTACACGACACGGTCTGCTGCACAAATCGGTCGCAGCTGAGTTTCGAACGCCTGGTACCCCGCTCACGAGCCGCGTTCACAAGCCTTTGGCCATGGAGCCAGCAGTTCTCAGTATATACACAGCATTTACTATACCCTTGCCTTTTACTAACTCACATTGTTCTTCTCCTATTTCGGGTTGTATTTTCTTCCTTACTCTTTGCATGATAATTCTCAGCAGAATCTTCGTGATGTGGCTCATTATACTAATTGTTAGATGGTGATCACATTCCAAGGCTCCTGATTTCTTCTGGATTTTAATAAATATATAATTACATAATTTAGGAGGTATATCTCCAGTGTCGTACACTGCATTCAGCAGTCTGGTGCATTGGTCTATTCCATTTTCTTCTAAGGCATTGATCATTTATATTGTGATGTTATCTGTACCCAGGGTTTGCCAGTTTTCATATGGTTAAGAGCATTCTGAACTTTCATCTTCAAAATGTATGGTCCTTCATTATTATTCTGAAGATTATATTGTTCTTCTCTTGTATCATCATAAAGGTCTTTCACATAATCTGACCACGCATGTAAAATCTTATCTGTTTTTATTATGATTTTGCCATCTTTGGTTTTAAGGCAACCCATTGATGTGTGTGTTCTTTTGTTAGTGATATCATTAATTCTTTTGTGCATTAATTTGGTATTCCGGGTGCTGTGTTGGTTTTCAATTTCCTTGCAATTTTCCTCAAGCCATGTTTCTTTTGTCTCTTTGCATAGCTTCCTAATTTTCCTGTGAATCTCTTCATATTTTTTCTTGTTATTTTTGTTATTTCTTCTCATTTCCATGAGTTTAAAGATGTCTTCCGTCATCAATTTCTTGCGTCCTATTATCTTTATATTTGGGATGATTGTTTCTGCAGCTTAGTTGACTGATTTCTTTAATATTTCCCATTGGTCACTGACGTCTTGAAATAATATTTCCATATCGGACAATGCATCAAATCTGTTCTTTACCTCTACGTTGAATTTATCTTTTATCTCCTCACTCTTCAGTGCCTGTAGATTAAGTTTTGTGTTTCTTGGTGAATATTTGACTTTCTTTAATTTTATATGTAAATTGCTTCAGATTAATCTATGGTCGCTGTAGCAGTCTGCACTTAGTATAGTTTTTGCGACTTTTAAGGCATTTCGAAATCTTATGTTGATGAGAATGTAATCATCTGATTTCTGATCTTATGATCAGGACTCCTCCATGTCCATAATCTCCTTGGGTGCTGTTGATACCAGGTGTTTCCAATAATCAAATTCTGCTCTTTTGCCCACTGTACAAGTCTGGAACCTCTTTCATTCTGTTCCCTTAGTCCATACATGCCTACTATGCATCCGTCCTGTTGATTTCCAACTTTGGCATTCAAGTCACCCATTATGATATTTACTTCAGAATTCTTGCATTTCCTGAAGGCTTTCTCTAAATCATTATAAAATTCACCAATGCTGTCATCACTACTGTCTGCTGTTGGTGCATTAACTTGTATGACATTGTCATCAAAAGGTCTTCCACTCAACTTCACTAGTAACACTGTCTGATACAGTCAAATATCCTTTGATCAATTTTGATCTCTCTGTCTCCATTATAATAGCTACTCCTCGCTGTTGTTTCTCTCCACCATAATAGATTATTCTATATTTCTCATGCCTATTCCTGAGCATCTGGTCTCACATATACCTAACAGGTTAATATTTAATCTTCTCATTTCATTCTTAATGTTATCAAATTTTCCATCCCCACTCATAGTTTTTATATTCCAAGTTCCTACTTTCAATGTTGATAATCTTTTGCACTCAGTCGCCTGCTGCTCTACCACACCACAAAGTCATCTTACGCACACTTTCCTTCTATGCACTTTTTAATCAAAAGCAATTGCAAAAGCAAAAAGCCTATACCTTAGGGTAATCTGACTTCACCATCATTTTATGTGTCCCATGTTTTATATTATTCATTTTACCTGGAAATTTTAGTCTGAAAAAACTCAGCCTAACTCTGTAGTTTCTACTTATTATTCATAAATGTACTTTTTCAAATCCTTTGTCATTCCCTTATTTCTGTGTAAGATAGGTGCAAACTACTTTGATGTGGGCTCCTTGTATCATCAACCTTACATCAGAGTGCATTATTTACCTTGGTTATGATGTCTGCAACATTACATCTGCTGAATAACTGGTCGATCTATGTTATACTTCATTTTAATGTTGGATATCTTTCTGGCTAATATGTATTCTGTTCCATGCCATTTTACTGTTTGTGAAAATTATCACGTCTTCGCCTTTTCACAAAGATCAAAGTCTGCTGGTGAAAACTGCGACGGTCTTTGTTTCTTACCATACAACAGCATAATAAATTCTTTTCTTTTATGACTTATGACTAGGATCAGTGGTAAATAGCAAATTATCCCTAGATCAGGAAATCAACATCCGGATTGGTAAGGCAGCAACAACAATGAACAGGTTAAGAAAAAGAGTCTGGGAGAACAGGAAGCTTACTGCCAAAACAAAAGTCCTTATCTATCAAGCCTGTGTCCTTAGTACTCTTCTCTATGGCAGTGAAACCTGGACAACTTACTCACACCAAGAGAACAATTTAAACAGCTTTCATATGCGGTGTCTGCGAAGAATTCTTGGTATTAAGTGGCAAGACAAAATCACAAATACTGAAGTATTGGAAAGATCAGGTTGTGTGACAGTTTATTCCATGCTCAGTCTTCGTAGACTTAGATGGATAGGACATCTTAGGAGGATGGATGATGGTAGAATACCAAAGGATATCTTTTTTGGTGAATTACAGATGGGTAAGAGATCTCAGGGTCGGCCTCTACTACGATACAAAGATGTGTGTAAGCGGGACATGATTGATACAGGCATTGATAATGCACATTGGGAGCAAGTCGCCGCTGAACGTGTTGCATGGAGGGCAAATATCAGAAATGGAATAAAGTCAAAGGAGAAAATTATTGCAGAAAAGTCACACACCAAGCGTTTGAGACGTAAGATGGTGCATGATGGTGGAAATGACCAAGTGTTCACATGCACCCACTGTGAACGGACATTTACAGCGCAAATTGGCCTTATCAGTCACACTCGCTACCGCCATAGTTAAAAGTTATTATGCTTTTTTAAAGCACAAACTATCGTCTGTTAAGACGGCAAGGTGCCAATGATGATGATGATTTATATAATATTAAATAACTTCTGTTGATATTGCTTCACCTACCCAAGGTATTATTGTAATGTGTTATAATCTAGCCTTTTTTTTTGTATGAAGAGCATTTTATGCAATAAGTCCTTGCCACTGGCAGTTAGAAAAAGAATTATTGAATGTTACAGAACCAGTAGTAACATATGGCTGCGAATCCTGGACAATTAGTAAACAGATGAAAACATCCTTAAAAGCCTTGGAGATCTGGTTTTATACAAGGATGCTAAAAATTCACTGGACAGCCAAAATGAGTAATCTGAACATTCTGAGGAAGGCTAAGTCGCAAAAAAAACTTACCACAAACATCAGAAAGATGTTTCCATTAGCTTGTTTAAGAATAGTCCCATTTATGTGTATATTACTGTGTAGTATTTCTTTGATGAGAAAGATTTAAGAATAATAAAGAATATTTACTGGAACCAAGTAGCAGCAATTAAAATGGGAAATAAAGAAGGTAGTTACGAATAGATAAAGCTAGGAGTACGACAGGGGTGTGTCTTGTCACCAGATCTATTCTCTCTATATAGCGAAGTAATAATGAGAGAGATCAAAGAGATGCCAGGAATACTAGTTGGGGGTTATAATATAAATAATATACGATATGCAGATGACACAGTATTGGTGGCAGATAAATCAACAGACCTACAACAATTGTTGGACACTGTAGTAACAGAGAGTGTAAGGAAAGGACTCTCCTTGAATATCAAGAAAACAGTAACAATGGTGATATCAAAGAAAATGGTGACACCAAAATGTGACATAGAGACAGAAGGAACAATTCTTAACCAAGTGGATCATTTTAGATACCTAGGGGCATATATAACATCAGATGGAAGATGTACAACAGAGATTAAAAGCAGAATAGGGCAAGCAAAAGCTGCATTTCATAAAATGAAGAGTATCCAATGCAATAAGTCACTATCACTGAATGTAAGAAAGAGAGTGCTGAAATGCTCTGTAGAACCAGTTTTGCTGTATGGCAGTGAATCTTGGAATGTAAATGAACAAATTAAGAAGAAATTAGAAGCAACAGAGATGTGGTTCCCGAGACGAATGTTGTGAATTTATTGGACTGCCAAAGTAACTAACAACGACTGCCTGAAACAGGCTAATGAAACTAGAACATTATATACAACAATAAGAAAGAGACAAACATCTTTCTTCGGTCATGTGATGAGAAGAGAGGCATTGGAGAACATCGTGACAACTGGAAAGATCGAGGGGAAGAGATGCAGAGGCAGACCAAGAGAAATTATGCTGGACGGATTGAGATGGTGGCATGGAGGAATATCATCAGCAGAGTTGATCCAGAAAACCAAAAACCGAGATCTGTGGAGAGCCATGAACGCCTACGCCAGCTGGCAGGACACTTTATGATGATGAGTATTATTTTATTCTTAAGACGACCATAATCTTTGTTTTCTTACAATTTAATTCTAACCCTAGTAATAGATTAAGTAAACTTCTTTCTATCATTATCGTTTCTTTTCTACCCTAAGATATACAGGAAAATATGACTTCAGACCACTTTATTGTTTCTTTGCATACATTTGCTCTGTGTTGTTTCAATGCAGTGCTTCACAAGAAACGGAATATCAGTGTCCACAACAACTTACAGATATGTCTGCCACAACATACAAATATGCTGCCGTTCAATCACATTCAATATGCACATTTACATGATAGTCACTGGAGCACAACTTTAACAAAACTAAAACATATTGTCCTACCTCTGAATTTCTTCATCACGTATCCTCAGCTGTTCAAGAAGTTGCCTGTTGTGATCCTGCATCTGTTTCAAGTCTAACAACAGCTGGAACCCATTAGCATTCCGTTCAAGATCTGAGTCCAGCACTTTTGACAAGTGATTGCAGTGTGCTCTCTGTGGAGATTTGGTTCTTGACACGTGAGCAAGCAGCTCTGCATCCAACTCATGCAGCAGTTCATCTTCATCATCACTTTGTAAAGCTAAAGCCAACTGTCTCTCCACACTATAATCTGCAGCAATAGTTTGTGACACAACTTTAGCAGGTGTGGAATGCTGTGATGCATTACTGGCAGTGTCTTGAGCAGCAGAATGTGACTGCTGAATGTAATTGTTGGGGTTTGTGATTATACTACAGGAATCTTTGGAATTCTGATGATCAACAGATTGCTGTGTCGACAATGTTGTAGTATTTAAACTGTTTGTTATTTGCTTAGTTTCTGCTAAAATTAATGAGTGATCACTCAGGTTCATGGAGATACTGCTGGTGGCAGATGTCTGTGGGACTTTGCTCTGTAGATCATTCTGACAAACTACACTACAAAGCTGCACATTATTTGAAGGATCTGCAGTAACTGGCACATTTGGATTACTTTGAATACTGTCTGAAGAAGGAGTTGATAAGCTTTCTTGTTGGCATGAACCAGAATGTTCTAAAGGCTTATTTCCAACAATCACTTCATCTTGATCAGCTAACACTACTGTATCAGAAGCTTTTATTTTATTCTCACACAAATGAGATGCCTCCGTATCATTACCATCTTCAGAATATGAAACACATGTTGATAAACCTTCTTTATCATCACTTAGTTCACATTTTTTAATATGTAGGATAGACTCACCAGAAACACGTTCCTCACTTATAGCTGTTTCATGGTCTGCTATTAAATGTGAGCCAGCTAAGTTACTATCACAGGGCACTTGTGCTGGATTCAGTTCAGAAGGACTTAATTCCGTAGAATGAGTAAAACATATTTGTTGGCTAGCAGTGGAAATCTGAGAAGAAGAATCTGCATGTCTATCACATTCTGGAGCCTGCAGATCATGATCAGCACCGTTATTAGTCAGCTCACTGCTCTCATTTCTTGGAATATTGACTACATTTCTATCTAAATTAACAATCATGTCTTCAGATTGTTCACAACCAAGATGTACTGATGTATTCAGCTGTGAGTTTTCTGATCTTTCTTGGAGCATGCACAAACTTATATTGTCTTCTTCTTCATAGGGACATGCTCCTCTGCCTTGATTCAAAATACTCACTTCTGCTTCAGGAGCATCATCTAAATTATGTGCAATTTCAACATTACCAGAAAAAGCACCAATGCTCTCTAAAGTTTCCTCAGAACATGCACCAACACCAGCAGGCTCCACAACAAATGCCATAGCTATACCTTGACTGTTTTGTTCATGTTCAATGCCATGGTGCTCTGAATCATGCATCTCAATAGAACCTTGGGCAACATTTTGTGGATCATTGTATCTCTGATCAGGTCTTGCCTCTTCCAACTCCATTAACTTTCGGTCACTCTCACTACATGCATCATGCCTCACATTATTTTCACATTCTGGAGCTGCTATCTCATCATCTTGCTCGAAACCGTCTTCATCTAAAACATCATTAGATATGATGCTGGGATTCTGCAAGACAGCAACTTCCTGTAGACCATTATGATTTACAGTGGGTAAAGCTCTGTTCTGTGAATTACATCTGTCATGAGAAACAGTAGAGGATGTGTTTAAGTTGCTGTTTCCAGTGTCCAGCTGCTGTACATTCACTTGAACTGTACCAATGCCCTGAGCCTCAACATTACCTACAGCTTCTTGTGACATAGCCAAATCTTCCTCTGGATCCTCCTCCTCACCTCGAAACCCCAATTCTCCACCTCCCTGGTGCTGCCTCTGTGGCAAGTCAGAGTCCTCTTCTGGGTCAGGATTCTCTTCCAGATCAACACTGCCATTTTCCACGTCTGCCCAGCTCATTCTTCATCTGAGTCAGAAATAAACATTAATTAAATTATAAACTATTTAAAACTAAACAACAAACAAATGAAACACAGACAGATAGACAGACGGACGGATTCACGCAAGCGCACACATACACACACACTCTCTCTGATAGAGAACATGAACAATATATTAAAGTTCTACCTAATTTTGGAAATACCTAAATACATAAATAAAACAATAAACATTAACAAACATAATAGCACGTTAAACTATCGGTGTTTAACCATGGCTCTGGTATGTTTAGAAATATAGTATCAGATTACGGCAGAGAAACACCATTACATGCAAGAGAATGAAACTGACTTTCTTATATAAATCTAAAGTTCCATTAGCAAGTAATGATCTTAACTTCGCAAAGGGTTAAAATAAAAACGGTGATGCAATGAGAAGCCTTCACATATACTAATCAACAGCATAATCAGGTGGACTGACCAGATCAGTTCCTCTCTTCACTGCAATCCT
Organism: Cepaea hortensis; assembly: GCA_963921405.1. NCBI lineage: Eukaryota > Metazoa > Mollusca > Gastropoda > Stylommatophora > Helicidae > Cepaea > Cepaea hortensis. The sequence continues at coordinate 160,640,053 of OY992877.1, read as the reverse complement.
TTGACAATTTCCAAAAAGTTCTAAACATATCCATGTACCCATTTTATTAGGCTGGGTCGACCTCAGAGAAACACTGGGCAGATACTTCTTCTTCTGCATTCATCCGGAATGTTGTTTTAGACATAAATGCCTTGTGCCTGTTTACAGCAGAGCAGAGATATTTGAACCTTTCGGCCGACGCATCCAACTTCTTCAGACATTTGTTGGCCGGGTTACCTTCCCGGGTTGGCAGATACAATCCTGCCACTCCTGAGATTAACCCTGGACCACTGGTAAGTAGCACAGTGGCTAGCACTTGTGTTTTTTAATTGACTAGGTCAACCCAGCCTAAAATGGGTACCAGGAAATGTCCTGAGAAGGCAGCAGGTATGATACTGACCGCACCACCCATTGAGCTCTGATTGGACTATAAAAACAATGGTACTACGAGGGGAAGTCACAAATGGCTGTAGAAAAATAACTAAATATGATAACAACTTGAAACCAGTTTACATACATTGTCCCTTTATTTCTCAACATAATTTCCACCAACATTAATGCGCTTATCCCATTGTTTTATCAGTCCTCCCAAACTGGCTGCATAGAACTGCGTTCTCTGTTTTCTAAACCACGTTTTCACTTCACATTCAACTTCGGCGTCATTCTTAAAATGTCTCCCACCAAGGTGGGTTTTCAGTGGACCAAAAAGGTGGAAATCGCTAGGGGCTAAGTCGGGGCTGTAAGGATGTTCCAGAAATTCCCTCCTTAGTTGGTTAATTTTCTCTTGAGTTAATCAAGCCGTATGTGGTCTGCCATTGTCATGAAGAAGCAACACTAAAGTCAGCAGTCCTGGACGTTTTCTTCGAATTGCATCATGAAGCATCGATAGAACTTCACAGCACCCTATTGCAGATGCTACAGAGTCTATCGTTACTCGCCTGTCACCTCTAATCATCTTCTCCACCCACTGCACGGATGCTTCTGTTGCAATCTCAACAGGATGACCAGATCGGATCTCATCAACAATTTTAGAGCGTCCTTGAGAAAATGTTTCTACCCAGCTATGCACCGCTTTACGGGACAAACATTTGTCAGCATAAACAGGAAGCATTTTCTTATGAATGTCCTTTGCAGGCAGTCCTTTTGCCCACAAAAAACGCACAACGGCACGTTGCTCTTGGTTGTACACTCTGTAAGTACAGTTGCCATTTTGTTTATGCACTATGCATGTGCATGAGACACTTAGCGCCACCTGAAGAACGGGAATATAAAGTTTGATGTTGCTGTCACCTAATGACACCTGTAGAAAACACCAACTACATTTACCTGCCATCCCACTGAATTGTGTGACTTACTTATTGAGTCACCCTCATAGCACTATAGATCCAAGTGTGGAATAGGGTCTTTTACGTTACTTACTGTTGGTCGGCTCTGTGGCGAAGGGGTCGCGGAAGCAGCATGTAATCCTACATGCTGCGTTCAAAACACAGCTGCAGGCATTTTGGAAGCAGACCGCCTTGCATTGGTTTCCATACAATGGTATGAGTGCTGGTCATTCAGAAAGCAATGACAAACTACTGAACGTAAACTTTCCCAGGAATCACAAACAGCCAAGAAATGCTGGAGTTGACTGCTACTGCTACGTCCTGTAAAGGATATGCAACTAACTTTTAAGTGTTGGTAACTTTGAAGTAATCCACCAAGCTACTGCAGTTCATCATAGCACACTAAACATGAAACAGACATAAACACTTTGAGCTTCTATTATGCAGTTTGCAATAACAGAAAATGGCAAACAATGGCAAAATCCATACTACAGACAGCAAGATAAACGTCACAGTGCTTTGCAACATATGTGCACATCCACCAGCTGATACCTTTGCACATGGTTAAACCTAATCAGAGATATAGCGATAACAGCTTGTGCGCTCATCTAACCAGTAGTGCCGTGTGCTACTTGCCTAATTCTGTCACAAATGAGAAGTTTAAAAAGTCACTTAAAAGCCGACAGGGTCGACTTCATTGCACCGGGTTTTTATCCCATATGGCTCTGTCTCTTTGTGCAGCGTGGAAAGCGCCGCACAAAGCACAAACTCCATAGCTCCAGCGACAACCCCGAAATGAGAAGTAAATACTGTCAGTAAGCAAAGTAGGGGACACTTTTACACGCCCTAAGGTGTACAGGCATCGGTGCTGGACCCATATTTGTATAGACCAATCGGTACTAGGTGGGTGATGTGGTCAGTATCACACCAGACAACTTTACTTTAAAAGACCTTGGTAATTATTTTAGGTTGGGTCAACATTAGAGCCAGGTGCGGATCGAACCATGACCATCAGGTCAGCAAGCGAGTGTCTAGCCACCATGCTACTATGGCTTCCAAGATTCTGATAAGAGAAGTAATGGCATATTCAATGATATATGATGATTGTGTGTGATAGCGACCAATGATCACCAAAGCTTATCGGTATGGCACATGATGTACATATATATAACATAAAATGATGTCACAAGGCAGACACTCCAGTTTTGGAACACATATTCTAGGTTGAGGCATAATGATGGAGGATGGTCAGTTCTCTTCCTCACTGCTTTTCTGTTCCAGACAATCCCCAGAATCTTTTGTAAATTATCCAGTAGCCATTTTATATGGCTGGGTCAATAGTACAGTAGTGTTGACATAATGGTTGACAACATAATCTTGCTAATGCTGGAGACTGAACTTGGACAACTATCTAACCAATATGCCACCATGGTACATTCATCTCTCTCTCTCTCTCTCTCTCTCTCTCTCTCTCTCTCTCTCTCTTTCTCTCCCCCCTCCCTCTTTCTCTGTGCGTGCGTGCGGGTGCGTGGATGGGTGCATGAGTGTGTGCATATATATATATCCACATACATAAGCATTCATGTACACACACATCACAATACACAACTTTTGTATAACTCTTAACAATAAACTAGAAACAACAAGAACAATTGTTACACTTCATATCTGCATATTATGAAGTACAACATACAGTCTATTGAGACAGCATGCTGTGCTTTTGAGAGCATACATAATAGCTACCCCATGATCAAATATCATGTAAGTGGAAACAGCCAGGGAACGTGATATACTGTGCCACACTGACAGTTTCTCTCTTGTCATGTATGAATTCATCAACAGATAATGAGAATTTACTACACTTTATACATACCATTGTAAAGTACGTACACTGTGTCCATGTTTAGTACGTCTCAACTTTTCGCAGGAGCTACACATACCTAATTATTTGTATTTCCTACACTTTACACAGTGTGGTAAATGACTAGGCCTATCTGGCAGTAGTCATAATTACAAGTGTTCTGTCTACCTGTTCATGAATTCAATAATCTATACTCATTAACTCACGATTACACCCGTTTGGTGTCTACATGTCCATTAATGCAATAATCCATACTATTAACTCATAAGTGTATGTCTTGTCTACTTGTTCATAAATGCAATAATTCATACTATTAACTCATGATTGTATGTCTTGTCTACTTGTTCATAAATGCAATAATTCATACTATTAACTCATGATTACACATGTCTTGTTTACTTGTTCATGATTGGTTGAATTTTACAGCTAAGTTTTCACCAGGATGAGGTAGCTAATCTCCTACAACCCTTCTTAGTCAGCTCTTGTTAGTTAGTTGCATATCCTTTACAGGACATAGCAGTCAACTCCAGCAAATTGTTGGTTGTTTGTGATCCCTCAGCCCTTTTATGTTCAGTAGTTTGCCATTGCTTTCTGAACAGTTAGCTCTTATGACATGCATGTAGGCTATAATGCTACTACTCTTTGCGTCCCTTATGGACCCCAGTAACACACAGGCAGCATTGCATGATAGCTGGGATTTAAAAGGAAGAGCCACAAGTCATGTATCGCTCACAAATGAAAATGAATACAGAAAGGAAGTGTAAATTGTGTACTGTGTGTGTTTTAATAGTATTTAACAAAACCAAGTCCTACAAGAAACAAATGAAAACCGTACACTGATTAGAGGAATTAAACATAGACAGTCACAATTTTTTGGACACGTTATGAGAGGAAATAAAACTAGAGAATTTAGTGACAACTGGTAAGATTGAGGAGAAAAGAACAAGGGGAAGGAAGAAAAGTAAATACCTGGATGGTTTAGCCATGTGCTATGGTTGAGACAAGAATACAGAGCTGATCCACGACTTAGTTAGTTAGTTAGCCAACAGATCATCCTCATTGCACATCGAAACATTCAGTGCTCGGATCCCCTCCTCAGTAACTCCTGCATGTAGTGGCTAACTACACCAGTTCTGTGTTGGTTTATCAATCTTCTTGGCTTCCTGCATAGTGTTCTTGTTTGGCCACACCTCTTTTAACTTGCTGTTCTCATAGTTGATCCACGACTCTGGTGATCGAGTGAGATGGCGAAACATGACCATCCACGCTTATCCGATTGGCACATAATGATGGTGAACACAACATTATTGTATTGCTGCTTTCCTTACTTCATTACTCCTTGCTTATTCCAATATAATTTTACAATAATTTTATAAAAAGTTTGCTAAACTTAAAGTATGGTAATATTTTGAAGTCCAAAGGCCTCTATCAAGACTGACAATACAAGACGTAGTGAATGAGTTAATTATGTCAATATCGCTATGTTCTTATTCATACTTAAGGTTATAGGAACATAACAGTAATCAGTGGTCAGGGTGAGGGCAGTTAAAAGATTATTTAATTTATTTACTGAAGGCCTATGAAGGAACTTGAGATAGGTATGAAATAACTCAGGCATAGACTTTATTCCAGATGTGGGAAGCAAGAGTCATCATGAGAATGCAGTTATGAGGCAACTAAACATATGCATATTCGAGAAAGAAACCTTAGTTCGGCTGTCATGAAACTTCTCCTGATGTATTCCATAGCAGGCTCATTTGTATATGCCTTAGTCTTAGGGTTAAACTGTAAATGGATATTATGTGTAGATACTAGTAAGTTATCCACTGGAATAAGTGAATTCTTCTTGGATACTCTTTGCTGTTAGTGAGAGTACCAGAGATAGGATACCCACTTACCCTGGCAACTTATAAGTTTGTTAAAGACTGAAGACATGGTCCAATAGTATACATCTCGCAAACTGCCACATCGCTGTTTGAATTTCCCCGTACTACCCTTCAGTTAGCTACTGCGCCAACAACCACCACCAGTAGAAGTCAATTCAAATTTAAAACTAAAGGAATTAGCACCTACAGTTTATAAAGAAAGATAAAATCTAGAAAGGTAAAACCTAGCCTGGAGCCTGAAACCTGACGATGCTATGCTTTAAAAGGAAATTCAACTATGTGAAGGTAAGCACACTGTAAGATTAAGTTAGTTTATGCCCAGAAGTCCTTTCCCAAATAGTGGTAAATTGGTGTACTGTAAAACTGTGGTTAGTCCTTAAGAAATTATTTCAGGAGAGACTAAGCACTGTATTCAGATGTCAGAGTTTGTAGATGGTCTGTGCAATAGGTTAACCCATAGTGAGGGGTTTTCTAGTTATGCAGCTTCTCTGTACGAATAAGCAATATGCCCAAGTTGTACATTTCACACCGTAAGCAGTTAAGCTTCCGTATTAATTCAGTATGAATTCAGGAGTTATTGATTAACTTTAGAATTTAGGTGGATAGAATTCATAGTTCAGTAGCAAGGAACTATCTTAATTGTGCATTCACTAGTTAGGAGGAATTAGTATAATTCGTCCTGGAAACAGTACATGGGCACATTCAATGTTAAATGGTTCCATATGTGTTATCATGAAATCCTGGGTGTTCTATTGAAGCATTCATGCGGTGATTCAATTGTGACTTCATCAGTGTTCAATGTATGAATTTATCTTTTAACTTATTAATTGTGAGTCACATAATAAGGTATATTCATCATCCACACAAGCCTGTTTTTTTGTTTTTTTAATTTTACATTGAATGAGTGTAGATTAGGTGAGGAGAAGTGAGAGTACAGAGGAAGATTTTGATCAATCAATCAATCACCTGATAGTAGGCAACTTTATGCATACTGACATTTCTATCAGAGGAGAAGATGATAGTGGTAAACAAGCACTAATTGATAATTTAGTGTGCTTCTATGTATGTGTCACACTTTATCCATATCACTCATGCTACAGTTACTTTTGGTTCTGTTGCCTGAATTGTGCAATTTGTCTTGATGTTATGATGACGATGAATCTTATGAATTATTAAGGTAAAGGCGTATACATAAATGTTGAAGAGGAGAGATGATGTTCCTCTTTAAAGCATCTGATTTGGAGTAAAACACCTGAATGTCCTGCAGGAGCTGGTGCCAGAATGGAATAATATTCTTTATAAGTTGGGTACTCATTGCATTTGGTGAATGAATTAAGACAATGTGGGAGGCCTTTTCTTTTGAATGGAAGGATAACTAGGGAAAACACTTATGTACAATGGGGAATAGTGAACATGGTTATCAAATTCTGAATCGATCAAGGTATTACTCAACTCTGAAACTATATGTGACAGGCATGGGCGAAGATGACACTGCTTATCTGGTATCCTAAATCTTGAGAGCCCTATGGTGGGTATTGGATGGAGAAGAGCCAGCTATTGGGTTGATAACTTCTGGGGGACACTACGGCCTTCTTCCCCCTTTTTCTTAAATTTTTCCCTGGGGTCAAAATTCCCTGTGTTTATTTTCCCTTTTCCTTGGGGTTTTACCTTCCATTTCCAATGATCATATAGGTGCATTTATGGTACCAGTAGATTTATGTTTTGATACTGGAATTTCAGGTAGTGGTTAAATCCATCCAGAACCAGATTTGACTATTGATGGGAGCTCCTGGCTGGAGAGATGACGAATCCTATTTTGGAAGAACTTATAGGCAACTTATATCCAACCACAGAAAGCAGGTAACCCAGTATAACTATGAATCAACAAGGAGACTTTTAGCCTGTATCTGTGACTAGAAAGGCAACCTCGACGATCATCCTACCTGAACCAGAACAACAAACTTACTATTTATTTATTCTCACAGAGCACTTTAACATTTAGGGTCCAAAAACCCAACATGGAGTGGATTGAGCTTAAGATAGAGAATTATAATTATTATTATAACCCAACAGATTTATGGGTATGATTCAATCCACCGGGGAAATATGGGTTATGTTTTTCTAAAAAAAAAAGTGAATGTTTATTGTATTAATGAATACATACCATGCCCTTTGAAATGGGTGCTTATTTTGAATGGCCAAAACCCATCCCCAGTTTGTTTGTTATTAAGTTTAATAGATATTTCATTTTTCACTCTAAGTGTTCATGTTATTGTCTGTTAACGATTAATTCACCCTATATATTAATTATGGAATGCTATGCAGGAATTTGGAATACCAAGGAAGTTAATCAACATGACCAGACTGTACATGGAAGATACTTATAAAATAGTAACATATAAAGGCAGGAAATCAGACCCTTTCCAAGTAACATCTGGCTTGAAACAAGGTGATGCACTATCGCCGCTACTCTTCAATCTGGCTCTAGAGAAAGTTGTAAAGAAGGTAAAGGAGGAATGTGATATTGGAGGAATATCCAAGCTGCTTGGTTATGCAGATGATATAGATATTATAGGGGAAAATGAACAAAAGACATTGGAAATATTGACTCACTTAAAAGGAAAAGCCCAACAGATGGGGCTGGTTATCAACCAAGAAAAGACAGAATATATGGTAATTTCAAGAGAAGGAATGGCTAAAAAACTCTGGCCACATACAAATAGATAATATGACCATTAAAAGAACGGAAACATACAAATACCTGGGTACAATCTTCAACTGCTCCAACATCATAAGGGAAGAAATACAAACTAGAATCAATTCTGGAAATAAGATATACTATGCACTACATCTACTAAAATCAAATGCGCTATCTCGTAACACCAAAATCACAATATACAAAACACTGATCAGACCAGTTGTGGTGTATGACTCTGAAACCTGGAGTACAATGAAAGGAGACGAAGCCTTGTTACAAACCTTTGAGAACAAAGTTTTAAGACGCATCTTTGGACTCATTAGGGATACACAAAGTGGAGAGTGGAAAAGAAGTAACAAAGACATTTTTGATCTGTTTAAGTCCCCGCTAATCACTGGCATCATGAAGGCTAATAGACTACAATGACTGGGGCATATAGAAAGAATGGAAGACAATAGGGAAACAAAACTCGCTTACACTCAGGAAATAAATGACCGTTGACCCCAAGGTAGACCAAGGAGACGGTGGAGAGATAATATATATGCAAACCTACAAGCACTTGGAATCAATGACTGACAAGAGAAGGTCAACCAGAGAGACGAATGGAGATGGATTGTATCTGCAGCAAAGAACCTCAATGGCTCGGAATGCAGAAGAAGAAGAAGATATATTGATCATTTATCTGAGAGCAGAGTGGCAAGGAAACTCCACAAGTTTATTGTTATTCAAGGAAATCGTTTTCTTGTTGACCTTGGGGACTTCCTTGGCTCTCCTGAACTCTATTGATGGCCTCAAGAATTTGAGCCATTGAAGGCTACTAAAATTATAGTGGGCCAGGATCACAATGGGAAAGAGGAATTCTAGTTTTCCTCTATCTCTTCGAGATTTCCCAAGTTATATGACAAGTCCACAGCCATGTGGATATGGAAAACAATATGAAAGTAGCACAATATTCGTCCCATGACACTCAACACAGCAGCTGAAAAAAAAAGGATCACAAAGATATGATGGTAGGGCCACCAGGCCAGACATATAATTTACGCAAACTGAGGAAGGAAACAATGACAGAGTAGTAAGAGTTGTCGAGATGATGTCAGTAAGCCTGACAGTACTACAAGCTCTGCTGCCAAGTAGCAGGTCAGGCATAATGATGTAAAACAGAAGTATCAGAAAACCCTGAAACCAAAACGTTGAAGAATCTAAGCGGTTGACGTAGAAGGGCAGTGAACGTCATGAAAGATTGTCAACAACAACAACAGACGGACTTGGGAGCTTGAAGAGCAAGGCAGCAGATGTCTATTCGAGGAGAATAGGTTGGCGATACACTGGCACAATATCACTTTGATGGCTCAGTTAATACATGGAATGGACGAGTCAAGGTGTGGAAGCAACGTTCATATAAGCCACGAATGAATAGGGACACGAATGCAGAAACTCGATATCAGAGAAACGTCGGGAAGGAGACGTGGAAGATAATGGATGGAGAGAAGGTCGCCGTGTTGATGGGCAAGGACAATCGTTTGTAATTTAAGCGGAGCTGGTTTAGGTCATTATGTCGGCTATCGTCGTAATTGTAATACTGATCCGCCTGAACAGAATAGGCCCAGTATTTTATTCTGTGTTATTGCCAAATATTTGCACCAAGCGTGCATGCTACGGAATTAAATAACGTTTTAACTGCCAACGTCTGACGGAGTCGACTTGTTTCTTCCGTTTGGTTTAGGCTTCTAGAGCCTGCCATTTGATGCTCTTATATTGGCGAGCTGTTTTGTTATCAAGTTTACTTGCAGAGTTCATGTTTACCCCTAGGCATCGCTTGGCATCTGCCATTAGGCTAAAGAAGGAAATAAGGATAAACACATGAAATGTTAGAAGCCTACATCAATGAAAACTCTGAATATGACATGTCTAGGCAAACCTTCTGGCCTTGAGAAACAACAGTGGAACATAAACTGTATGAACCACTGAATGAAATGAAAAAAGACAGTGTAGCTTATATAAGAGACAACACGGCAGAGTGAGGTTGGTTTCCTCTTGACAAAGAAAGATTCTTCAGTACTTCTTGGATACTTCTTCTTCTGCGTTAATCCTGAGTCTTTTTTCTGATGTGATTGCATTGTGCCTATTTACAGCGGAGCTGCGATACTGTGCCTTTAGGCCCACACATCCAACTTTTGCATGTGTTTGTTGACTGGGTTAACCTTTCCGCAAGGGGGGGGGGGGGGGGGGGGGGGGGGCAACTTGGATACAATCCAGTCAGAGATAAACTTCTCACAATCAGATTTTAAAAAAGAGAGATCAAAATTATACAAATCCATGCACCAACAACTGCATCATATAAGAATGAAACTTATAAATATTACAGTAGTGTATGGAAGATAGAAAAGGTGAAAAAAGAGACACCTTGATAATCATGGGGAATTGCAAAGTGAAAAATTGTGTTGAAAGAACAGAAGATGAAGAGATACGAGGCCTGTTCCGTATAAGCCATAGAACATGTCTCAAGGAGAGAAACTAAAAGAACTTTGCCAGAAAACAATCATTCAGTCACAAACACTCTAGAGTTAGACATTCAAGAAGACTACACTTGAAACTCGTCCAATGGTAACTGCAGGACTCAAATTTATTACATCTTAACAAAGATGAAGGACATATATAACATCAATAAAGACACTGCTGGAAGCAGCCTGTGACTCAGATCACAAATACTTGTGGCAACTTCAAGATAAAAGTGGGGTGAACAAAATAATAAATAAAGTTGTAGGTAGGGGATGATACCACCTGTATTAACATCCTATCTACTGTAACCTAATCTGTCCTGAATGTTACAAACTTCTTCACTCATACTACAGCAGTTATTTCTTTTGGGCCTTGACTGGCCCTATTTTAAGAGTTGCATTTGCCTGGAAAAGAAATAGCTAATAATGAATCTGCAACGTATTCTTTGTACTGCTGCGTTTGTTTACTTCTGCTTGTAAATATAGAAATCAACACAAAGAAAAGTGCCGATCATAATTTATTTTAATGATCTATCAGGATAATTTTTACATGTTCAGATTCCATGAATCTACTTAAACAAAGTTCATACGTATTTAACTGTTCTAGCTTCCACTTTAACTTCGATCAAGAGTCAAAATTTAGAACACAAAATGGTTTAACGTTAACTGGGGGACCTCACTCTCACTTTGCCACACCTAGACTGTATTGTTGTTATCTGACTACGACTCTACTAGACTATCTACTGCTTTCACTCGTTCCACACAATATAATACGGACCACAAATGGAAATAATCATACCAAAAGTAAAGAATACTGGCATCTGATTACTTTCCCAGGCTAATTTAAGAAATAACTTCTAGCGCACAAACACGCAATCGAATCATTTCAGCAGAAGGTTTAAGTTGGGAGTCCAGCCCATCTATCCATAATACATCAGGAATAACCACAGATGCTTAGATGATGACGGGACCCGGAAGTTGACAACCAGGCAATCTAGACCGAACACCTTGTACTCATTCATTTGAAAATGTATACTATTTGGAAACGAACGAAATCACTAAAACTAAATTAGGAAACTTTAAACTTATGATTTGTACGCATGCAGAGGGATGTTATCGTTGATTCTTTCCCAGAAATATTTTATAAGCTTTAACTGGGACTATGACGAAGGACATTGGCAATTGAATTTATAGTGGTCGAATGTATTTAAATGTAATTCAAAGCATTTTGATTTTGCCTATGCGAAACACAGATGCGACCGATTTGGTTTGGCAGCAGACCGCGTTGCGCTGGGTTTTAACGTGTTGGTATGAGAGCCGGTCGTTCAGAAATCAGTGGCAAACTACTGAATGTAAACTTGCCAAGACATCAACAACAGCAGTAAAATGCTGGTGTTGACAGCTGTTTAGTTTAGTCGACAGATCAACATCACGGCACACGGGTGTAACCCATAAGTGCTCCGTTCTACTCCTAACTCAAGCCTGGGCACCGGCGAGGATCCTGAAATACTTTGGGTAGATTTTTAACTCGAAATGTTGCCCTGGCAGCGCCGTTAGGCTACTCTGTCTCGATTTCCAACTGCCAAGAGTTTTTTTTTTACGTGTGCAACAATACACACGGGCGTCCGATCTCACTACCCAGAGACCAGGGGAAATTTTGTTACTAGAAGTCCACCTGAAAAAAATCCCGGAGCTTGAACCCGGGACCTCCAGCACTCGAGGCGGACACCATACCTCGAGACACCGCATGTTGACAGCCATGTGCTGTAAACAGGCACATGCAAAAACAGAAGAAAAAAAAATAATCTGGGGGTTCACTGAACTGCTGACCCCCTTGGTATTATACTATTAGGTTGAAGTCTATTGACAATGAAATAACTAAAACCCGTGGATAAACATGACTAACTTAGGTCTGACCCTAGTTATTCCTTATGTGCTGTGCTGAATAATGACCTCGTTGAATCCAAATAATAATAATATAATAAATCTCCTCAATTGAGAAGTACCAGTCTTGCATCCAGATGGTCTCTGGGCTCAGGGAGGAATACTCTGCAAGACAGTTACCACGGAGATGGTACTTTGACACCCCTTCGGGGCTTAAACAACCAGAACGCCGATGAAACGAAGTTAAAACTTAGTCTTTTAGAGGACCTACTTAACTGTCACAAATCTATGTAAACAGGCTATGGAAGAAATAAATGCAAACAGACAGTATCAATCATTATTTAGCGTCTATATACAAGTATGTAGCAACAGTAGTAAAATGCTGGTGTTGACAGCGATGTCCTGTAAATAGGGTATGAAAAAAATACAAGTATACTTTTTCACAAGGACATAATTCAAATGGTAGAATGAACTAAGGATTTATAAATGTAATCAACAGCAAATTAAACTAAACAAAGACAATTACTAATGTCATCTAATTATAACTGTGTCCTTCAAAAGAACTTTACAATAAAAACTACTATAGAACATTTATTCCTTTCAGTGTTTTTTTTATTCTTCCTCTTCTTTGTCCAACTGCTTTTGTCGTGCAGCAGAGTAGGGAGGGAGGGAGTGGAGTTATATAGTTGCTTGTATGTTATTGTTTTCGCCTGTCTTGTTGCTTGTGCTAATGTTATATTTAATTTCTTCAATATCTCTTTTACTTCATCTAGCCATCTCTTCTTGGGTCATCCTCTCATCTTGTTTCCCCGGTGTTCCCACTCAGAATCCTTAAGCCGCTAGTTGATCTTGTTCCATTCTAACTAAAAGTAAATGTCTGAACCGCTTAATTCTCTGGTGTTCTATAAAGTCAGCAGTCGGTGTTATCCCTATTCTTGTTCTTACTTTCTTATTTGTCTCTCTATCACTTCTTGTTTTTTCACCTGCTTTTTTTATGCATCTCATTTACAAAAATATTTTACGCCTGCGTGTTTCTAGGATTTTATTGACTAAATAAAGGCTTTCGATAAAGTGAGACATGTCGACATGATAAGGATGCTTGAAGATCTACAAATTGATGGGAAAAGACCTTAGACTTGTAAAAAAAACGTATATTGGATACAACAAGCTGCCATCAAAATTGATAACGATGTAGGTCAATATCAGCCTATTAAAAGAGGTGTGAGACAGGGATGTGTAATTTACACATTACTAATGTCTCCAGATCTTTTTTCCCTGTACAGTGAAAATAATTTCAAAATTTAGTAGATGCGGTTGCTGCACATAGTGAACAACTAGGGTTAGAACTGAATATTAAGAAGACACAGATTATGGTCGTCACTGGGAAGAAGGAAATACCACAATGGGTATATTCTTAAGCAAGTGAATCGATACAGTTATCTCGGAACCGTCATAACATCTGATGGGAGATGCCTTGAAGAGATTATAACAAGAATTGCCATTGCGAAGGTAAACCTTTGTAAGATGAAAAACATACTGACCAATAAAAAGATATCAACTGAAATGAGAAAACGAGTGTTGAAGTGCTACTTAGAACCTGTACTTTTGTATCGATGTGAAACGTGGACAATGAGCAGTCAAGCTGAAATACAGATGATGGCTGTGAAAATGTGGTTTCTGAAGAAAATACAAAGAATACAATGGACAAACAGAAAAACCAATGAACAAGTCCTTCAAGAAACAAATGAAGATCGTAAACTGATTAGAGTTATTAGACGTAGACAGTCAAGATTCTTTGGTTATTGACAAAAATTCTGACGTGATCTCCGTTCTACGTCAGCCCATTCGATACTCCTAGATATTGGTTTCGGGATTTTGTCGCAAATTTATTATTGCGTCATATTCTCTGTCCTACTACTTGGCACATGTAGCTGAGCCATCCTGCACTACTCAGTGATATTTGGAAATTATCGGGACCTTAGACAACGGCCAATCTTAATCTGTTACCGGGGATTGTGACAATATGTCTATACATTTTTATTAGTCCACACACAAACCACCCTAAAAACTGGACAGAAAACCTTGTACAAACTCTTTACCAGTCAAAATAGCATGCTCATAATCAAGTTCAGTTATCATACAGTCCTTTGGCACAGCGAAACAGAAGCTCTTAGATGTTTTCACGCTTCTAATAATAACGTCTCTGTGTTAGAACTACCACAACTAATCAAAAATAGACAAATCTTTGATGGTTTTATCAAAACAGTACACGAACTTGACATTCTTACCTACTATAAGCAACAACGTCCAAATACCAAATACACTACAGAGATGATTCCAGCTATGAGTTGTTTTTATCTCTGTGATATCCCAGAATTTCGGATTGTCTAATAAATAACAACCCATTTAAGACCCACGTTGGACACCATCGTACATAGTGCGTATATGTTTATACTGGGTATAACAACCCATATTTAACCATCCATCTTGTATGCTGACATTATGCTGTTTTTTTTTTTTTGTAGAATTTACTTGAAATACTGTAAAATAAACAGTTATATGTATTAAAAGTGCGTTCACTTGTTAGTTTTTAGTGTTGACGTTACATATGGGTCTCATAGGTGAGCGGGTGTTACATGCTGGTTGCCAAGTCAATAAATATCTCAGGTGCAAAATATGTCGGCCAAAGTAAGAAAATATGTTAGCCAAAGTAATAAATATGTTCGCCAGATCAAGACATATGTCGACCGAAGTATGAAAATAGGTTAACCGAATTACGAAAAATGTTGGCTAAATTAAGAAAACAGTATGAAAAAAAAAAACTAAGAAATATGTATGGCGAAGTACGAAAAAATATTTATCAAATTGAAGAAAATGATGACCACACTCAGAAATATGTATGGCACGTTTACTAAATAGAGAAAATTGTATGTCCTCTTTAGACAATATGTTAGCCAAATTAAGAAAAAACTGATGACCAAAACAAGAAAGATATTAGCCAAATTAGGAAAAATAATGGCCAAATTAAGAAAAATGTATGGAAAAGTACGAAAAAAAGTTAGCCAAAATAAGAAATATGTTCACCAAACGAAAAAATTGTATTAACCAAAGTGAGACAATATGTCGACCAAACTAGGAAAACTTGTTAGCTAAATGGAAAAAATAGTGGCCAAATAAAGAAATATTACAACTAAATTTATAAATATCTCATCCAAACTTACAAAAAAGTATGGAAATTTTTATCCAAATGGGGAAAATGTTGGCCAAACACAGAAATATCTCAACCAAACTTATGAAATGTAAGAAAACCGTTAACCAAGTTAAGAAACATCTCAACCAAACTTATAAAAATTAGAAACATTTGTTAATGAAAGGGGGAAAATGGTGTTCAAACTTATAAATATCTCAACATAACTTATAAAAAGTATTAAAATATATCAGCCAAACTAAGAAATAGGTATGGAAAAGTAAGAAATATGGCGACTACACTAAGAAAAAAGGTGTTACCCAAATTAAGAAAAATTTCGCTTCTGTAGTTAAGACAAGAGTGTCTTGAACTTTTTATCTGAAAAAGGCATTTCACACTACATAAGCATTAACGTCAGCGTTTTCTCCCGTTTACATTACCGAAAGCTTCAACTATCTATTCCATAGTATCTGCTAAAGAAATACTAATACAAACGACTCAGGTATCTCTCTACACTCTTGGTTTCTTTCTACCATAAAATATCTGTCTTCCATTGATAGCTTCACAACATTTCCGTGTCACTTCACCAAGAACTTCAAACCTCCAATGAAAAATTCTTGACGGTTAACAACAATTAGGGCAATGTCGTCTGTGGTTCCACCAGGCATAGTTTCGATGTCATCTGGGTATTCGTCATCACGGGTCCATACCCCACGGCTGACACCGTCAACTTTCCATACCAAAATGTCTTCTACACTAAACTGTAATTGTTCCATCTATCAACAATACAAGAGTTTTCTCGAAATCTAGCGAAAATATCAAACCTCACCTTGTCCACCTCTATCTCACTTTGTCATTTCACATCCGCAATAGCGTCAAGTCTCAGACCAACCAACAATTTCTGTTATGAAGACGGTCTTTCTTAAAGCCACGTCTGCCTTATTGATCCATTGAATACCATCTACCACATCTTCCAACCGACTTCCACCGTATCATACACTTAACACTAACATTACATTTGATCACTGTACAACCGGTTATCTGCTGACTAAGCAATTTACCAACCTACTGAAAATAAATCGTCTGTCGCCTACCCTACTATGCGTATTGCTTCTGTGTGTATACATTGTGGTAGTATATGTCTATCGTGTGAGATGTTCTGTTACTTCTAAAACACTAATACATAATAGTAAAGACATGGAACGTGAAATGTGGAAACAGTCGCCAAGAGACCACAAGAAAGAAAGACAAACATTGTTGACCAAAGATAAACCAGCAAGATCTGTTGGGCGTAGTTTTAATAGCATAGAACAAGAAGAGCTATGATGACAGTTGTCTTTGGTAAGCTGGAAAACATGTAGACTAATATAAAACTGTCAATTGCAATGCGGAAGAAAAGTGTTTAAGCACTACATAGATCTATGTTTGTATGAATGTGAAACGAGGAGAGTGAGCAGACAAGTTGAAAAGCATCTAATGACTGTGGGTTTGTAGAATCTTAGGGGAAAATGTAATAACTTTCACTGGACAGACACATGAAACTCCGTCCAAATAATACATGGTAATAGAACAAAGATACAACATAACAAACGGATAGGCACTATACCAGCTATGTAAGGTAACACACGGTCTGCTACAGTATACATAACAGATGCTTTCCAATAATACTACAATAGCTGTAGGCCTGTGGTTAATGTGCATACACAAATAGTAATCTACGGGCAGATGCCCGGTATTGCTGGTTAAGACTATGATTGATTGATTGATTTAGGAACCGACATCACAGCACTCGGGGTATTCCCATAAGCGCTCCGTCCCCATCCTCAGAAGCAGCGAAGAGTTCCAATACCAATAGTTCCAGTAGCAATCTGATTATATGTCCGTCTCGCCTTTCCTCTGAGCGTCGAGCGTCGGCCAGATCCCCTCGTCACTCCTCACTGCCTCATTCTTGCCAGACTATGGTGATCCATTTGCTCCTCTGAGGTTAAGTCTATATAATCCCTTACCGACATTTATATGGAGTTTTATTAATATCCCAACCCATTTTATACCGTTGGAGATAATCCCTGAGATTAAGGGATTAGTCCCCTGAGCTCAGTTATGTAGAATAATATTATTATCATGATTCATTCATAACGGTGAAGATAAGAACCTGGGATAAGGGATTAGTCATATATACAATCGGCCAATATTGATGTTTGTAACAGGTGTTATATATGCAACTCGCATGTTATTGTTCAGTTTTGGTACGTTAAGGACAATAGTGAAGTCACATGCACTTGTTATTCATCGGCGGTGGGACTTGTAGGAACTTCTCTATGGCTGGTTTTGTGATCAATACGAGGTGGACAGGCCTGACACATCCGACCCCTCACCGCTACTCCTCCTCCATGCCTAAGACCAGACTTTCCAACCAAAACAGCGACCTTAACGCTGAAACCGTATGATGATAGCATTCGGAAGCATTTACCTCGATACTCCTCCACTCACCCACCCCTTACCAATGAATTTCACTAAGCCATACCCACTACAACCAATAACATCGATCATCTTTACTTTTTTAAGATTTTCATTTGAAGATCCGAAACCGAATAATGATAGTGTTCGGACGCACTTTCCTAGATACTACTCCACTTACCCACCCCTTACCAGCGAATTTTACTAAGCCATAACCAATACAACCTATAATATCGTTCACCTTTACTTTTTAAGGTTTTCATTTAAAGAGCTGTAATCCGTATTATATAGTGTTCGGAAGCACTTGTCTCGCTACTCCGCCACTAACCACTCCTTACTAACGAATTTCACTAAGGCATTCCTACTACAACCAATAATACTGGCAATATTTACTTAAGCACAACCCACTACAACCAATTTCTTCTTCTTCTTTCGTTCGCTTGAAATATGTCTATAACTGCAATGTTGTCTCTTGTATGAATTTAACTGTCATTTTTAGTTCACTCAGCGGTCCATAGAGTTTATCTTCCATTGTCGTCTCTCTAGGTCAGAATATTTCCCTGGACATGTTGTAATTTGGGCAGTCTTGGAGTGTTGCTCTGCTGTCCGCGACGCCAATCCACATGTGCACTCGACTGATTCACCAATCTTGAATTTTTTATACATGTGGTTGCGTAATCTATTGTGTCCTGTTCTGAGGCGCAGAATAATGACTTGATCTGGTTTGTCCATAATGTGGTAGTCGTCTTGAGCAGGTTCTTGTGGTTTTCTGACTGATTTAATTATTCTTTTCTTTTGGTGATATGTAACGGGCACATCAGGCTGTTCTTCTTTTGCTCCTTCCTTAGCCAATCGATCAGCTCTGTCGTTTCCAGGTATTCCATATTGTGATGGTATCCACTGTATGGTGAACTTATACTGACTGCTAAGTTCAGAAAGTAGTGTCCTTAATACTGGCCATTTCCCAGACAGGAGTGCCTCGAGTACTGATTTTGCATGTCAGTAGCACCACAGGTTGTTTACCATAGCTAGTATTCAGTAATGTCTCTGTTGCTATGTTGATTTCCTCAATTTCAGCATCATGGTTATGACAGTACTGTCCGTGTCTCTAGTATTATTGGGGTATTCTATGTACACTCCCGCTCCTCCATTTCTAACAGCATTTTGTGCTGACCCATCTGTGTAGACTTGGATCCAAAGGTCCTGTGGGTATTATTCATAGAGGAACATGAGAGTGGCTGTTCTGAGCTGTACACTGTTCTGTTCTACCTTGTTAAATAGTCCTCTCACTTTTGTCTGGATTTGTAGTTATAGTCTATGTTCATATTTCCATGGAGTTCGCTCTGGTGTAGGGGGATACCAACTGGGGGAAGATCTGTGGTTTCTCTGCAGAGTCGTTGGCCTGGTGGATAAAACTGCTTCTTTTCAACCGCCCCTACGTTTTCAAATCTGTTCTTCATATGGTGGCCTGGCAAGTTGGGGGTCTTTTCTGCTTGTATTAGTGGTTTCATATCTCTGCGATCTCTCAGTGCTTGTTTCCTCCCCATCTTCTCCGTCTCCACTATAGGGGTTGATCTCATCCCTCCTGTGGTGACTCAAAGGGCTTGATTTTTCACCTTGTCCAGCTCTTGTAGTGTGGTTTTTTATGCTGAACACCACGCAGTTGACCCGTATTCAAAGTGTGGGCGTATGCTCTGTTGATAAACTTTGCTAAGTATTTTCCCACTGGCTCCCCATATGGCTCCACTTACAAGGGTAAATTAATGAGTAAGTCACAAATGGCGGAGGTCAGGTGTAGTTGTAGTGTGCCATGATCTCGAGCAGAAAGTATCACAACTACAACCAATAATACCGGGCGTCTTTACTGTTTTAAGGTTTTCATTTGAAGAACTTATCCCGTATGACGGTAGTGTTCGGAAGCACTTGTCTAGCTACTCCTCCACTCACCCACCCCTTACCAGCGATTTTCAATAAGCCATACCCACTACAACCAATAATACCGACCATCGTTACTTTTTTAAATTTTTCATTTGAAGAGCTGAAACAGTATGCTGATAGTGTTTGGAAGCACTTATCTAGCTACTCCTTCACTCAATCACCGTAACAACGAATTTCACTACCACCGCAATCTTTAAATTAAAACTGTTAAGAAAAATAAATAAATAAATAAAAGTCTCAAAAAGGGAGGTTATAGAACAAAAACATGCGATTATTTATTCATGAGTTATGTCTCCCCGCACATCCTTCTTTGCGCTTACTATTTTATCCGGCACCTCCCGCACCTCCTTCTGTATTCTTAGTAAAATGTGGAGGCCTCCACATTTTACTCTGGATACTCTTACCTCCGGGAAGGTTAACCCGGTCAACAAATGCCTGCAGAAGTCGGATGTGTCGGCCTAACGGCGCAAGAACGCGGCTCTGCTGTAAACAGGCACAACGCAGTCACATACGGGGGGAAAAAATCCGGATGAACGCAGAAGAAGAACTACTACCAGGGCCGACTTAATGGCAAATCCCACACCGGATTGGCGTCTTTCCTCGCTTTTCCTTCCACTCCAGAAGAATGTGCAGCTTGCACCTACTTCACATATGTGGCCTTCTGTAAGTCGTGTCTCGCTCAAGGCTGCAATGTCGATGTTGTACCTGCCCAGCTCTCTCCCAATCGGTGCAGTCTGGACCCAATCTGGACCCAACGTGCTGTCTCTATCAAGTAGAGTGCGTACATTCCAAGATCCGATTGTCAAGGGAATATGGTTCACTCTTTAACTTTACCTGTTTTTACTTTGTTTATATGTCGACCGCAGTATATGGTACCCACCAACAGCGGCTAGCTGGTTAGGTAATGATGGAGCAGACAATATTTAGGGCACCTTTTCTAGCCCCTTCCTCATGCTATGGAGGCGAGCAGTGTGTTCCTATAGAGGGCTGCTCAGTCGCTCAGAGGGCTGCCGAATTCCACTGCTGCTCCGGTCAGTAGAAGACGACCATATGGCCTGAGCCGCCTGTGTGCAGGTCTGCGACTACGACTGCCAGCGTACCCACGCCTGTCGCTCGCCCATCGCCACAGGGCTTGAAGGTTATATATGAAATTGGATGAAGAATGACTTGCCCGATGAAGTGGATTAAGTTAGAAAGAGTTGCGCAATTCGTCGACCTCACTCTCTAGCCTGAGTCCATCTGAGTCCAGTAACATGACAAGTCAAGACGATTGGAGACGAATACAGGTGCAATGGATGACCAGGACGCTCTACGTGTCTAGCCGTGCTCATTACGTTCCACAACGTTTTGCAGGTAAATGCCGTCTTGCCCGTTGAATCAACGATTTCTTCCGCGCAGTCTGCCGAGTCCTGTCTTCACATTCTTGGTAGGTATACCCTATTTAACCGATTGGTTTGACACCAAATCGGCTACCCACGCCTAGTTTAGCCAGCCTGTCACAGCTGTTGCCCGGGTGTGGCCGCTGTCGCATGTTGACAGCTACTAGTTGAGTACTAGGAGCCACAGACGTGAGCTGGCGGTCTCTCTGGCCGAGGGGTTACACCACTTTCTCCGTAATACCATTTATCATGCAGAGTATCGTAGCGGGCGAGTACTGGGAGCGGTTCGTCCCACGCTGGTGACTTGCGGGATAACTGAGCCGGCCGCTCAGAAAGCAATGGCAAACTACTGAGCATAATCTTGCCAAGAAATCAACAGACAGCTGAAAGATGCTGCTGTTGACAGCGATGTCCTGTAAAAGGATATGCGAATTTAAAAAAAAAAAAACACTTCAGTTATTGGCCTTCACGTTGCAGAACTGCTTAAACTAACTAGAGAAGGGGCGATGGCGAGTCTCTGGCGTCGCAAAACCAAGCTGCTCTAGATGGTATCTACGTACATACATCATCATTATCATCCTCATCAAGTGCCCTGCCGACTGGCGTAGGCGTTCATGACTCTCCACAGATCCCGGACTTTGATTTACTGGATCAACTCCGCTGGTGATATTCATCAATACCACCGTCGCAACCCAGCCAGCATTATTTCTCTTGGTCTCCCTCTGCCTATTTTCCCCTCGATCTTTCCAGTTGTCACGATGTTCTCCAATGCCTCTCTTCGCATCAGATGACTAAAAAAAAAACGCTGTTTGCCTATATAATGTTCTAGGTTCATTAGCCTTTTTGAGGCAGTCGTTGTTAGTTACTTTGGCAGTCCAAGGAATTCGCAACATTCGTCCCAGGAGCCACATTTCTGTAGCTTCCAATCCTTCCTAAACTCGAGTAAGTCCATAGTCTAACTCATCAAATAAGTGCTGAAGACGAAGGGAACCAGCCAAGGGGAGCACCACAGCAATCAAGATGCTACACGCAAAGACGGTGTAAATATGTCTATATCTGTAAAAATGTATGGTGCTTCCCCTATGATGGACTTTCAGGCAGGTGCAGCACTGGGTTCATCGTCTCGAAAGGGTCTAACCACAGTATCTGGAAGTCTTTCTCAGATTCGTGTGGAGGAAGGGAACATGGCAATAGAGCGTCTGGCATGCCAAACAATTGAGCGAACTAAAAAAAAAAAAAAAATAGGAAAGTTTAGCCAAGAGGCAACATTCCAGAAACAGGGAGTCGATTTCAGACGAATGAAAGAAGAAGAAAAGGGCGTGCTGGGGAAAGAGCAAAGGGACGGCTGAGATTTAAATACCAGGATGTCTCGGCCACATTGCATAATCACCAGATATTTTTACACATTAACTTGAACTCAGAATCATAATGAGAAGAACCAAAAAGAAAATAAAAATGGAAATTAGTGAAGAACAGTATGGATTTGTGGAAGGAAAGGGCACAAACAATGCAATTTATACATTACGGACACTAATAGAAAGGTCAATAGAGAAACAGAGAGACATATATTTGTGCTTCATAGATTATACTAAGGCTTTTGATAAAGTAAAACATGATGAACTGATTAAAATGTTGGAAGATATCAACACTGATGGAAAAGATTTAAGAATAATAAAGAATATTTACTGGAACCAAGTAGCAGCAATTAAAATGGGAAATAAAGAGGGTAGTTACGAACAGATAAAGCTAGGAGTACGACAAGGGTGTGTCTTGTCACCAGATCTTTTCTCCCTGTATAGCGAAGTAATAATGAGAGAGATCAAAGAGATGCCAGGAATACTAGTTGGAGGTTATAATATAAATAATATACGCTATGCAGATGACACAGTATTGGTGGCGGATAATCCAACAGACCTACAACAGTTATTAGACGTAGTAGTAACAGAGAGTGCAAGGAAAGGACTCTCCTTGAATATCAAGAAAACAGTAACAATGGTAATATCAAAGAAAATGGTGACACCAAAATGTGACATAGAAATAGAAGGGAAAATCCTTAACCAAGTTGATAATTTTAGATACCTAGGGGCATTTATAACATCAGATGGAAGATGTACAACAGAGATTAGGAGCAGAATAGGGCAGGCAAAAGCCGCATTTCAGAAAATGAAGAGTATCTTATGCAATAAGTCACTATCACTGAATGTAAGAAAGAGAGTGCTGAATTGCTATGTAGAACCAGTTTTGCTGTATGGCAGTGAATCTTGGAATGTCAATGAACAAATTAAGAAGAAATTAGAAGCAACAGAGATGTGGTTCCTGAGACAAATGTTGCGAATTCCTTGGACTGCCAGAGTAACTAACGACGACTGCCTGAAACAGGCTAACGAAACTAGAACATTATATACAACAATAAGACAGAGACAAACAGCTTTCCTCGGTCATGTGATGAGAAGAGAGGCATTGGAGAACATCGTAACAACTGGAAAGATTGAGGGGAAGAGAGGCAGAGGTAGACCAAGAGAAGTGATGCTGGATGGATTGAGACGGTGGCATGGAGGAATATCAGCAGCAGAGTTGATCCAGAAAACCAAAGACCGAGATCTATGGAGAGCCATGAACGCCTACGCCAGCCGGCACGGCACTTGATGATGATGATGAACTTGAACTACACCTTTTCTATTTGTATTTCACTTCACACTTTAAAACATAAAACCAGTCACAACTTAATAGTTGTAAGGTGTACATTTCTTACATCGAAAAAAAACTATCATATTAATTCCCACAAGTAAATGTATGTACAATAACAGTGTTAGAGCAATCTGTCAACAAAAGTTTACGCCAGTGTTCGGACTGGCTAACCTGACAGAATTTCCTGTAAACGTATTGTTATGAGAAATGCATGTACATGTCATGCTGTTTATATACACTATGACATAAACACGCCAAATGGATCAGGCTTACATTGCACGCAAAACGCTGTGTCCACGCCTACACATGCACGCATATAAAAGTGTATTACACACACACACACACACCGCCTATTGTTGCCTCTCGATGTGTGCCTTTCGCCCTATTCTTTCCCCCTACCCCACTACTCTCTCTCTCTCTCTCTCTCTCTCTCTCTCTCTCTCTCTCTCTCTCTCTCTCTCTCTCTCTCTCCTGCATGCACTGTGTGACAACGCAGTGCTGGCAACAGATCTGTAAATGTTAGAAGTGTATGTGACTGTGATAGCGTCTTGTCCCACAAGCGTAACCAGGTCCGAGCGTTAGGAGAAGCAAGCATATAAAAGGCACCATGACATATATCAAACAATTGTAAACTCATATACATTTATTGAGAGCCGTTGTCGCTAGACTACGCTCAGCTCCGTGGCACAGCGGTTACGGACGCAGTTCATAATCTAGCATACTGCGTTCGAAACACAGCTGTGGGCGATTTGGCAGCAGGCCATCTTACGTTGTGTGTTTTTTTTTTTATAAAATGGTATAGGTGCCGGTCGTTCAGAAAGCAATGGCAAATTACTAAACGTAAACTTGCCAAAACATCATGAACAGCCAAAAACAAATGCTGGGGTTGACTGCTACGTCCTGTAAAGGATACACAACTAACCTTTTTTAGTCCCTAGACGCTTGCCTACCGATGCCGTATTCATGTGTTTGATTCTGTCATATATTTTTGAAGTGAGTGGGAGATCACTGTAGTGCATGCCCCATCTCCAACAAAAGAAGTAGAGCCCCATCCTCTTCTATCTTCAATAACCCCAGAATATGAACCTTGAGTTATCTAGGAGTCTGGAGATATAGTATGTCTAGGAGATATAGATTATGGCCCTGGTGAGAATGGTAATTACTAACTGGGAATCTGCCCCTTCTCCAATGATTCTGATAGCTCTGGAGCCCCCTTATTGGTTATCAAATCTGAGGAAAGTCGGGAGAATTTTCTCAGCCTGATTTAAATGAAGAAAACATGGATGTTGAGCAGTTGATAGATCTAGAGTCTTCTATCCCCATTTTATTAAGTCATTATGAGTTAATGTATTTTTAAACAATCAAACACATAATCAATCACATTAGATTCTGACAACATGATGTACAAAGAAGTTGTTGACTCACAGATAGGTTTGAACTGATAAATTAACAGAAGGTCAATTCATGTTAATCATTTATTGACTGGGCCTGAGCCTTCTGGCCAGTACATACATCTCTATTGTGATTTACACAAGATAATAGAAAATTTGCACATTGGACCATTGTCCCAGACAATCAATCAAGCATCAATATATGAGATGTCAACAAGTGTGAAACATAGTAAACATTTTGATGTTGTACATATTAAGTGTGATGGTGATGACTCAACAATTAAATATCAGTTTTCCTGAAATTGGGTGTGGTGTGTACCAATTTAGAAAGGTAACCTGGTGACTGGAAGATTAGGCAAGCCAGGGTCCATTGACTGATGGGTCCACTTCAGGTCTGCCCGTATAGCTCCTCTGAAGGCCTCCCCATACTCTGCTCATAGCCAAGTCATCCTCCATCTCACTTGTGGTTCATCTCTTTCTCTCGGCTTCCCTCTCTCAGGTCTGATTTAGGTGGTTAGTTTGCTGATGTGTTGGGTGGTTTTTGGTATGTAGCCACCAAGATCACTGATGAATATTCGCATAAATATATACATTCCTACCAATACAATAATAAGAAGTAGGTCGGAAGAAATCTAAATTCCTGAAGTAGGAACTAGTTCCCCTCCCCTCCTTTTCTCTCTAAGCTAGTGTTGGGTTAATTTGGGGGTGGTCAGAGTTTATCACACGGTGTACGCCTTGTATCAACTGGTTCCTGCTGTATGTAAGTTCTCATTTGACCTGGGGTCAGTGAACGTGTACAGTAAGACATTGACAAGAGTGAGAATATGTCAAGATGCATGTAAATAAATGACATACATTTATAACATTTCTGCCACTAAATGGTGTTTATCGCGTGTATAAATAATTCTTTGTGTTTTCCCAATTAACTTCTTCTTCTTCTTGTGTCTAATAACTCTCTCCCATTATCTGTTGTTGTGATGTTGAGTGTTGGGTTGTGTGGTGATGAGTGGTGTTTAGTTTTAAGTTATGTTGAGTAATGAGTTTAGTTCACTGCGCGTGATGGTGTTCCGCGAAGCACAACTTTCTCATGTATTGCAGTTCATAAGTGCTCTTATCTAATTAAAATTTGACATAAATATAAATATTTATTCCGTCAAACCCTATTGATTCAATAGATGAAGGAGAAAGGAAAGATTGATTTCTCTTTCAGCTTTCTAGATTGTAAATAGGCATAGATAAGTCTGTTTTAGAACAAGGCACTTATTCTAGTACACGAACTGTCATTTCAGCTGTAGGTAGTGATAGCATCTTTTATCAGTGTTTCTGGTGAAATGCACAAGATTGCTTTAGAATCATCACTCCTCACAGTTGTTTAGAATAGAATGTAGTAGTATAATGCACTTCTTAAAGTTAATAATTATCTCTAAGAATATCAGAGATTGCAGTTTCATCTAAGAGAATATTAGAGAGTCATTTTGCCCGGGAATGGCTCTGCGTCGTTAGAATCTACAGTCGAGCATTTTTACATTTCAGAGGTTTTAATTAATAATAATACATTTCAATTGACATCACAAACACTGGATACCGTTCTTTTGACACTTGATACATCGGGTTATCAGTTTAATCTAAGGCCTAACAAGCTCACCTAGGATCCAGACATTTTGCTTTCCCTATTGAAAATTTTGGTCACACAATATTCTCACATCTGTTCATGAGGCGGGTTTCAGAAAAGAGTGCGGGTTTATTAACATTTCTGATGAAATAGTAACATATGTTAATTATGCTTTGGCGCGAAAGCGGGTCACATGTCCCTTTTCGTCCAATGGTCTTCCGAGCTTTGTCTGATGCAATTTTTCTAAGAATCCACGTCATCTGTCACTTATGCAGTTCCAGTTTCGATGTTAAGTTTTAAGTCCTATTCTCCATTTGCGGTTGTGAAGTCAATTTCTTTTAATGTTGTTTCCTCTTTTTGCGGCAGGTGTTGGTAAATGAATAATGTTGGTTGCGTTATGCTACAGATTCGCATCATGGCAGACTGGAATTTGTACATTGACATGACCCCCGAACACACACCCACTCCCAGACTTACCGAGTCTAAAATGGGTACCAGAAAATGTTTTGGAAAGTAAAGATGGCCGGCGTGATACTGGGCACATAACCCACCGAGTGCCGATTGGACTATTCAAAATATGGGTCTAGCACCATGTTAGTTAGTTAGTCGACAGAGTATCACATTGCACATCGAACGATTCAGTCCATAAGTGTTCGGATCCCCTCCTCAGCAAATCCCGCAGCGTGTAGCGGCTAACGACGCCAGTTCTGTGTTCTTCTTTGGCCTTCTGCGTAGTGTTCTTGTTTGGCCACACTTCTATTAATTTGCTCTTCTCGCAGTCTGACAATGGTTGTAAATTCACAATCATCACTTGGTTCTCAAAGTCTTACTTCTCGTAGAGCATTCAGAATGTCAGCCTGGTCCATGACGCGTCCGCCCTCCACAGTAGCCTTACCTGCGAGCTTGTCAGACCGCTCATTCCCTTATACACCCGCATGCCCTGGCACGAAAATGAAACTAATCTTTGCCAGCCGAGACCTCTCCAGAGACAGCAACCACTCTCTTCGGATCCATCTCATCTCTATCTTCTTGAGCATGCTCATTGTGTCGCTAAAGAAACATGCCCTAGTGAATGTTTGTGTCCCGAGCCATGTTATTGCTTTACTTACTGCCATGACTTCCATAGTCAGGCTACCTGTGGCCAAAGCAAAAGAACCAGAATCCTTTTTCACAAATATTCCCCCCCCCCTCCCCGGCCTGAGCTTTAAAGGCCCATGAACTTCTCACTCGTCGAACAACCGACCGCCCCGGGAAGATTAACCCGGTCAACAAATGCCCGCAGAAGTCGGATGTGTTGGCCTAACGGCGCAAGAACGCAGCTCTGCTGTAAACAGGCACAACGCAATCACGTCGGAAAAAAAAAACTCCGGATGAACGAAGAAGAAGAAGAACGACCGACCCATCTGTGTAAATGACAGCATCACCGTCTAACGAATTCTCGAAGATTAGCGCTTGTACTTTCACCTGCACAGCAGCCGGATTTTCTTGTCTGCATTTTCTGTCTAGTTGGATGCAAACTGAAAAGGACGTACAGAAATATGTTGGCACTTGTACCCACTCCTCATCAGGTTCTACGGTCTCAAGTGAATACACCTTTTGAAGAATGTCCTCTGTTTAACCTGCTGCTCTTTACCTTCTTAATTTCACTATGCAGTGGATGTTGTCTGTCTGCATTTACTCTGAGATATGCACGTCCTCTGCAAATTTGTATTCTGTCTCCAATGGTTGGAAAATCAAGAAGAAAGCGCATCGCTCTGCATACTTTATCTCTTGAACATCCAAGAATAATACGCATAGCTTCATTCTGTATCCTTTCCATCCTTTCCATCTGCTTACGGCTGAGAGTCAGGATCCCCATCACATACTCAAAAACAGACATGACCAGACCCTCGTATAGAAGACAAAGATGGCGCTGCTCACAGTTTGCAGCCGCCATCATCCCCGCCTCTCCTTTGTTATCACCTGGTCTATGTGCTCATTATAAGCAAGGCTTCGATCAAGCCGTATCCCCATGTAATTCATTGCCTGCGTTCTTTCCACCGTCTCTGGACACAGATTTACAGATGGTGTTGGAGTGTTGACAATATGGTTATTCAAAGAGAACCATGTCACTGCTGCCTTCGTTGGGCTGACCATTGCCCCAGATTCCACACACCAAATTCTTATGATATTTAGTTCGGTTTGTAGTTCCTCAGCAACCTGATTGATTGGGGTGTTGACAATATGGTTATTTAAAGAGAACCATGTCACTGTTGCCTTCGTTGACAAAAAAAAAAAAAAAAACAGCTGCGTTGTTCCAGGTTTCTCTGTTTGGACGGTACCCTCCAAGGTAGGTGAGAAACAACCTTGCCTCTCTAGCTGGCTTCATATTTTCCTGGCAATTAACTTCTCCAGCAGCTTGCCTATTGTATTTTGCATGGTTATTATCCGGTATCCCTGAATTTGTGTGTGGTCTTTGCCAGGCTTCGGCTAGGAAATCAGATATCTGTGTAACCAATCCTCCTTGATTCCTAGCACTCCCTATGCTGTTGTTGTACATATCTGCTAGTTCCTCTAGCTCGTTGTCGGTACACATACTGATGTCGTCATACCTTATTTCATCTGGCCCTGGTGCGCTGTTTCTTGTTCGTTGTGGCACAACCCTGATCTCTTTCACTGTCACTGTGTCTTCAACTGCAATGTTCTGGGCCTTATACCTATCTGAGGTAACCGCTTTGGCAAAATCTCTTCGGTCTAGTTTGTAATATGCATCATCCTTCTGGTGGCCTGGATGCTCTGATTCCCATTTTGTTCTATAAGTGCTTTTTATCAACCTCTTTGCCTCATTATAGGTTATGTCTATGTCAGGCTGTGGTAGGCGTCCGCACTCTGTTGCCAGTCTGTCAGCCTCTTCATTTCCAGGTATACTGCAATGTGATGGGATCCACTCTATTACAACTTTTTTTGGATTTCTGGCATAGACCATGGAGTGCTGCTCTTAGGTCAGCTATTTCTGTGCTGTTATTTCTATTCAGTATTGAGACAGCTGACTTTGCATCTGTGAAGATAGCTATTTGCGTCTGTTTATTTTCCTCCATCAAGAGCATTTCTGCTGCAGTTTTCAGAGCCTCTACCTCCGCTTTGAAGTTACTTGAAAACTTTCCAGTTGCCAGTGAATTTGTTTTTTTTTCACTCCATTTTTTAAATTTAGGAGAATTCCTCCTCCTGCATTTTCTACTGAATTTTTGGCTGATCCATCTGTATATGAATGGGTCCAATTGCTGCTTGGGTAATGTTCTTTTATGTAGTTTAAGGTTATTTCTCTTCTTTCGGTTTCATGCTGAGTGTTCTTTTTCTCAATACCAGGAATGTTTTCTATCATCTCAGGCAGTTGCTGCTGTCTTCAAGCTGGGAACTTGTCTGCATTGTAAATGAGTTTGACTGTTGATATGTTAAGTATGGGATCTGCCCTAATCTTTCGTTTTGCAGATTCTACAAAGTTGCTATACTTCAGTCTTCCCTTTCCAAAACCACTAAACCTTTTATACATAGGGTGGTCTGTCAATCTTCTAAATTTTTCTGCTTGTTGCTGGGCTCTGCTATCTCTTCTATCCTGCATTGGTTGTAAACAAGTGATCTTTTCTAGTTCATTAATAGACGTTGTCTTCAGGCTTCCAGTTATGATTCGCATTCCTTGATTTTGGACTCTACTTATTTTGTTAAAGTTTGACTTAGCTGCTGTTGCCCAAGCTGCAATGCCATATTCCAGTACTGGTCTCACCCGTCCAGTATATAACTTCTTGAGAACTTCCTCATCGGCTCCCCACGTTGTACCAGCAAGCTTTTTCATGATTGCCATTCTTTGCCTTGCTCTTGTTCGATTTTTCTCAACCTGTGTTTTCCATGTCAGGCGACGATCAAAGGTGACTCCTAGATAGTTTGGATTTTCTTCATGGCGCAATATTTTTCCATTCAATACCAGCTTAGGTTGCTGAGTTTTATTTGAGAGGGAGAACACTGTGCATGTTGTTTTCTCCTCACTTATCTTCACTAGCCATGATTTTGACCAGTCCTCTAGTGCTAATAAGGCTTGCTGTTAGCTGTACTAATATATTCTTCAGATGTCCATATGGCTAGGTCATCTGCAAAGGAGGATGTGTGTACTCTAGCTGGAAAATTTTCCATGATGTCATTTATATATGCTAGGAATAATGTTGGTGAAAGAACTCCTCCTTGGGGGACACCTTGCTCCATCGGCATCATTTTGCTTTTTTGTCCTTGTACTTTTGTCCTGGCAGTTCTGTTCTCAAGGTAGTGGCTGATCCATTTATACATTTTCCCACAAACATGCATTATTTGCAGTTTTACTTTCAGTCCTTCCTTCCATACTTTATCAAATGCTTTTGTCTAAATCTATCCAGGCCGCTAGTGTGTGCTTTTTCTCTTGGAAGGCATCCTCTATTTCCTGAGCTATATAGGTTATTTGATATTCAGTGTGGTGTTAAGAGTTTGTTTTCTTCCAGATGCCATGTTAGTCTGCCATTGATAATGCGTTCCATTAATTTTCCTACATAGCTAAGTAGACTGATAGGTCGATAGCCATTTGTTTCTTCCAGGTCTTTTCCTTTCTTTGGGACTGGTATTAGTATAACTTCCTTCCATGCCTGTGAGACTATTCCTCTCTTCCAGCTGTAATTTAGGACTGCTAGTAGTTTCTTCTTTGCCTTGGTGCCTAGTCCTGTTAGCATTTCATTTGTGATTCCATCCTTTCCTGGTGATTTCTTCTTGTTTAGGGTATTCATTGCCTGTTCCATTTTTTCCATTGTTAGATTTGCCATCATATATTCTGCTGCTGTCTCTGTATTTCTATGATGTATCTGTTTGTCTTTGATTGCTTTCTTATGTTCGGTTGTAATATCAATGTGGTTTGCATTTGCATAGTGTTCAATTAGTGCATTTGCTGCCTTTTTTCCTGTAAGCAAGGCATTTCCTTGTTTAATTGTTATTTTTTTGTTTCTAGGTCCTTCATTGTTCATGGCTTTCACTAGTTTCCATAGTTTGTTTCCATCCCTGTCAAAATTCAGGTTTTCTGTTTTTTCCCTCCAACAATCTCTTGTTGTTTGATTTACTGTTCTTTTATATTTTGCTGAGATGGCTTTGAGAGAGATGTTCGCTTCAGTTTTTTGTTCTCTCTCTGCGGTCTTCCTGGCATCTTCAACTTTGTCCTCCAAAATTTGTAGTTCTTCAGTCCAGTATGGTTTGTAATTTTTCCTCGCTCCTCTTGGAATAGACTCAGTGGCTGCCTGTATTATTGCTCTGTTTAGACTTTCCACCATTTGCTTCATGTTGCCATATCGTGTATTTATGTTTTCACAATATTTGTCTGTTAGTATGGCAAATCTGTCCCAATCTGCTCGTTTGTAATTCCAGCGGGGCAAAGGCTTTTGCTCCTGTGGAACATACTCCATATTCATTACAAGCTTGATTGGTCTGTGGTCACTACCTGCTAATTGGTCAAACACACGGCGATCGATTTTGTGGAGGATGTCTCCTGTGCAGAAAGCTAAGTCTGGAGTAGAAGTGGTAATCCATCTTCTGGAGTAGAAGCTCGGTGTGTCATCCGCTTTGTTGAGTAGATGGAGATTTGAGTCTATTTCCCAGTCCTCCACTTCATCTCCTCTTTTGTCCGTATCTGGGTATCCCCATCTTTCTGAATGGCTATTAAAATCTCCGACAATAATGCAATTTGTGTCAGTTATTTTCATGTTTGAGAGTGTAAGATCCTTATCTGCCGGGCTATACAGATTGTAAAGTCTTATTTTCACGTCCTTTATCATTATATCAACACCTATCATTTCTGTTTGGTTGTCAGAGATCACAGATACCTCGCTGCAAGGTATTGTATTTCGTGTAAGTATTAGAACTCCTCCTTTGTGTCCTTCGCGGTCGAAACGTGTGGCCTGATATCCCCTGACTGAAAATTTGCGCTTGGCGTTGAGGTGTGTCTCTTGAATGCATGCCACATCTATTCTATCTTTATGAAGACGCTGTGTCAGGGAGACTTTCTTGTTATAAACTCCTTCGGCATTCCACTGTAGTATGTTGAGTGTCCGGGGTATTTGGTCAACAGCTCTTAACCTACTCCTCTGTGCCTTGACTCCACAGCACAGGGGAAGGTGACCACTAGTAGTCATGGGTGGACCCCCTCGAGCCAGGGAGCCCGGCACTATCACTGCCTGATGGGACTTCACGGGATTAGCACCATAACGAGTACTTTTCATCTGTGGCATCATGAAATGATAAAGTTACGTTGCACTTCTTTGTCAAGCCTGTGGCTCAGTACATCCGATTTCGACAAGCATTTTTCGGGATGCTTTCCCTAGCCTTTGACTGTCCCCAGTCTACCTACAAGGCAGCAGGTTTGTGCGTCTCTTCGTCTGGTCCCTCTCCCTTGACCTGCCCGACATGGGTGACTCTACCAGTAGCTGTGCTACCGTCGGCATAGCTCTTGGGGTCATTGGAACGCGCAAGCCCCTCTACCTCGTCAAGGTGGACGCACGGCTGAGGGGTTGCTCTGCTCTAGATAGCGTTCGAAACGGCTTTGCCTTTATTCTCGTCAGACCTCTGCCAGACAAGGTCAGCACTTTGGAAGTCAGGAACACTCTTATTCTTGACTACCCCATTCATACTTATATGTAGCCGCCAGAACAATTTCAATGACGTGCCTGTGCTTATTCTTTTACACAATTCTGCCCATTTTTCACTTTAAACCACCTTAACCAGTTGTTTGAAACAGCTAACTTTGGTGTCCATCTCTCTTTCCAATTGCACAATAAGACTAGGATGGGCAACTCTGTTCTTCTTGGCGTGTTGCCATTTCCTTACAGCACCACGCTTATCCACCTAGGCCTTCTCCACCTCACAATTCCACTAAGGGGCTGTTCCCATCTTAGTTTTTTTTCCTGCCATGATGATTCCTAAGCTTGTCACGCTTTATTTTAATCACCACATCTTTCCCTGAACTGTCATACTTAAATGTCTTGGCCATTAACTTGTGCTGCCTGGTTCTGCCGTTCTCCACCAATACTCTTCTTCTTCTTCTTTCGTTCGCTTGAAATATGTTTATAACTGCAATGTTGTCTCTTGTATGAATTTAACTATCTTTTGTAGTTTACACAGCGGTCCATGGAAGTTATCTTCCACTGTCGTCTCTCTAGGCCAGAAAGTTTGCCTAGATATGTTATATTTTGGGCAGTCTTGGAATATGTGCTCTGCTGTCTGCGACGCCAATCCACATGTGCACATGGCTGTTTCACCAATCTTGAATTTTGTATACATGTGGTTGCGTAATCTATTGTGTCCTGTTCTGAGGCGCAGAATAATGACTTGTTCTGGTCTGTCCATAATGTTGTAGTCATCTTGAGCAGGTTTTGGTGGCTTTCTAACTGATCTGATCATTCTTTTCTTTTGGTGATATATAACGGGCACATCAGGCTGTTCTTCTTTGGCTCCTTCCTTAGCCAATTGATCAGCTCTGTCGTTTCCAGGTACTCCACGGTGGGATGGTATCCACTGTATGGTGACCTTATGCTGATTGCTAAGTTCAGAAAGTAGTGTTCTTAGTACTGGCAATTTCCCAGACAGGAGCGCCTCGAGTATTGATCTTGCATCTGTAAATAGCACCACTAGTTGTGTACCATTGCTGGTATTTAGTAATTTCTTTGTTGCTATCTTGATTGCCTCAATTTCAGCATCATAGTTATGTCCACCAATATGATGCAAGGGTGGTGGTCGCTGCCATGGTGTCCTAGGACACCCCATCTACACATTGTAGTGAGTGAAGGAGACACCAGCGCCAGGTCAAAAACACTGTTCTCGTCACCTGGACGACTTGCTGTCCTGGTGACACAGCCAATGTTGCTACACACACGGTCACTGGTTTCAAGTGCTGCCTCGAGTTCCTCCCCCTGTGTGTTGGAAGAAATGTTACCCCATTATTTGCCCTTAGCGTTTAAATCGCCACAGAAAATGACATTCCTCTCGTGACATAATATGTCACTCAAACACTGCCATCTATGGGAATCCACACTCGCGTTACAGGCATAAACATTCACAAACACGAATGGTAGACCGGAGTGAACTCTAGCAGCCTGTAATTGTATCCTGTCACTTTCCCACCTGGACATGTCCAGCTCTGAAATCACTATACTCTCTCGAATCAGGATCGCCATTCCCAGGTGTCGCTTGTTGTAAAAACATTTGTAGCCGGCTATATAGAATGTATTATTAACGCTCAGTCTCGTCTCCTGAAGCGTAACTATATCGTTCCTGTATGCTATGCTTTCCAAGATAGGGCCACGTTGTTTAGCGCTGGCACAATTTCAATATAGAATACGCGTGTACTTGAGACCCAGTCGGTCGCATTTGCATTTGAGGCGTCTGGTACCAGCCCTTCCACCTTGTCTCTTACGCCGTGGACCGCGCCTTAAAAGTCGAAACGGTTCGTTTATCTTATTTACGAGGCACACACGCTCGTCCGCCATTTTGAAGAAATCCAGAAAACAATACAGTAACCCAACACGCTACGGAAAACACTCAAGGATTGATTCGCTCAGATGCACGAACTCCGTAGCACCGGCGAAAATCTTGAGAATATATCTTGAATTCTATGGTCTAGCACCATATGAGCAAGATCTGCAACATTTAGAAGATGCGTTTGTTGCAGAGAATAAACGATTAGGGTTACAATTAAATTGTAAGAAGATATAGATTATGGTCGTCCCTAGGAAGATGTAATCACCACAATGTATTATACAGGTAAATGGGAATATTCTTAAACAAGGGAAAATATCTCGGAACAGTCATAACATCTGTCGGGAGGTGCCTTGAAGAAATTATAATTTTAACAAGAACCGCCATGGCTGTGACAAGTTGGCCCGCATCTCACATCGTTTTTATTAGATTGGGATATCACTCAGTAAACCCCACTTATATATTTATGTATTATTTCGTATTGTTATCTATATATCCATATATTAGCTAAGATCGTCGGTGTTTAGTATATCATATGTATACATAAAACTATAGTGAGAGAAATAAAATACGATTTCTTCTAATAGTTAGAAGTAGAGGAAGTGTAGAGTTTGTTTACACGCCAAGAAATTCTAATTCCAATTCCAATTTTCCAAAAAAAAGTTCCAAATTCGGTCTCGTCTAACCTGCTTTCTCAGCGGTGGTTATTGTTGAGAGCCGTGGTTGTGTGGATTGCTAGTCCTAATTCCTACTGGTTTTATTGGTTCCGCTCTGTTCGTGGGATAGATTTGTTTTGTGCTATCTGTTTGTTCTTTGTCTTGTGTTGGTCCTGATAAAGACCGGTCCTTGGTCGGGCCTACTGGAGCCCGCCTTCTTTCGTTTGTTTGCTTCTTTTCTCTATTAGCACTGTTACGTGCTTGTCGCTTCTTGTGTTATTCTCATCGGGGCTGGTCCCGGTCATGTCCAGTCTTCATAAAGACTCGTTGTAGGCAAAGGCAGGGAATTCAAATGCAAGTCTCAAGCTGCCCCCCCCCCCCATCCCGGTCAGCGGTCCTAACTCCTTTACGTTTGTTGTTTGGCGTTTTTCATCATCACGTGTGGGTTTGATGTAGCAGCAAGATGACCCGGTCTCATCCTAGTTCAGGTGCTCTGCCGGAAGAGCCAACCCACCTTCCTGGCATTCACCTTTTCTTTTCTTTTTTTGTACATAGTTTTTTTTTTTTTTTTGTACATAGTGTAGGGAGGTTATACGGTCTTCCCTGTTCTACATAGGAACTGTCTGACCAGTTGCTGTG
Source organism: Cepaea hortensis (assembly GCA_963921405.1). Taxonomy (NCBI): domain Eukaryota; kingdom Metazoa; phylum Mollusca; class Gastropoda; order Stylommatophora; family Helicidae; genus Cepaea; species Cepaea hortensis. The sequence continues at coordinate 160,603,464 of OY992877.1, read as the reverse complement.
TTTCTGGGTTGCTGTTTATGTGCAGGCACTCTGTCATTGTCATTGGTTTCCCAGTTTTGACGAAGTGATCTCTCAGGTCCCTTCGCTCTCTATTGTACTTGTCGCATACTAGTAAGTAGTGTTCGATGGTGTCGTTTTCTCGGCACTCTCTGCAGAATGGGTTTTCTCTTGTGTCTTTCCAATTGCCTAGTCTGATTCTCCACAGCTGTCTGTTTGCCGGTGCTTTCATGTTGGTCTTGACTTGTGGCTTGTATCTGGGTTCACCCAATACTTGGTAGGCATGACGGCCTTTAGCGCTGTCTCGCCACTGTTTCCTCCATTCCTTGAGAATGTAGTTTTTGACTATATTCTTCCCTTCTACTTTACCTAGACCTGTGCAGATTTTATTATTGCTGGTTATTCCTCGTTTCGCCGCGCTGTCTGCCTGTTCGTTTCTCGGGATACCCCTGTGAGCTGGTATCCATCCGATGGTGACTTGGGATCCCATGTACCTGAGGTTTGTGGCTGTCGCTAGTATCTCCTCTTTTATGTCGGGTCTGTTGCCTCTATTGAAGTTCCTGAGCGTTTGTACTGATGACAGGGAGTCTGTTAATATACACAATCTCAGTGGTGGTTTTCCGGCTGCGATCTCTAAGCCTTTCATTATGGCTACCAGTTCGGCCGTGCATACTGCTGTCTGGTCTGTTAGTTTGAAATGTCTCTTCATCTTCCAGTCTGGGACCACTACTCCTGCTCCTACCTCTCCCTGTTCGTTCTTAGACCCGTCTGTGTATATTATGAGGTTGTCCTTAATGATTTCTTGTATGTATTCCTCGGCCGCGTCCCTTGCATCTGTGTCCTCCGTGTCCTTGGTGATGGACTTTGCTAGATTACAATCAGTGAATGGGACTGTTAGTTTCCACGGTGGGATTGTTGGCTTGAGCCGTCTTGTCTGTTTCAGGCTCTCTGCTAGCTCCATTTCTTCCTTCATCTTCTCTGCTGCTTCCCATTCTGCCGGTCTTTGCAGTTTTACTATTTGGATGCCCCCCCCCCCCCCTCTTTTGCTGTTGTTGTCACTGAACATTTGGTATCCAGGGTGGTTTTTGTCTTGAGCTACCTTTAGCCAGTAGTTATACGTCAACTGTTTACGCCTCAGACTCAGTGGAAGTACACCCAGTGCTACCTCCATGGCTTCTCTGGGTGTCCCCTTTCCAGCACCCAGGATGGTGTTTAGCGCTTGGGTCTGTATGGTGTCTAGCTTCCTCTTGTTGGCTTCTGATGCTGAGTCGTACACAATGCTGCCATATTCTAGCTTGCCCCTGATAAATGCTTTATAGAACATCAGCATTGTTTGGGTGTCGGCACCCCAACCGTTACCTTTTATCACCCGCAGTAGGTTGCTTGCTTTCTTGCATTTTTCTAATGTCTGGCTAATATGTTTTGACCAGTTCATCTGTTCGTCCAGGGTCATTCCTAGGAAGACTGTGCTCTTTGTTCTATTAATGGTTTTCTCTTTTATCTCTATTTTCCAGTCTTTGTTATGATTTATCTTCTTCTTGCTGCTAAATACCAAGCTGACCGTTTTGTTGGTATTGATTTTGAAACCCCATTTGTCCACCCATGCTGTTAGCTTGTTTATTTGTTTTTGGAGGGGTCCTCTTGTAGTCTTTGCCGCCTTGCCACTCCTCCATATGGCGCAGTCGTCTGCGAATTGAGATAATCCTGTTTTTTGGTATTGAATCTCCTCTGTCAGGTCGTTCACCAGTATTGTAAAGATTGTTGGAGAGATGACCGAGCCCTGGGGAATGCCGGTCTCTTGCACATAAGTGTCGGATACCTCATTCCTTATCCTCACTGAGAAGCTTCTATCTTTGAGGAAGTTTTCTATATATTTGTAGGTTCTACCCGCTATGCCTACTTTCTTTAGTTTGATTAGTGCGGCTTCACTCCAGCATTGATCGTACGCCTGGGCTAAGTCCAGGAATACAGCCAACGTCTTTTCCCCTCTCTTGAATCCTTTCTTTACATGGTTTTCCAATTTCGCCAAGAAATCAAGTCAGGCTGAATTTTATATTCAGTTTGGCTGTGAATTTTAATTGGCCACAGGAAGTCGAGGAGAACTCTCCTGCAAGGGAAGTTAACTCCGGTTAGAACCCTGATTTCTGCCATTTTGATCTCAGTACCGAACGGTGAAGGATGTGGCAAAGTCCTCTGGCTAGAATAAACATGTTTACGTGTTTTAGAAACCTTTAACCTGGCTCTCGTTAAGCCGAATATTATTATAAATTACCATAGACAAGCCAGTGCCACCCTTCTCACCCGATAGGTCCGATCATACCACGTTGCAGGGTAGATTAATAATAATTTTAGCTTGTTGACGTGGCATATTGACGTGGATAGGCCTTAGGTTCATGCCGGAATGCCTTAGGTTCATGCCGGAATGCGATCAGCGTTGCCAGTAGTGGGTTGTGCTCAATATTTAAATAATTTTGTTAAAATTTTTCTGCGTGCGTCGATATACCGGCGAAATCTAAAGGCCATGCTAATCGATAATATATACTATTAATTAAAACTAGTGTTAGTTAACTAATACTAGAATTAGTACCATGTTTGTGTCATGTGGCTTGCCGACAATGGATAACGCAAAGCTAGCCACATGTGACATTAAAACATGGATAAATTACATTACTTGATTCTCGAAATTAAGTATCCGCCAATGGAAACAAAACCCGAGTTATTCAGTAGACGATTAGAGTTAAGATATATTAATTATGTGCTTAGCTTCAGAACTAGCGTATTTCTCTAGACAATATACATATTAGTCGAAGGAATTAGTTCAGAGAGTAAATAAGTTACAATTAATTATTATTTATTAATCTTTATCTTCCCCATAGTAAGATTACTACAACGTGGTCCAGTTCAAACCATGGGGGAATTCTCCAACCCAATATCGTTCTTGTGTATAGTGAAAGTAATCTTAAACCTAGCGAAGAAATCTTCTGGATAATTAATTATGTTTTAATAAAATATAAGGCAGACCATTGCTAGTAGTACAACTCATAACTCTTTAAGTGAACTTGTGGTGTTTCATGGATTTAATGGTTCAATCATGTGCATCGTGACGTTATGGTTGTGGCGTGTGATTTCATTTCATTCTATTTAATTCATCAAATAATATGTGATGTTAAATCATCGTATGGAGTGCAGTTTGTGTGTTTCCCTACTTGGAAAACGGCGTGTGTTGTTTCATAGATGTAATGATTTGTTAACGTGTATGGTGACGTCCATTCCATTTAAGTCATCCGATAATATGTAATATATATATATATATTTTAGGACTGTAGTCTTTGACGTAGAGCGTCTAATTGGTTATAAGTGTTTGATCTACATATAGGTAGAGAAAATAGAATATCATTTGTGTGCTGTTTTCATTAGATTAGTGTGCTGTTGTAAATTTCAGTATAAGGAATCAAAATATGCAAAATAAGATAGCACCTGCTATTTAAAGTTATATGAGACGTATAGGCCATTAAGGACTAGGAAAGGGAAAAGAGTGTACAACTCTGTCTTGAAGGATTATTCACTCCTTCTCACTGTCATTCGCAGAGTCTACACCCTGATCAACAGTAGCCGTAGTCACGACTGGGGATTGAGCTACACACCACTCACGTTGATGCAGCAGAGAGTGGAGTCCATGCCACTAACCAGTCCACACCTTTCAGCTTACCATCCAGGAGGCCAAGGATAAACAGATAAGTGGCTAACAACCCGTTTGCCACCGCACAACAATCACCAATTTATGTCCGCCATTGGCCAATATACGTTGTCAGTGATTACGACATCCTCTAGCTGGATATACTCTTGTAGAAATTTAGACTAACCTGAGATCTGCATATCTCTTATGTGTCCGTGAGTTCCCTGTGGGGCTCACGTAGTGTTTTTATAATTAAACAGCTATGTTATATTTGTAATTATAACAAACTGCGTCTGTCATTATGGAATTAGATTAATAGCATCATCAGATTGTGTGACGTGTGAAAGGACTATATCTATATTTATAAGTCTGTCTTGTCTCCTGTTGTGTGAGAATTAATTAGACAGTGGGAAATCATTATTCATCCAGGCACGATAGCAGGAATCAAGTGACATACTGTCTTCTTTTGTTAGTACAGTTGGTCGTCATAACTTTCCGCCTGGCACTGTTTAGAAGTAGTGATCCATTCTGGGACTTTGAAAATCATCCTTCTAGAATTGCGAGCCTTTTGATCGCGTCTTCAGCAGTGGTTAGATTCTCTATTTGTAGAAGTCTATCTACTTTGATCTATTTTCCATCCTAGCAGTATACGCTACGCTACAATGGCGAAGGTAGCCTTTTGCAAGATGGAAAACATAGTGACCAATAAAAAGATGTCATTTGCAACGAGAAAAAGAATGTTGAGGTGCTACACAGAACTTGTGCTTTTGTATGGATGTGAAGCGTGGACAATGAACAAACAGGCTGAAAATCATATGATGGCTGTGGAAAAGTGGTTTCTGAGGAAAATACAAAGAATACCATCAACAGTCAGAAAACCCAATGACCAAGTCCTACAAGAAACAAATGAAAACCGTAAACTGATTAGAGAAATTAGACGTAGACAGTCACACTTTTTTGGACATGTTATGATAAAAAAGAAATTGGAGAACATCGTGACAACTGCCAAGAGTTTGAGGAAAAGAACAAGGGGAGACAGATAAGTAAATACCTGGAGGCTTGACCACGTGGCATGGTTGAGACAAGAACACAGAGCTGATCCAAGACTCTGGTGATTGTGTATGATGGCGAAATATGACTGCCCACGCTTATCAGCATGGAACATGATGATGATTACCATATGCTCAATGAGTCTTAATGCGTGTCTAGGGGTCCTTTACATACTTACTATACATTTACTGGCTGTATTTTATACACAAGGAAGATACGGTTTAAAGAAGGTGCTTTTAAAACATTATATTTAAAATTAAACGTGCCGCAAAGTTTCATTTAGTTTTTATAAAACTGAATGAAATGAGAAGTTCCAGACTACGTTTCTGTAATTATGGGAATAAATTGAAAGCCTTATTTAGCAATTTACTCCAAAATAATAGTTAGTTGCATATCCGTTAACATTAGCAATATAATATCTGACGAATATAGAATAATCTATTCTGGTTGAGAGAAACAACAGCGAGGAGTAGCAATTATAATGGATACAGATCAACATCGATCAAAGAATATTGGACTGTATCAGACAGAGTGCTACTGGTGAAGTTGAGTGAAAGACCTTTTGACGTCATACAAGTTTATGCACCAACAGCAGACAGTGGTGATGACAGCATTGGTGAATTTTACAATGATTTAGAGAGTGCCTTCAAGAAATGCAAGAATTCTGAACTAAATATCATAATGGGTGACTTGAATGCCAAAGTTGGAAATCAACAAGATGGATGCATAGTAGGCAAGTAAGGACTAGGGGAACAGAATGAAAGAGGTTGCAGACTTGTACAGTGGGCAAAAGAGCATGATGTAATTATTGGAAACACCTGGTATCAACATCACTCAAGGAGATTATGGACATGGAGGAGCCCTGATCATAAGATCAGGAATCAGACTGATTACATTATAATCAACAGATGATTTCCAAATGCCTTAAAAGTCGCAAAACCTATACCAAGCGCAGACTGCTACAGCGACCGTAGATTACTCTTAAGCAATATACATATAAATGAAAAAACGTCAAATTTACACCAAGAAACATAACATTTTATCTACGGGCTCTGAAGAGTGAGGCGATAAAAGATAAATTCAACGTAGAGGTAAAGAACAGATTTGATGCATTGTCCGATATGGAAGTATTATTTCAAGATGTCAGCGACCAATGGGAAATATTAAAGAAATCTGTCAACCAAGCTGCAGAAACAACTATCCCAAAAATAAAGATAATGGAACGCAAGAAATGGAAGACGATAGACATCCTAAAACTAATGGAAATAAGAAAAAATAACAAAAATAACTAGGACAAATATGAAGAGATTCACAGGAAAATTAGGAAGCTATGCAAAGAGGCAAAAGAAAAATGGCTTGAGGAAAATTGCATGGAAATTGAAAACCAACATAACTACCGGAATACAAAATTAATGCTCAAAAGAATTGATGACATCACTAACAAAAGAACACACACATCAACGGGTTGCCTAAAAACCAAACATAGCAAAATAATAATAGAAAAAGATCAGATTTTAAATGTGTGGTCAGATTATGTGAATGACCTTTAATATGATACAAGAAAAGAACAATATGATCGTCGGAATAATAATGAAGGACCATCAGTTTTGAAGACGGAAGTTAAGAATGCTCTTAACCATATGAAAACTGGCAAGACCCCAGGTACATATAACATCACAATAGAAATGATCAATGCCTTAGAAGAATATAGAATAGACCAAGTCACCAGACTGCTGAACGCAATATACGATACTGGAGATATACCTCCTGAATTATGTAATTCTAAGACCTGACACCTAATACAAGGTCTTAGTCAGATATGACTGAGCTACCGTATAACAGTAGACGGTACTATCTGCTTTCTGTTAGCGCCGAATGTTGGGCGGCGCTTACCAAACCCGACACCCCACATTGTGCCAACGGCTTCGGGCGGAAAAGCGCAATTGGGAGGGTACAAGCCTTACCCTGGTGCGAGGAAATGCAACCTAAAGACAAAATGTCATGGCAGGGCAGACCAGGCCCTAAGCCTTGGTTGGCGGCTGGTCTAGGATCGAAGCTCCGACAGGCGGACAGTTAGAACATTGCTTTGCTGATCCGGCAGCTTATGCAGCTTGTCTTGTTCCAGATGTAGAGGTGTTACCTTTCCTCTGGAGTGAACTAGGCAGGCCGAGAGAGGGATCATGCTGCATGGGCAACACGTGATCTCTATATTTTAGCCCAGGCTTTGTGCTATGGAGAGGCAATAACTCCATCCCTGGTCTTAACCTGTCTCGGAATCAAAGCGAGAGGGAACTGTTACTGGTTATAAGTCCCTGTCAATTGGCGGAGACACGGGGCGCCACGCGTTACCTCTGACAGTGGGAGACACCTACAGGTGTCACTGATCAGCTACCGCCCGCCTCAAACTGGGCAGCCCCTGTCCAATTGGGGGGGGGGGGGGTGATCCGCCACAGCCTGCCTGCTTCAATGTGTGCTTGGGGCTAAGACAACATCTGATCGCAGGCCGTAAAACCAATGCACCAGGTACTAATAAAAAGAAAAATATAAACCTCAAGCTACGGCTTGCAATCTGGAACGTGAGAACCATGTGTCCAGGATTTCCCACTGACTTGGCCAATATTGACGATGTGAGAAAAACGGCTGTGATTGATGCCGAACTCAATCGTCTTAACACTGATATTGCTGGCCTGCAGGAGACTCGCCTCGGCGTGGAAGGGTCACTCAGGGAAAACAATTACACCTTTTATTTGGAAGGGCAGAGGGCAGGCAGAAAAAAAGGCAACACGGTGTGAGCTTTGTAGTGAAGAATTCGCTACTGGGAATGATTGAAATTCCAGCAGGAGGAAATGAAAGACTATTATCCCTGCGCTTGGCTGCCTCGACGTGTCTTCCCGTAATAACTAAAACTGGAATCCACAAAATCGAAGTGTTGTAGATAATAAACTCGTCAATCAACTGAAAACATAGAACACGGTTCTCACCTGAATTCGTAGAACATGAAATAACTGAGGCATTCTAGCGAACGTTTTTACACTTTAATACGTGCTGCAGAAACAACGGGATAACAGCTCTCCAAGACCATAAACTGCCCTTCAGACAGGGTCGGGGTTTATTTATATATCTCTATGGATAAGTTCCTTGTTCTACTCCGTTCACCTTGAATCCCAGTCTCAAATCTCACGGTTCAGTATTTCAGCAAATCGTCTAGGTTTTTCCACGCCCGATCCTTTCATTGATGTATCCTCGTCCACACATTCCTCTCCTGTTGCTCACTTGCCGATCCTAGCAATCATTGCGTCCCGAATATCTCTTTTAACACGGAGCCTTCAGAAAACACAACTGCTTCGTGTCGCAGCCTCACAACGTTTGTTTCTTTGTTGTCCTCTGACGTTTCATGTTTCCCTTGGTTTCTCCTGTTGACCGTCCACTTTGGTGTGTCCATAATGGAAAATCCCTTTTCTCCTTTTCTGTATTTTCTTTGGCGCGTGCTCGTCATATGGCATTGGCAACCTCTTGTGGATTTGCCATCATTATTACTGCATATGCACCGACACTCGATTCCTCTGATGATGTGAAGGATTCGTTCCATGGGGAGTTAGACTCCGTGATCAAGGCAGTTCCAAAATCTGACTACATTTATATGCTCGGTGATTTCAATGCTCGTGTGGGCAAGGACTCGAGTTCATGGCCAGTGTGCCTTGGAAAATACATCGGTCGCATGAATGAAAATGGGCAAAGGCTGCTGGAGCATTGCACCAGAAATGACATATGTATTACAAACTCCTTTTTAAAACAAAATAGCTGCATAAGGTCACATGGAAACATCCAAGATCCCGCCATTGGAACCAGCTAGACTTCATCATCACACGGAGACAACATCTGAACCATATATCATTGAATCGAAGTTACCACAGTGCTGACTGTGATACGGATCATTCTTTGGTTGTTGCAAGGGTTAGACTGAGACCAAAGAGAATCTACACAGCTAAACACAAATCTAGCCCCAGGATTAATATTATTAACACAAACGATCCTGAAAAGTGCTTTCAGTTTCAACAGCAACTTGAAGACGCTTTCACTGATACACCAGAAATTTGTACAGTAAATGAAAAGTGTGGTCAACTTAAGGAAACTCTTTATAAAACTGCCGTAGGGGTTTACGGCACTGTGGATCATAAGAGGCAGGACTGGTTTGCGGAAAACAGCCAGACTCTACAGCCCTTGATTTATAAGAAGAAGATAGCTCTCTTAAGAAACAAGGAAAGACCAACGCGTAACACTATGAGTGAGCTAAAGCAAGCTAGGAAGTATGTGCAAAAGGCTGCAAGGCAGTGTGCAAATGGTTATTGGATCAAGTTATGTGAGTCCATTCAAATCGCAAGTGATAAGGGAAACATCAGAAGCCTGTATGAAGGAATAAAGAAAGCCTGTGGTCCAATGATCAAAAGAAGTGCACCTTTGACAACCTTGACTGGAGAAATCATAACTGATAAGAAACAGCAGATGGACAGATGGGTAGAGCTCTATTTGGAGCTTTACTCAAGTGAGACCAAACTAGCGGATGATGCCCTCAACGCCATAGAGGCTCTACCAACTCTTGACCACCTGGACACACTTCCCACCATAATATAAGTTAAGTGTGCTATAAATGAACTTGCATCTGGCAAGGCTCCAGGTAAGGATGGGATTCAATAGAGATTATCAGAAGTGGGCAAGACACACTCACTCTACAGATACACCAGCTAATAGGGCTATGCTGGCGAGAAGGACAAGTCCCACAGTATTTCAAAGATTCAAGCATCGCAACACTGTACCAGAACAAGGGCGATCGACCTCACAAAGGCATTTGATTTGGTCAGTCGTGAGGGTCTGTTCAAGACACTAAAGAAGATTGGCTGCCCACCAACTCTTCTGTCCACTGTGGAAACGTTCCACAGAGGCATGAAGGGTATAATCAGGTTTGATGGTGCAATTTCTGAAGAGTTTGAAATCAAGAGTGGAGTTAAGCAAGGTTGTGTACTAGCTCCCACCCTCTTTGGAATATACTTTTCACTTCTACTGAAATATGCCTTTCGTGATCCGGATGGTGGTATATACATTCACTCACGCTCAGATGGCGGCCTCTACAATGCTCAGAGATTGAAGGCCAAGACCAAAATTAGGAGGGTACTGATCAGAGAGTAGCTTTTTGCATATGATGCTGCTGTTACGACCCACTCTGAGGAAGAATTGCAATGTCTACTATCTGAATTCTCCAATGCTTGTTCTGAATTTGGTTTAACAATTAGCAAAACGAAGACACAGATTATGTCACGAGGTGCACATGGGGTACCATCAATCTTTATTGACGACGCCGAACTAGAGATGGTAGACCATTTTACATATCTAGGATCAGTGGTAAATAGCAAATTATCCCTAGATCATGAAATCAACATCCGGATTGGTAAGGCAGCAACAACAATGAACAGGCTTGTGACGAAACGCGTTTATCTGTCTTGGGTCGTAAAGATCCCGCACTATTTTGGCGCGTCATCGGGGGACTTTCCCAGCTAAAAATAGACTGAGGGAAGCCGATGGAGGAATTACTATCTAGAATCTTCTCGAAACACCGGAATTTGAGTGACCCGTGAGGCTGGGTATCGCACTAAATTCTCGTGCAGAGAGATCTAGAAATTCTAGGCGGGGAATGACGGTTTCCCGAGAAAGTGTCTTTTCTCAAGAAGCACTATCTTCTCGTGCGCATTGAGTTGGCACGAGTGGGGAAATTGGCTAAACCTTTCATTCACTTCTACTTTGCTCGGAGAGAGCAGACGCAGGCCTTGTGAGCCAATTTTGTGTGGCGTCTCACCTCAACCATGATTCAGCTGACTGTTATGGAAAGGAAGCTGAGAAGCCCTTGAACAGTTCTGAAGCTGACTGGAAATCTGGTTCTTAACATTCAGGTACATATTTGTTTAAATCATTTAACTTTGTAAGTGTGTACCACACGCCATTGTTCTAACCTCATTACCTATCGGATGTCCTTGCATACTAATTAGCAAACCGATCGATAACGCGGTTGATGGCTAATCGTGTGTTTGTTTACTGCGTGTTCGCGAATCAGCTGTTGAGAACGCAGGAAGGCGATGGGGCTATATGGATGTAAATTATATTTACCATATATTGTAAATCGTTGCATCTATTAGGTTGCTGTGTTAGAATAAAACATAGTTACTTGTGCCTGAGAGAAACTTAGATTTATGTAAGTCAGTTGCTGAAGCCAGAAGAACGGTTAGAAAACCAGGTAAGTTGGTAGGTGGAGATTCAGACAAAATTGTGCTTAGTTACTAAGTAAAGGAAGAACGTAGTTCTGTGCCACCAGGAATGATGTAACTATTGTGTAGTAACTTAATAGTGAATTCATTGTGTGGAACACCGGATTTCTGTGGTAAGGTAAGTCTGCTTTGGTGATATATATATATATATATATATATATATATATATATATATATATATATATATATATATATATATATATATATATATATATATATATATGATGTGACATTGTGTATATATATTAGGTCATGGCATGTGATACTTCCTGGAGTAATTCCGAACGCCGAATAGGTCGACGCGTGATAACAATGCGTGCCGTCGCGATATAAACATGCGTTCTGAATTCTTGTCTAAGCTATCCTGTTTCTTTCATACTGGCGCTAGTGCGAGTGAATGCTAAGGTGCTGGAAGTATGGAAGGGTGCAAGGAGGCTGTATGAGACAGGGGACATATAGAATATGGGGGATGTGAAAGCAAGTTATGAAAGTATAGGTTGGTAAACCAGACCAACGATGAAGTTCGGTCCGACCAAGGCTAACCCACTTGAGAGGGCGGAACTGGAACATTACCCTTGGAACATGTGGGGAACATGTATTCTCAAGAAGGCTTCTTGACTTTAAGGCAGAGTCTGATAAGAAGAGTTTGCTATGGCGTGGGCAAGTGGTCCCACCAGCAAACAGGCTTGTGTACATATTGGATGTGATCTGGGGATTGCGTGGTGGGGGTTTAGGTTAAGGCATGTGTGGGTGGGTGGAAGTTGTATGTGTGGGTGGTGGGGTGTGTGTGTGTGGATTGGGGATGTATGGGTGGTTAGGGAGGTGGGTGGGTGGGGGCTAGGGACATGTCAGTTGGTGGGGATGTGTATGTATGGTTTGGGGATGTGTGAGTGAATGTGCGATGTGTGGGTTGGTGGGGGATTGTGTGCATGGGTGGGGAATATGTTGTCGATGGAGATGTGGCTAAGGGATGGGTGGTTTGAGGTGTGGGTGGGGAGAGGATGTGTGGGTTAAGATGTGGATGGGCGTGGGATGTGTTGGTTGGTGGGGGAATGTTTGTGGGTGGCGAGTGTGTTTTGGTTGGGGGATAAGGTGAGGGCAGTGTGTGTGGGTGGGGGATGTGCGGAAGGGGGATGGGTCGGTTGGTGGGGTATGTATGTGTCCCTTGGTGTGCGTGTGTGTGGGTAGGTGGGGGTGTTTATGTGTCCCTTGGTGCGCGTGTGTGTGGGTAGGTGGGGTTGTGTGGGTGGGTTATGTATGGATAGGTGGGAGATGGGCTTCATAACATGGTAATTAGCCTTGTTTATGTTTACAACATTCATTTCACAATGTTTATTTTTCTTCCTATGTAAATTTATAATGCTCTTGATGAACGAAAGACGAGTGATTGAAAGGGCCGAATGTAAGACGGGCCTGCGCGCCCAATTTGTGACCCTAATAAAGTTGATTTGATTTGATTTTGATTTGATCATGTACTATTCCTATATCCCGAGGGATGGTATATTGATCAATATTATGTTTCTTAATGAACATTGATGATATTAGGAACGAGTCCAGGGACTCTTTACCTTAGTGTTTAGTTCGATTAAATTAGAACTATGATAACAGCCTACTATCACTACTGACGTTAGCGACGACTGGTAGATGATTAGGGATAGGTGAGACCTACGATCAGACTCGTCATTCTGATTTCTTGCTCTGTTTGACGGGCTGTTCTGTGAGGCCAGCTGACATTCCTGAACCCATGCTTTACTACTCTCCATATAGAGATAATGCTTTGGTTATATGCATAACTAAGTAGCATGACTGAGGGTTGAGTAGTCATTGGTAGGATGCATGTGGACTAATGTTTGGGCCAGTATACTCTCACCGGTCGCTCTTCCTTTTCAGGAGTTTGCCTGTTGAGGAACCAGTCAACTATAATTGTCGTTGGCAGGAAACCACTTCGTGTGACATAGCGAAGGGTTCAATTCTTTACTTATCACGCCAGACTCCACCACACCATGTACCCAATGTGATTCACCATGCGTGAAGGTTTGCATCAAGTAATCCAGGTGCCCTGAATGTGCACGTGTGGGACGTGATGGTTTGTGATGGTTTTCTACGTTAGAAGATATTCTATTTCAGCCAGGAACATTTCAGCATTTTGAGCAAGCATGCTCAAAGAAAGGAAACACCTGTCCGTATATTATTACGGTGGTTCTGCCTAAACGTGGAAATAAATGCAAGTTACCAGGTGGAAGGGACAATTGATTATAGTCCAACCTGAATTGTTTTCCATGAAATAGATGTCTGATTCTAATAATGCACTGTCCCAGTATGAAGATTATGAACTGTGTTCGAGTAGGACTCAGTGACATTTCAGTTGCCATATCTGATGCTTTAAGCAGTGTTCCTGTGAGGGACCATTGAATTGGTCATTGACATTCTTCAAGCAGTGTTACTGTGAGGGACCATTGAATTGGTCATTGACATTCTGCAAGCAGTGTTACTGTGAGGGACCATTGAATTGGTCATTGACATATTCTTTAAGCAGTGTTATTGTGCTATGCTTGATGGACCATTTGATTGGTCAGTGACTACTTAAGTTCATCGAAGTCACGAATACTTGGAGTCAAGTCCAGGAGGATTGTCTCCCAACCAGTGGTGTTAGAGAACTGTGTATTAACAGTGACTCCGGGAGAGTGATACAGATGCAGTTGGTCCAGTGAGTGAGGTCCAGCAGTGATTCTATTGTTGGGGATCCACGCTTTGGGTCCGGAGTGGTCTCCAAGGTTCTAGTCATCTCACTGGAAGGAAGCCGGGTGAGTGGCGGACCGACTGGACAGGACATCTGCATCCAATCTACTTCTCAACTCCATGATGAGAACATTATCTCTGATTCTGTCTCTACTCTACCTTCTGTTTGTGTAAATAGATTATTCTATCAGGATGTTCATTTCAGTTCTATATTCTCAAGGGTAGAATAAACTTTATGTACGTTGACTTGCTCTTTGTATAATGATTGAGTGTGGTCTCGGACGATGCCTAAGTGTTCATTGTTCCACAGGAGTAGGTAGTTAGTGGAGGTCTAGAATCTGGAGGGGCTTGTAGACATAAATAACTAATATGAGATCAACCACAGAGTAAAAATGTGTATCTGCCTGTCCAACCCCTGGGGCTAGAATACACGGGAGTGCCAGAGACACCTCGGGTGTGGTTCACTCTCACTACCCAAGGTGAACTCGTTACAAGGCTAATAAAAAGAGTCTGGGAGAACAGGAAGCTTACTGCCAAAACAAAAGTCCTTGTCTATCAAGCCTGTGTCCTTAGTACTCTTCTTTATGGCAGTGAAACCTGGACAACTTACTCACATCAAGAGAAACGCTTTCATATGCGGTGTCTGCGAAGAATTCTTGGTATTAAGTGGCAAGACAAGATCACAAATACTGAAGTATTGGAAAGATCAGGTTGTGTGACAGTTTATTCCATGCTCAGTCTTCGCAGACTTAGATGGATAGGACATCTTAGGAGGACGGATGATGGTAGAATACCAAAGGACATCTTTTTTGGTGAATTACAGATGGGTAAGAGACCTCAGGGTCGGCCTCTACTACGATACAAAGATGTGTGAAGCGGGACATGATTGATACAGGCATTGATAATGCACATTGGGAGCAAGTCGCCGCTGAACGTGTTGCATGGAGGGCAAACATCAGAAATGGAATAAAGACAAAGGAGAAAATTATTGCAGATAAGTCACACACCGAGCGTGTGAGATGTAAGATGGTGCATGATGGTGGAAATGACCACGTGTTCACATGCACCCACTGTGAACGAACATTAACAGCGCGAATTAGCCTTATCAGTCACATTCGCTACCGCCATAGGTAAAGGTTATTATGCCTTTTTAAAGCACAAACTATCGTCTGTCAAGACGGCAATGTGCCAATATGTATATGTAATTCTGTTTTTATTGGAATCCCGAAGAAATCAGGAGCCTTGGAATGTGATGAACAATTAGTATAATGAGCCATATCACGAAGATTTTGCTGAGAATTATCATGCAAAGAGTTCCGAAGAAAATACAACCCGAAATAGGAGAACAACAATGTGGGTTTCTGGAAGCCAAGGGTACAGTAAATGCTGTGTATATACTGAGAACAGTAATTGAACGTTCTATAGAAGTAAACAAAGATCTACACCTTTGCGTTTTTGACTACACAAAGGCTTTCGATAAAGTGGGACATTTCAACATGATAAGGATGCTTGAAGATAATATACAAATTGATGGAAAAGACATTAGACGTGTAAAACACATACGTTGGAAACTACAAGCTTCCATCAGAATTGATAGTAAAGTAGGTCAATATCAGCCTATTAAAAGAGGTGTGAGACAGGGATGTGTAATGTCTCCATTCTCCCCCCCCCCCCTGTACAGAACAAATATTTTCAGAAATATAGAAGATATGGAAGGAATCAACACTGGGGGCCGATACATCAATAACATTAGATATGCAGATGACACAGTCTTGATTGCAGACAATGAACAGGACCTGCAACATTTAGTAGATGCGGTTGTTGCACACAGTGAACAACTAGGATTATAATTAAATTGAATGAAGACACAAATTATGGTCGTCACTGGGAAGAAGGAAATACCACAATGTGATATACGAGTAAATGGGCATATTCTTAAGCAAGTGAATCGGTACATTTATCTCGAAACAGTCATAACATCTGATGGGAGATACCTTGAAGAGATTAGAACAAGAATTGCCATTGGAAGGTAGCCTTTTGCAAGATTTAAAACATCATCATCATCAAGTGCCCTGCCAGCTGGCGTAGGCGTTCATGGCTCTCCACAGATCTCGGTCTTTGGTTTTCTTGATCAACTCTGCTGCTGATATTCCTCCGTGCCACCGTCTCAATCCATCCAGCATCATTTCTCTTGGTCTGCCTCTGCCTCTCTTCCCCTCGATCTTTCCAGTTGTCACGATGTTCTCCAATGCCTCTCTTCTCATTACATGACCAAAGAAAACTGTTTGTCACTTTCTTATTGTTGTATATAATGTTCTAGTTTCATTAGCCTGTTTCAGGCAGTCGTTGTTAGTTACTCTGGCAGTCCACGGAATTCGCAACAATCGTCTCATGAACCACATCTCTATTGCTTCTAATTTCTTCTTAATGTGTTCATTTACATTCCAAGATTCACTGCCATACAGCAAAACTGGTTCTACATAGCATTTCAGCACTCTCTTTCTTACACTCAGTGATAGTGACCTATCGCACAAGATACTCTTCATTTTCTTAAATGCGGCCTTTGCTTGCCCTATTCTGCTCTTAATCTCTGTTGTACTTCTTCCATCTGATGGTATAAATGTCCCTAGGTATCTAATATTATCCACTTGGTTAAGAATTTTTCCTTCCATTTCTATGTCACATTTTGGTGTCACCATTTTGTTTGATATCACCATTGCTACTGTTTTCTTGATATTCAAGGAAATTGATTGATTGACTGATTGATTGATTGATTGATTGATTTAGGAATCGACATCACAGCATTCGGGGCATTCCCATAAGCGCTCCGTCCCCATCCTCAGCAGCCAGCGAAGAGTTTCAACACCAATAGTACCAGTAGCAATCTGATTATATGTCCGTCTCGCCTTTCCTCTGAGCGTTGAGCGTCGACCAGATCCCCTCGTCACTCCTCGCTGTCTCATTCTTGCCAGACCATGGTAATCCATTTGCTCCTCCGAGGTGTACACGTGCTCCCACAAGGCCGCAACCACGTCTGCCTTGTCATGTATCAATACTCCACCAAGTTCTGCAGAGCCACCCAATCTGTCGGCCTGTTCATTTCCCAGCACACCGGCATGCCCCGGAGAATAAATCCAGGCGATGCTTATCACCCGTGACCTCCGAAGCGAAGCAAGCCACTTCGCACGAAGTCTGCCCGTCCTCACCCTCGTCAGCATACTTTCTGAGTCAGTTACAATCACGATGTGTGTGTGTGTGTGTGTGTGTGTGTGTGTGTGTGCGTGTGTGTGTCGTATTCTCCATCCAGCGGAGAGCCGCAGTGACTGCCTCCACCTCCATTCTTAAGCTGGATGTTGTGGTATCATGATATTCAAGGAGAGTCCTTTCCTTGCACTCTCTGTTACTACAGTGTCCAACAATTGTTGTAGGTCTGTTGATTTACTTGCCGCCAATACTGTGTCATCTGCATAGCGTATATTGTTTATATTATAACCTCCAACTTGTATTCCTGGCATCTCTTTGGTCTCTCTCATCATTACTTATATAGGGAGAAGAGATCTGGTGACAAGACACATCCCTGTCGTACTCCTAGCTTTATGTGTTCGTAACTACCCTTTTTATTTCCAATTTTAATTGCTGCTACTTGTTTCCAGCAAATATTCTTTATTATTCTTAAATCTTTCCCATCAATGTTGATATCTTCCAACATTTTAATCAGTTCATCATGTTTTACTTTATCAAATGCCTTAGTATAATCTATGAAGCAAAAATATATGTCTTTCTGTTTCTCTATTGACTTTTCTATTAGTATCCGTAATGTATATATTGCATTGTTTTGCCTTTCCCTCCACAAATCCATACTGTTCTTCACTAATTTCCATTTTTATTTTCTTTCTTGTTCTTCTCATTATGATTCTGAGCAGAAGCTTAGTGATATGGTTTATGAGGTTAATTGTAAGAAAATCTTCACATTCAATTGCTCCTGGTCTTTTTGGTATAGCTGTAAATACAGATTTCAGCATATCACTGGGTAAATATCCTCTGCTGTAAATATCATTTAACATTTTGGTTAATATATCTACTCCAAATTCTCCCAATACTTCTAATTCTTCTCTTGTGATTTCATCTGGTCCAGCTGTTTTTCCTTTCTTCAAATATTTCATAGCGTCAGCGACTCCTTCTTTTAGAATAGGTGGACCTTCTAAGCTACTTTCTTCTGTTAATTCTTCCCTTTCCCCATCATATAATTCTCTTATATACTCATTTCACCTCTTCATAATACACCTTCCTCCAATAATATCTTTCCTGTTTTTGATTTCAAACACCCTGTATTTATTCTTATTTTTCTTCCCGTGAGCTCACTGATTTGTTTGTGCATATTTTTTGTATCTTTAATTCAATTTCTTTTGCACTGCTCATTTAACCAACTTTCTTTTGCCTTCCAACATTTATCTTTTATTTCTTTATTTATCTTAGCGTATTCTTGTTTGTCATTTTTACTCTGTATTCTTTTGTCCATCAGCATTAAGATTTCTTCATTCATCCATTTTTTCTTAGCTATTTGACTTCTCTCCGGTAATATTTCTTTGCTAGTTTGAAGAATGGAGTCCCTTAACATTTCCCATTGTTCATTTATATTCTGTATTTTAGCTATTGCATTGTACCTATTTTTTACAGTCACTATGTATTGTTCTTGAATTTCTTTATCTACTTTCAGAACCTCTTTATTCTCATATTCCTAACCATTTTTTTCCCCTCTCTTTAATCTTACTTTTATAAAAAGTAGTTTAAAAGTCGACAGGATCGACTTCATTGCACCGGGTTTTATCACATATGGCTCAGTCTCTTTCCGCAGCACGGAAAGCGTCGCACAAAGCACGAACTCCGTAGCTTTTAGCGACGACCCACAGGAGTCTCCGAAACATTTAACTCGTAAACCGAAGGGTGCGGCCCGGAATCGACCCCACAACCTTCGGAGCACGAGCCAAACGGCTTGACCACTTCTCCACAGAGACTCCCAATCTTACTTTTGTTTGTCCACATAGTGGTACATGATCACTATTACAGTCGGCACCAGGCATTGTTTTTACATTAATTAGAGCATTTCTAAATCTTTTATTAATTAGTATGTAGTCAATTTGGTTGCGTATTTTTTTTATCAGGGCGTTTCCATTGTATAGTCGTCTTTTATGGTGTTTAAACCACGTGTTTCCAATTATCATATCATTGATATTTGCCCATTCTATTAGCTTTTCCCCTCTTTCATTTCTTGTACCTAAACCATAATTCCCCACTACATCCTCCATTTTCCCCTTTCCTATTTTTGCATTAAAATCTCCAAGTATTATTTTTATTTCCTATGATCCAGGAAAAACATACTGTCTGATGCTAGTTTGATGAATGGAGTCCCTTAACATTTCCCACACAATTTTGTGCAAACAGAAAGACATGGTAGTCAATTTAAAATTACCATGGTAAACAATTGACATTACTGTGCGAACATGTGTATATTTCAGCTTGAATGGTGTATCTAGTTATTTTACTCTACGTTTTATGACTTCTGCAGTATGTACCTGACGAGATGCAGCGAAATATGCCAGGCAATAAATCGTACAATCTATGGTTTAATCTATGGTTTGTGTCTTCGTTATTCAAATTCACTACGGCAAAACATTATTTTTATTTACCAAGAAATCACAAACAGCAAAAAATTTTTAAAAAAAAATAAAAAGAAAATGCTGGAATTGACTGCGACGTCCTGTAAAGGATACTTTTAACTACAGGTCAGCTAATCCACTGTCAGCACTGCTCTGAAATTGATGACGTGGCTGGAGCCTTCATCAGCATCCTCCATCTATGCACTCTCCCCTTTCATTTTATTCTGTCTAGGCCATTGTTTCCCAACCATTTTTGTGCTGTTTTTTTTAAAACAGCAAATAATTTATGGCACTAAATCGGCATTCAGCTAAATATGAAGATGGAAACGGTAACAATAGTTCTCTTGCACATTTGGTTGCATTTGGATATTTGATTTTGGTTTCTTCACAAAGCCATGCCATCGCTCCTTTTATATTAAGGCGATGCTAACCTGAAAAAATTAACTTCTATATTTACTTTCTATGTTCTGTTATGGTATAAGATTTCATACTGAAGAGTGATGATTGATAAAATACTGTCAAATTGACTTTGTACGTAACGGTTGCCATGGAAACCAAGATAAACAGCGGCCATATTGGATTTCTTTAATGTGATCTAAAACAGTTATTTATAAATTTACAAGCTTCATATTTTGTATATGGGTACAGAAATAGAATATGTACATTCTGTCAGAAGCTTTTAGTGATATCCCTTGGATATTTTTTTCTTCATAATTAAAAATAAATTTCAACATTTTCATATACAATATTTTTGATTATTTTTACTACTGCACAAAAACTAAATCTTAGTTTTAAAAAAGCTCTTGACAAAATGTACATACTACAATGAAAAATATTTCTGCTAAGTTTCATTGTAATATGACTAGCCGTTTTTGAAAAAAATTGAAACAAAGTAAAAAAAAAATATGGCAAAATGAGAAAACGGGGAAAAACAAATTTAAATATTGAGCACAACCCACTACTGGCAACACTGATCGCACTCTGGTATGAACCTAAGGCCTATCCACGTCAATATGGAAAAACAAATTATTTTCATGTTTTTTTGTACTAAAAAGTTATCTTAGGGTCAATTTCAGACTTTTCTGTAATATTTAAGTTCTGGTAGGCTTTTCGGTGCTTACGAGCATTTGCCAGTTATTGACTTCGTGATTTCTTACGTTGAGAATATGATTGTATGTTAAATTTCTTGGAACAAGGCATTTTTCAATTCGCGTGTGGATCGGTTGCCAAGCGAAAACACAACAAAACAGCCATTTTGGAAACCCACGTGATCAGTTTCCGCCAACGAGCGTTGCGCATTCGGCGAGGTGTTCCATATATGGGATTTTCCGGAAGATTATTGATTCGAAAGAAACTGTCCTACACAGAAGAGCTCTCAATTAAACGAACTCGAAGTTTAACGAACAATTAGGGGAGTTCATGACCTTTACAGTGATGTATGAAACACCCGGATCGTGCGTCGGCGAGACATCGTTGCTATGGTTTAAAAAAACGTCAATTTCGTTGCAATTTTCAATAATTAGACAATTCAGCACTGAATTCTACACCTAATGTGGGTTCAGTAACATATGAATATTGCATTAAATAACAGTTTTTAAAGAAAAACAAGTACCAAATCTGATAGAAGACATGCTAAGGTGTTTAAAAATGAACCATTCCAAAAATTGCCAAACTGACCAAAAATCGATATTTTTTGAGGTTAGCATCGCCTTAAACTAGCTGACCCGGCCCGGCTTCGCCCAGACCTTGGTGGGGAGCATCTCATTTAATTCATATAAGTAGTCATATAAGTTCTCGTTCCCGTTACCGACTATCTGTCTGTCTGACCCGGCCCGGCATCGCCCAGCTCCTGGTGTGGAGCATCTCATTTAATTCATATAAGTAGTCATATAAGTTCCCGTTCCCGACTGTCTATCTGTCTGTCTGTCTGTCTATCTGTCTGCCTGACCCTGCCCGGCTTCGCCCAGCCCCTGATGGGGAGCATCTAATTTAATTCATATAAGTAGTCATATAAGTTCCCGTTCCCGTCTGTCTGTCTGTCTGTCTCTCCCTCCCTCTCTGTCTGTCTGTCTGTCTGTCTGCCTGTCTAATCATTTATTGGTTGCAGTTAGAACAACCTAGATAAACGAAGATCAACTTACAAAAAGCATTAGAAAGAGCACTTGAAAGGTCTTTACATCTTCCCCAACAATTGGGTAAATGGAGCGGCGGCAGCAGCAGGAGCAGAAGAAGAAAAAGGAGGAGTAGGAGCTGGGAGGAGGAAGAGGGAGGAGGAGGGAGGAAGAGATAGGCGGAGAGAGGAGGAGGAGGGAAGAGGAGGGAGGAGTAGGAGTAGGGAGGAATAGGAGGGAGGAGGAGGGATTAAGAGGAGGAGAGAGGAGGAGGGAGGAGGTAGAGGGAGGAGGAGAGAAGAAGAGGGGGAGGAGGAGGAGGTGGGAAGGATGGAGGAGGGAGGAGGAGGAAGAAGAGAGGAGTAGAAGGGAGGAGGAGGGAGGAGGGAGGAAGGGGGAGGAGGAGGAAGAGGGAGGAGGAGGAGGGAGAAGGAGGAAGGAGAAGGAGGGAGGAGAAGAACGCAGGATGAGGGGGAGGAGGAGGAGAGGGAGAAGGAGGGAGATAGAGGAGGAGGAGGGAGGAGGAGAGAGGAGGAGGAGGTAGGAGGCGGAGGGAGGAGGTAGAGGGAGGAGGAGGGAGGAGAAGGAGGGAGGAGGAGGGAGGAGAAGGAGGGAGGAGGAGGGAGGAGAAGGAGGGAGGAGGAGGGAGGAGTAGGGAGGAGGGAGCATGAGGGAGGAGAAGAACGCAGGATGAGGGGGAGGAGGAGGAGAGGGAGAAGGAGGGAGATAGAGGGGGAGGAGGGAGGAGGCGGAGGTAGGAGGAGGAAGGAGAAGGAGGGAGGAGGAGGAGGGATGTGGAGGAAGGGGGTAGAGGGAGGAGGAGGAGGGAGGAGGAGAGAGGATGAGGAGGGAGGAGGAGAAGGGAGGATGAGGGATGAGGAGGGAGGAGGAGAGGGAGGAGGAGGTAGGTGGAAGAGGGAGACAAAGGGAGGAGGAGGAGGGAGGAGGGGGAGGACGTAGAAGGAGGAGGAGGGAGGAGGAGAAGGGAGGAGGAAGGAAGCGGAGTGATTAGGAGGAGGGAGGAGGGCGAGGAGGTAGGAGGAGGAAGAGGGAGGAGGAGAAGGAGGGAGGAGAAGAACGCAGGAGGAGGGAGGAGGAGGAGGGATGTGGAGGGAGGAGGAGGGAGGATGAGGTGGGAGGAGGAGGGAGAAAGGGGAGGAGGGAGGAGGAGGGATGAGGGGGAGGACGTAGAATTAGAAGGAGGGAGGAGGAGGGAGTGGAAGGAGAGAGGAGGAGAAGGGAGGAGGAAGGAAGAGGAGTGATTTGAAGGAGGGCGAGGAGGTAGGAGGAAGAGGAAGGAGGAGGAAGGAGGAGGAGGAGAAAGAGGGAGGAGGGGGAGGGGAAGAGGAAGAGGGTAGAAGGAGGGGAGAGGAGGAGGAGGATTTTAACGCATATGCCTGTACATAACTGCAGCGAAAAGGTGGGTCTGTCTATCTATCTGACCCGGCGTGGCTTCGCCCAGCTCCAGGTGGGTAGCGTCTTATTAAATTCATACAACAAAAAAAGTAACTTAAAAGAATGTCCTTCCACACACCATCCATTATTTTTAATGAAAACTCTTTCTAATCACCTGCATGACTACAGTAACTTCTTAAGCATAAAAAGATGAGTTACAATCGTATGCATTGTGCATTATTTTTATGAAAACTTTGAAAATGCCTTAAAGATTGTATCATTATTTATTATAACTCATATGCCGGTACATAACTATGGACAAAGAGTTTATAAATCTTTGAAAACGATGCAACAATATGACTATAAGTTATACAGAAAAGTTATTAAAAGTTATGCCCCTTGAAATAACTTTTACAGAGTTAGGTCCCCTCGCTGTATATAAATTATAATGAAAAATGGAAAATTAAATAATATTCCGTAAGCAGCCGATTTCACACTAAAAAATATGACAGTTGGCTGCGCTGGAATGAAAGGAAGACGTGTAGAAAATTTCATCTCAATCGGATGGGCCGTTCGCGAGCGCATAAAGGACATACGGACATACAGACAGACGGAGATCGCCTTTTATATATAAGATAAAGTTTTCATTGACTCATCATTTTGCATTTCTGCGAGTTCTTTTTGATACTGCATATTTGAAATATCAGATAAATCCACTAACATTGGTTGCATCATCCAAGTTGGGAAATCAATTTGTTTCAAATCAGAAAATCTTTCTTTTAAATCAGCCGATAAAATTTTCAAATGATCGGCAATAACATATATAACGGTATCAGTCGCTTCACATTTTTGGAGCCAATTAAACTTTTCAAAATTTTTGTTGTATATGTCTGACATAATTCATTAAAGGTAATGAAAACACATATCTTCGCTTTTTCATCGACAAGAGTTTTATTTGTTCCTTGAAGTTGTTTATTTAATATATTTAGTTTTTCAAAGATATCGGCTAAGTAACTCAAATGGCAATGCTTTACCATCGACCGTTAACAGATTTTTTCATTTCAGGTTTGTCGCTTAAAAAACCACTAAGAGTATCAAAAAGTTCCATAAATCTTTTCAAGCAGTTCCTTTTCGAGAGCCATCTTACTTATGTGTGGAGTAAGTCTCACATGGTCTTCATTTTGTTCTTCACAAAATAACTTGAAGAGACGTTCACATTCGGCACTATTAATATTATAAAGTAACAATAGCATTGCATTAATACACTTTATAACTAAATTTAGTACTTCATTTAGAACAGGCAAAATGTTTTAGCTACCAGGTTTTCCCTGTGAATAACACAATGCACAAGAAGCATTTCTGGATTCTCATCTTTCATCAATTTTAAGCAACCATTTTGCTTCCCCATCATATTAGGAGCACAATCCGCAGCACAAGATGTTATATTTTTCATTGGTATATTATCTTAGCTTACAATATATATCTTTGGAGGTAGTGGTGCTTTCTAATGATTTACAGAACAAAATTTCTTCAGCAAATTCACCTTTATCAATATATCTTACGGAAGTTAAAAGTACGGCCTCACTGTCTCTCAAAGTTGATTCATCCATTTGCACCGAGAATTTTCTTGTTTTCAGCTTTTTAACAAGTTTTATTTCAATATCCTCACTCATTTCGTCTATTCTTCTGCTAACAGTATTGTTACTTAGTAGCATAGCTTTAACGTCATGGTCAACTTTTTTCCAGAACCGTTTTAAGAAATGCTGATATTGATGGTTTGATTAAATTCTCCCCTATAGTTTGACTTTTCCCAGATTTAGCGATGAGTAATGAAATTTTATAAATAGCTTCAAAAGTAGCCTACGATTGATAGTTGCA
Source organism: Cepaea hortensis (assembly GCA_963921405.1). Lineage (NCBI taxonomy): Eukaryota > Metazoa > Mollusca > Gastropoda > Stylommatophora > Helicidae > Cepaea > Cepaea hortensis. Next base: position 160,578,647 of record OY992877.1, on the reverse strand, counting down.
TTATGAGCAGTAAATAGAGACTTTAATGTTAATCTTTTTTTCAAAATGTTTCTTTAAAGTTTGAAAGTAATTCAAATCTGAATTAATATGAGCATTATGTTATTTGTGTCTTGTCACCTGATCTCTTCTGCCAAAATAGCGAAAGTAATAATGAGAGAGATCAAAGAGATGCCAGGAATACTAGTTGGAGGTTATAAAATAAATAATATACGCTATGCAGATGACACAGTATTGATGGCGGATAAATCAACAGACCTACAATTGTTGGACATTGCAGTAACAGAGAGTGCAAAGAAAGGACTTTCCTCGAATATCAAGAAAACAATAAATGTCATTTCAACTGTCATCATAAACTGTCAGTTTTGCTGTATGACAGTGAATCTTGGCCTGTGAATGAACAAGTTAAGAAGAAATTAGAAGCAACAGAGATGTGGTTCCTGAGACGAATGTTGCGAATTCCTTGGACTGCCAGAGTAACTAACAATGGTTGCCTGAAACAGGCTAATGAAACTAGAACACTATATACAACAATAAGAAAGAGACAAACAGTTTTCTTTGGTCATGTAATGAGAAGAGAGGCATTGGAGAACATCGTGACAATTGGAACGATCGAGGGGAAGAGAGGCAGAGGCAGACCAAGAGAAATGATGCTGGATGGATTGAGACGGTGGTATGGAGAAATATCAGCAGCAGAGTTGATCTAGAAAACCAAAGACCGAGATCTGTGGAGAGTCATGAACGCCTACGTCAGCTGGCAGGGCACTTGATGATGATGATGATGATGATAATGATGATGATGATTATGTTTCGCCTTCAAATGTGCCTTAAGATGACCTAATTGGTCAAGTATTGTTGGCATAAAAGATAAAAAGGTGACCGTTCATCGTGGATAGCGGGTATGAAACCAAAATTTAAATATTCCTCCGAATACTGATGAATTTTTTTTTCTTGTTTGCACGACTCATTTCACTATGGGCTGAAATAAATAAATATAAGATCAATTAAAAACTATTAAAAAAAAAAACATGAACTGGAGTAAACGTAGACTAACAATGCATATTTAAATATGTATGGCAGATTTATCCCACCGAAAAAAAAAAAAAAACATACTTTTTCATTTCACACATTTTTCTGGAAAATGATGCTCCTAAAACTTAAATTTAAAAACATTATCAATTGAATTTACATACCATTTATATATAACTTATATTTATACAATGTATATATTTTTAAAACAACGAGACTTTTACAACAATTTAACGGACGCTTATTTCAAATTAACACCAACGGTAAATGCTGAGCGTTACTGCGAAACACTGCAGAAACTGAAATCACGGCACTAAGCATTTCGCGCCATGAACAAATATAACGCAAAATGCTTAGTGCCGGCCTAGTATAACCAGTAGTTCAACGCTAACGTCTAACAATGAAATCACGGCTACTAACATGGCGGACAGAAGTTACTAATACTGGACATTTACCCAGCTCGAGTAGCGACTGAGAGTCGCCATACGGTTAACTAAACTCTGGACGAGTCAATTTTCAAATCCCCCCCTCCCCCTTAACAATCGAATTGCCCCTCTGTAGGGCGTGGGCCCCACGTTGGGAAACACTGGTCTAGGCCATTCATTTCATCACTATTGAGATTGACCTCTTCCCCCATCCACATTATCCCTACATACTTCAGGTCAGCTCCACTGTCACCACTGCTCTGAATTCAGTTTGCAAGCTCAATAATTGTTTCATAAACTGATTTACTCTGATGACGGATAAACTTGATCTAACTCTTGATTTACTGCATAGTATCTATGGCAGTGTTTCCCAACGTGGGGCCCACGCCCCACAGGGGGGCGATTCGATTGTTAAGGGGGGCAATTCGAAAATGGAAGAAATCGGCTGGATATAACAAAACGGAGAGACTTGAGACTGAAGTTAACTAAATTGGAACCTGACATAAAATCTCTTTGCAGCAAGCATCAAGCGCAAGGATCTCACTAAATTTAAATAATTACTAATAATTAAAATAATATAGAAAAATCTTTCATTAAAATTATTTTGTACTTGAATTTCAGTTCTCCATTATATGTTTTGAAATTTCACTTACTGTGTTTGCTCAATAATTTCCTAGTGATTTCTTCCTAAAACCTATCGGTCCTTTGTCTAGGATCGGGTGCATTTGCTGCTCCCCCCCCCCCCAGTAGTGCGCCTGGTCTGGTCGGGGGCCGGGATGATCAAATAAAAGCCCATCACATATCTTCACCTTAGATGCGGGCCTGGTGGACCACTGTGGGCAATAGCTCACAGTGAGACTAAGGGTCCACTGCCAAACCAATAAAAAAAAAAATAATTCACCCGACACACAGGGACACGGGACCTGGGGGGTGGGGGAGGGGGGTGGCTGGCTTTGGCCCCTCTGGGAACCGTGAGACCTAAAAAAAAAATTCAAGTTTCTTTAGTGAACATTTCAATTTTTGAATATTAATAATGATGAATATATTGGGGGGGGGGGGGATAAGAATTTTAGAAAGGCTTAGGTGGGGCAAAGCACAAAAAAGGTTGGGAAACACTGATCTATGGTATTATTTTTAACATCATTTGTGTCTCCTCTAGTGAAATTGGGCAGGGGGGGGGGGGTCTCTGAGGAGGTGAAAACTTGCAAAAGTCACCTTCATTTATGTGCCAGGCAACGCGGGTTAAGAGTAACTGAACAAGCTGGAAGTCTTGCGGGCTTACTGTGAAAAGCTGAAGCAATGGGCAAGGCTGATATACTGAAAGCTCGTGTCGATTAACGAAGCAAATGTTGGCTATGCATTTGAAACATTGACCGGACTGTAAGAAAACCACTTCGAAAGATGTTGAGGCAGACACCACGAATGCTATGTAGGGATAAACAGAAGAATCGTCAATAACACAAGATTGATGCCGGCAGTCACTAAACACTGAGGGAGGTAGTGAGGAGAGATCCGAGCACACATGGACATAATGGTTTGACGTGCACTATGGTTAATATGTCGTGTAGCTAACAAACTGCCTTGCTTTGATGAAGTACATTTGCTGGGTCCAGCTTTGGTCGCCTGTCTGTAGTTCACTACGGTGAGCAGCTCAGTGAGCACTTTGTTGTAGTACCATGGAATGGGCCTCTCCCGAGGGCAATCTTACTTGCGAATAATATTACTTTCAACAAAGGGGACAAGGTGCATCGTCGAACTTTACCAAGTCAACAGCTGAAGGTAGGACGATGTAAAGCGGGGTGACAATGAAATTGAGTCTCACGGGTACTATGTGACTATGTGTTCTTTGGCCGACCATCGGACGCACCTTTTCTGAACAGATTGTAAGTATTGCTGCCAGGTTGCAGAATAATAAATTTTATATGTATTACGTTGAATAAGATATTGTTAAATTTATTTAATCTGAGATTTACAACATATTTTAAGAATTTAAAAAAATTTCTTGCGAAATAAACAATTTCTGTTGTTGTTGCTGTTTTATTTGAATATAGAGAATTAAGAATTCTTCAGCTATACCTCAACATAAAATCTGGTAGTCTACATGTTGCCGCTAAGACTTTCTGGATTTACTCAATAAGTGCGTGCAGTCAAGTATTGTCGTATGTGAGTTGTTCGTGTTTATGTCGCCGATTGCTGTCTTCCTTAACGTTAATTATGAATATTGTATAACATAGTGGGCATCAGTAAATTGCATTTAAATTAAGCATTTCATGTTAGTCTGCAGTTTGTCAGTTATACAAATTATGACCCAAAAAACCAAAAGTCAAAAGGATTGGAAAGTGAAACTGAATCAGAATGGAATTTATTCAGTATAATATTTTTTAAATTGTAAAATTATTTATTTATAAAGTTGTGCTAATAATAATAATAATAATAAATAATATCCATTTTACTTTTAACCCTTGTGGGTTATAGTTATAGTTATGCTTTGTGTATTATTTATTTAAATTATTTCATAGTTCATAGTGTGATGTGACAGTCACTCCACTCGTATAATTTTAAGTGTAAGTCAAAATTATTTTGTCTTACACTTAAAATACGAGTGGAGTGACTGTCACATCACACTATGAAATAATTTATATTTATTTTCTAAATTACAGTGTACGTGTACACTATTTTACTATTTTATTACTAATATTGTTAATTTAGAATAATGTAGAAATCAATTATTTTGTCTTAAAATATGAGTGACACTATATTATATAATATACTAGACAGCCCCATCACGATTTTAAATTTGAGTATTTACTCGTGAGACCACCACAGTAGATAGGTCTTGAAAATCAAAATCTAAAGGTACCTAAATGATGCTTGTATGTCACTTCTAAGTGAAGATATTCACATTTTTGTGAAGGTGAGACGAGTTGCGATTTCTCATGCTCCTCACCCAATATTGTAGCGATGAAACTTTCCATATTTCTGAAAAATTTGATGCAGAATTCGAAGATCCATCTACAATTGATGGTTTTCTATTGAAATCGCCAGAAAAAAAATTAATTACGGTTCAGTGTGCCATTTCCATTTTTCTTCACGTGGGAGATTGCCTCAACCAAACGGGTCATAGGCAGATTATGAAAACTGACTTCAAAAATATGTTCTGTCATGTTAATTAATTAGAAAATAGTACAAGTATACAAATAAATTATTAATAATCTTTAAACTTGTGTTTTCTTTAACTTTAGTAGGTCAAATTGCATGTTTTGAGTGTTGAAAAGTGAAAGTGTACATGCCAGCCAGCCGAGCGATATGCGCAAGCGCAGTAGCCATGGCTCATGGCAGTGCGTTTCCCCATTTACTGTCGTGTAGCTAACAAACTGCCTTGCTTTGATGAAGTACATTTGCTGGGTCCAGCTTTGGTCGCCTGTCTGTAGTTCACTATGGTGAGCAGCTCAGTGAGCACTTTGTTGTAGTACCATGGAATGGGCCTCTCCCGAGGATGACACAGGGAGAGTTTATTCGTAGAGCTCTGCGAATAAACAAAGCATTTATTCGCAGGGCCCTATGAATCGATACTTTATACTTAGTTGAAGTATGGCTGTTTAAATATCAGGCGAGTTTAAGAATTGTTAACTTGCGTTTCTGTACACTTACTGTTTACAGGCATCCATCTTTGTTTACGTTACTGACCTACTATTTCCTACTATTTATGTCCTGATAATTCTGGTCCAAGCTGACAGTAATATGCGTCACCTCAGAGAGACATGATTAGGGTCGTTAGGCAATACAAACACCAGGCTTTCGACTGATTGCCCTCATGAATTAACAAATAAACAAGGAAATGCTACGGATATAAAGTGCAGGAAAACCTGGTATATGTGAAGCGGGTTGAAAAGAGAGAAGAGAGAGATAGATAATGAAGATAGTGTGCGAGACAGATATGTGAGATATGAGAAAGATGTGTTGAAAGACATAAAAAAGTGATAAAGACAAGAAAGAGAGAGGGGGAGGAGGGAGAGAGAGATGTCTGTATGCCTCTCTATATGTCCGCCTGTCTGTATGCCTCTCTATTTGTCCACCTGTCTGGATGTCTCTCTACATGCCCGGATGTCTCTCTGTCTCTGTCTGTCCGTCCGTCTGACAGCCTGCGTGATTTCTTGTTCTCTATCAGCCTACTTGTATCTGTCCATTTGTATATATGTCTATCTGAATCTCTATCTAACAAACTGTCTGTCTGTCTTTCCATAAGCATATGTATGTCTGGTTGACTCTCTGTGTGTATGTATGCGTGTGTCTGACTCTCTGTCTGCCAGTTTATATCAGTTGTTTATTTGTCTGTATCTCGGACTGCCCCCCCCCCCCCCCCCTCTCTCTCTCTCTCTCTCTCTCGGCCGGTCAACCTGCCTGTTCAGAGTATTGCAGGGAGAGGTTGAAAGAGATGTATGAATTGACATTGGCATTCTTCATATACCTATCTGTTATGTGGTTACTTCAGTACACGCTCATAACGGTGACACAGTGATCTATACTGATGGGTCAGTGGTGAGAAACAAACAGGCGGTTTTTTCGGTTATCAGCTCACCTCATCTCTTCATTTCTCTCGATTACAGTTGTTCTTCGCTGTGGAACACAGATGATCGACGAGCAAGTGTCGGGTTGGATCTAGCTACCCATCTACCTACTCTTCCAACTACCTGCCTAGCTACCCACATACCTGCTTACTTAACTACCTACCTGTTTACCTACCAACATATCTACCTATCTAACCATCTATTTGTCTAACAACCCATCTACCTGCCTACTTAACCACTTTCGTGTCTTTTTCGGGATTTTTTTCTCGTGCACCTGTAGTAATAAATTTCCCGTGGTCTCTGGGTAGTGAGTTCGGACGCCCGTGTGTATTAATTTCGAGTTAAAAATCTACTACAGGATCCTCGCCGATGCTACGGACTGCGTGCACTGAGCTGAGTTTCTCCAGACTCAGGTTTGAGTTAGGAGGAGAACGGAGCACTTGTGGGTTGCACCTGTGTGCCATGATGTTGATCCATCGACTAAACAAAACTAAAACTTTAGTGTCTAACTATCCACCTGCCGCTCCTATGAAGCTCCCAAGTCCGCCTGTTTGTTGTTGTTGACAATTTCTCGAGACGTCTCTGTCCTACTACGTCAATCCCCTAGATTCATTAACGTTTTGGCTGTGGGATTCTCTGATACTTCTAATTTGCGTCATTACGTCAAACTTGCCACTTGGCATCACGAACGGTTTACAGCATTCAGTACTGGATATGAGTGGATGAGACTTCGCTGGCTGTTGAATGAGGATGGAGCACGCATGGGAATGTACTGAGTGCAGTGATGTCGGTTCAATTCAGTAGATGTACACTGGGGCTTTGGGGCCAAAAGGGTGGTGGCAGTGGAGGGGCGCCAAAAGAAAGCCCCCTAGGGGACCCAACCCCCGGGGCCCATCCTCTGCATCCCGGAGCGCGCACACGGGTCGCCTACAGGCGACCGACCGTCGTTTCGAGTGTATCAACCACAGACATACCAGGATGCGCACCGCGAAGAACAACTGTAAGTGGCTACGGCTACATTCCACAGAGCCCTGCAATCGTAGCTGTATGAGGGTTGCAGGTAGCAGGAAAGGAAATTAGCGCCAATGAATGGGGTTCGCTCAGTATCGTTTGCAGGTAGCAGGAAAGGAAATTAGCGCCAATGAATGGGGTTCGCTCAGTATCGTTTGCAGGTAGCAGGAAAGGAAATTAGCGCCAATGAATGGGGTTTCCGGGACAGGGAATAATCACGTGACCAACCTACGAATAGACGCTTTGTTTATTCGTAGAGCTCTAGGGAATAATCACGTGACCAACCTACGAATAGACGCTTTGTTTATTCGTAGGGCCCTACGAATAGACACTTTGTCTATTCGTAGGGCTCTACGAATAGACACTTCGCAGAAAATGTTGTTTTCATCCACAAATGAAGCTATTACAGCGATGAAACTTTCCAGATATATTTAACACTTTGCTGACCAGCAATCCGTAGCATTATTGTCTCCCATTACCAAGGGTGTTTGTGGATTTAAAAAAAATATTACTTGTTTTTTAATTAAATTCATTAAAAATTTAAAAATAAACGTAAAGTTTTGAAATTTTCAGAGCACCATTATGGATGGTTGTTACGCATGAAAAAAATGTTTTATGCAAATTTGTCACATGATCATGGTGGCCATCTTGAATTTGTTTGGCTATTTATAGAAAATTTAGATGTTTTAAAACCATCTTTTTATAGTTTTTAGTGAATTTGTTCAATGTCAAAGCTATAAAATGTTAGGGACATGGTTAGCAATGAATAAAATAAGCTAAATAGGAGCACTTATTTAACGATTGACAAAAAATTTCAAATTTATAAGCCAACCAAATAAAAATGAATAAAGCGAAAAAAAATTTTTAATTTATACAGAGTATTGTGGTTATTTCCTCAGTGTGTTGTGTTTGTGGCATGATAATTTGTGAATGCTTATCTCTAGTTGAAGTCTGAGCTACCTCCTTCATTAACTGGGGTTGAAGTTGTAGTTGTAGACCTGCAAGAGTCTTTGTCTGGAACGTTGATAATCCTTAACCGTGTGGTATAGCTTGAAACATGGTGTCAGGCAGAGGTGTATTGCAATCTGGGCAGTACATGCAAGTTTGGCTTCTTTTACCTGCAGCCTTACACACTTTACAGTCTGATTTGTACCTTGGCTTTTCATATTTTTCAATAAAATAGCGCTCAGTAAGTTGTGATGTCGTGGCTTGTGGTCTTAAGGTGTTACACTGCGCCGAAGAACAGCAGGTCCAATAAGAGCAAGACTGACATCCTGCCTGAACCTCTTTGCAGTGATCTTATTTTTAGAGTTGGTAGTGTTGTAGCTTACATGCCTATGACCAGAGTAGTTTCAACTAACAAAATTATATAATGGCAGATACCATTTATGGGATCTATGTGGGTCTTACACTCAGTTGGCTGAAGTGATCGACACGGCCTATACTTTTGTTGTATTTTTCTGCAGGCACTGGCTTGTTTATTATTCTCCCCTCAGGAATTCCCCTTTTCCTAACTGTCTTGTCCATAACTTCATTGGAGTGAACCGTAGATTTAAGGTTAACTCTCTTTCCTGTGTACTGAGAGAGGAGATTTTCACCATACCTGTTGACTTCACACATGATCAGATCTATGGCAATGTCAGGGGACAAAATCTTGAAAAAATCAATGGGCATAAACCCAGTTGTGTCTGACGTGACAACCTGTTTTTCTTTGTATGGAGGATTGATTGATTGATTTAGGAACCGACATCACAGCATTCGGGGCATTCCCATAAGCACTCCATCTCCATCCTCAGAAGCCAGCGAAGAGTTCCAACCCCAATAGTACCAGTAGCAATCTGATTATATGTGCGTCTTGCCTTTCCTCTAAGCATCGAGCATCGGCCAGATCCCCTCGTCACTCCACTCTGTCGCATTCTTGCCAGACCATGGTGATCCATTTGCTCCTCCGAGGTGTACACGTGCTCCCACAAGGCCGCAACCACGTCTGCCTTATCATGCTTCAATACTCCACCAAGTTTTGCAGAGCCAGCCAATCTTCTGCCTGTTCATTCACCAGCATGCCCCAGAGAAAATATCCAGACGATGCTTGCCACCCGTGACTTCCGAAGCGAAGCAAGCCACTCGGCACGAAGCTTGCCTGTCCTCACCCTACTCAGCATGCTTTCTGATTCAGTTACAATCACGATGTGTGTGTGTATCGTATTCTCCATCCAGCGGAAAGCTGCACTGACTGCCTCCACCTCCATTCTTAAGCTAGATGTTGTGGAGGAAGATTGTCAAGCTCAATAAGTTCATTTTGAAGAGCCTTTCTCCATTTCCAAACATAATTTTCAGCTGTAGAAATGTTATGGTCTCTTGTGCCACGCCCACTTCTTTCTTCAGAAGTACCTTCATCACCACAGTCATCAATTTCAACATCGTATTCGCTACTGTCAGTCACCATATAATTCACTTCTGCATCTCTACTTAGCCAGGAAACATCGCTTTCAGCTTCAAATTCGCTGGCAGAGTCAGAATCCTCTATACTACAAGCCTGGTTTTCATCATCAGGCATGGTGAAAATGCTGAATATTCACTTGGGACCAAAATTAACGAAATGTCACTAAAGACACGCTCGTTACGGCTCCAAACAATTTTAACCATGGGCGCAGCCATATTGGAACAAGAGAAACAACTGGATAAAGCCAGATTCGGTGGCTATCACTAAGGCCGTCTGTTTGAAATCCGAATTCAAAAATACATCTATAATTGATTTAATTCTATTAACACCAAAAAACAATTAATTACAGTAAGTATGAAATATATTCTTATTTGTATAAAAGGTCACGATGATTTCAACCAATCGCTGTGCACTTAATGTTAGGCAAGCCTTTCCTGGAAAACCCGGGATGACGTGAGTTAGTATCACGTGAGATTTGAATTAATGAATGACGTCGAAAGAATGCATGGTAAATAGATAGCGTTTTGAGGACAAGGTGGATCATCATGGAATGGCTCCGTATATCACTTCCGTTTTAATTTCGGGTAATGGCAGGATGGAACTGTCTACTATATATCTAAATAATGCTACTATTATACAGGGTGTTTGTAAAGTCTCACTACACTTTGTAGAACAAATGTGAAAAATGAACATGATGTCATCAAACAATGTATTGTGCTCCACAGTCCACCATGAAGCAATATGCAGTGAATGGCTGTCATTTGCTGGAGTAATTCTTTGCACTCCAAACAGAATGGTGTTATCAACAAAAGAAAGGATTTTTTTGGTTGAACAGATGTTTCGAAATGGTGGTCGGTACAGTCATACACACGGATGGTTGTTCACAGATTTATAGCAAGATTTCCTGATAAACATCCCCCTCATCACGGTTATAAATTTGTTGAATAAGTTTCCTCCCCCGATGTGTCTCCACCTTGCCGTGGTGGGGGAGCTTGCGTGTCCCATCGACCCCATGTGCATGCCGATGGGTGAAAAACTACATATCGGACGGCATATGGGATAGGGACCAGACTAAGAGAGTCACAACCTGCTGCTCTGCAGGTGAGACTGAGGATAGCAGTCCAAAATTTAAATCAGGCGCACGAAGGCAGAAGTTCTTGGTTCGGACAAAACACTAAAGGCTCCCTGTCGAGGGCTGTGGCTGAACGCCTCTAAGCCACAAACCCTCGGACCTGAGAGCCGGGCCGATAGCCACCTCTCGAAAAATAAAGGCGTGATACTGAGCAAGCTACATGCTCAGGTCTGATAGAAGTTCGAAGGCTCTCAGCTGGGGGATATGAGAGATTCCCGGATGAGAGGCCAGGCCGTTTCTCGTTCACCGCTGCACGAAGGTAAGGTGCTGATCCGGCAGCACAAGTAGCCTACCTCGTGAGCGAGTACAAAAAGTCAAAAAGTGCCCCAGTCGAAGAAAGTGGCTGCGAAAACTGTATCTAACTCATAGAGAGTGTAGACAAAAGTGGAAGAACGTCTCAATGCCGCAAAATGGAACGCACGGCGAGCGAACCTATTGCGTGGTCCGAAGTCAAAAGCGTGGGTGTCGCTTGCAGTCTGACCGCCCCTGGTGTGTGCTTGAGCGATCAGTGGCAAACGAGTTGCCCAACACATGGAAGTAAGGAACTAAAGCAGCCATGAGCAGGACGTGGCAACTCCTCGGGTGAGCCCAGTCACAGAGCAATATGTGCCGGCTCTGCAATTATGGAAGCCTCCTTGGATAGCGAGGGAATGCTCATGGTCTGCCCCTGCCTTCCCTTGAGGGCCAACCACGATGTCGTTCGTCGTTCTATCTTGACCAGCTGAGATGTTAGCGACATCACAACAGTCCAACGTGCCTCGAAACCAGAGGATGGCTAACCTCATTAAAAAATGCCCGCTGGAAGTCGGAAGTGTCGTCCTACGGGTGGCAAACTAAAAATTGACACTACGCAATTACGTCCGAGTGAAATGTCTCGTCCGAATGTCTCTCGTGCTAGGAACAGCTCTGACTACCTAGTTTCCGAATGCCGCTCTTGTTCGGAACAGCTCTGACTGGGTAGTTTTCCGAATGTCTGTTGAGCCTGGAAAAGCTCTGATGGGCGCAACGACAAGCACATGTCCGAAAACTCGCTGAGTGGATGCCGTCTGCACACCTGTCTGGTTTGTGCGGGAATGACCCGGGGAAACGAAATGACCAATATATTGAAGTGAGGATTTAAAGCAGCCATGAGCAGGACGTGACGATCTCCCTCGGTGAGGCCAGATCCAGGGCGTTATGTGTCGGCCCTGCAACTATGGAAGCAACCTTGGATGGCGGAAAATGCTATGGACTGTCCCTGCCTTCCTTTGAGGGATGACCGTTGTCTTCGACCGTTCCACCTTGGTCAGCATGGTTGCAGATGGCGCCACAAAAGTGAGTCTCTCCCAGGAATGCTACCTGGTCAAAAATGCACGCTAAAGTCGATGTGTTGGCCTACGGGTTTCGGCCCAAGGGCGCATAACAGACACACCGCAATCACATCTGAAAAAACACTCCGGATGAACGAAAAGAAGAAGAAGAAGAATAAGTTTCTTGCTATGGGAAATGTGGAAGATGCTCCGTGATCTAGTAGGCCTTCTGTGCCTGAAAAGAATTCAAAGCAGAATTTGATCCCCCATATGCCTGAGAGCGTCTTCGCAGGGCAATGTTTACTGTTGTAAGCTCCCTGGTTTGATATTGTGTTGTTTATGAAGCGCCCGCTACCTGCAGGAGCTGACAGGATTCACTTTTCCTCTATGTGGCTTCTTCCGCTTCATCTCCCATCCAGGAACTATATGCTGAATGTTAACCTGGTAGTTGAGTACCACGACTCTCTATGTGTGACCCTCTCAGTATTCTATTTGGTTGTGTACATCTGTAACTCTGTACTCTAAACCAGATGGAACCATACACAGGTGGAACGCAATACTCAGCAACTCAAGTCAGCAATAGTTTTCATACAGTCTATTTGTCTAGGAACATAGTACATTTTACTAACACAATAGCAGTCGCTTGACATAGATAACTAACACAATAAATCATCACCACGTTTCCTAAACAATCACAAAAGAGTGGCTCAGTGTTGGCCATCACTCATTGTCGTAACTGCGCGAAACCCCGATCTCGAATGCCCTTTGTCCAGATCCCACTTCCTGTTGACTTGGGAAGTGAGTCCCAACGTTTTCACGATGTGTGAAAAGTATCCACTTTTCACGATCCAGGTTTCTATTTCCTGAACACTGCCATAACCTTTTGACCTAATATAATTTAGGTTATGGCAGCATAAATATGTAGTTTTTAACCAAGTTTTCCTGGCATCTGTCAGCGTCCTGTTTGTTAGTTTTATCCTATAATAATTATGTTTAATGTGTTTCTGTTATTAAAGGAATCTTTAGTAAGGATTGCTGTGTTATTGGTGGGTCTCATGTGATCAATATTTTTATGCCATTGGTTTTTCTGTCAGTGTCGCAAGCAACAGAACTTCTCAATTTACACAATTATTAATGCAGTGACTATAGTAAGGCACAATATACACGCATTCACTGTATATCACACTTCTTTGGCTCCTGAATTATGTTTATTTTTGTCTTACCTTTGGATGTTGGAAAACTGCTTATTCCCATACTGTTCAAACAATTCTTTGTATCGAACAAAACGACGACTTGTAAATACATGCATATGCCACATAATTTCGTTGAGCATAAGTGTGATAGCATACACATAACTGGATATATAACAGTACTGCTGAACTAAACTGTTCTCCTTTTTATTTGTCTTTGTAACATTTAGCACTCACCAGAGACATGGACCAGTGGGACCCAATGATGGAGGCCTATGAAAATAGAAATTTCAACTGCTATAATCAAGGAGTAGGGAGAGATTTATTGGGGTATGTTTGCTGTATTGTGTTTATATTGTTGTCAATGTTTTGTTGTTGAAAAAAAAAAAGGTATCCTGTTAAACTATCAAAATTGGGATATACCTTGTCTATTGTTATTTTAGATGATGGATTGTTTTTGTTTATTTCTTTCTTTCAGGCAATTATTATATTCTTGTCAAGCTTTCATGCAAGATAGTCTTATAACTTTATTTCATAGCATATAGTAATTATTTCTGCTTTTATAATTGTTCATAGGCTTACATTTAGTGTTTTTCTCTCTTCGAGTGATTCTTATAAAAGAATTTTGTTCTTTTTTAAATATAGAAGTGCAGGTCTGCATGGCCGAATGTATAAGAACATGTGTTCTTAATCATTTGTTGTGATGATCCGAGGTAAGCGGTTCAATCCCTACACCGGAAAGCTGGACTAAAAATGTTGACCTGTCGTCCTTGACTTGGGGGATGTAAATTACATGTACCTCTGAAGTCGGAGTGGTATCACCTGATGGCGAGGGACACTGTTAATAGGGAAAGCTAATCCACACACAAAATTCAGTCCATCGCTACTATAGTGGGTATGGACTATGCTTGAGTTCAAAGCGAGTTAGCGCAAAAAAAAATTATTAGGAGCGTATTTGAAATCCGTTCGTGCCGCACCGCGCGTAATTGCGTACGTTGAACATGATCATGTCATAGTTATGTGATAAGTACTGACCAATGAATAAAAGAGCACCTACATATCGTCCCATGATGCATAGATTCTGTTTCTGTCCGTTGAAAAAATGGCAGGGTATATTCATAATCTGTCCAAAGAAGCTTAAAGAGCGGTGATTCAGTTTCTTTCATTTGAATGATGTCGACCAGTGGACATTCATCAAAGAATGCAGGCAGCGTACGGTAACAAATGTGTGTCGAAGACAACAGTGACAGACTGGGCACAAATGTTTCGGAAAGCACGTCAGTTCACGGGAGATCTTCGAAGGCCGTGTCAAGCGCATATTGTTGCAACAGAAAAAAACCATCGCCAAAATTGATGCAGCAGTACAGACGAACCGTTGACGAAGCATACGTTCGCTAGCGAAAGAATTTGATGTGTCAATTGGGACAATTCAAAAGGTTGTTCGAAAGAAACTGCAATATCGGAAGGTGTGTTCACAGTGGGTACCACGGATGTTGACCGACCACCAAAAAGAGGAACGCATGGGATGGTGTTTGAACCACTTGCTGCGTTACAGAGTGGTAGGTGATGCATTTCTCTTCCGCATAGTGGCAGGTGATGAATCATGGTGTCACCACTTTGAGCCAAGCAGCAAAAGAGAGCATGCTGGATCACCAAAAGCCAAAAAATTCAAGTTACAGGTTTCCGCTGGTAAGGTTATGCTGAGCGCATTTTTTTACCATGAAGGGCTATTTTTGGTCAACTTTAAAGAACCTGGTGTGTACAACATCAACTCTACCCACTACTTAGAAACACTTGACAAGCTGCAAAAAGCCAGCAAGAATAAACAACTCGGCATGCTTTCTTGCGGTGTGATTTTGTTGCACGATAATGGTCGTCCGCATGTTGCAAAGATTGTGCAGAAAGCATTAGCTTGGAAGAAGTGGGAAATTCTGCAACATCCAGCCTATAGTCCTGATTTGTCACCATGTGATTTTCATTTGTTCGGACCTCTAAAAAAGCTCTCAAAAGCAACAATTTCACACAGATGCAGATGTAATGAACACAGTAAACACTTGGTTCAGTGAGCAACCACAATCCTTATTTGCAGACAGCAATTGCCTCCTACCTAAGCAATGGGATACTTGCCTGAATGCCTACAGTGACTTCTTCTGACCAACCTGTAGTGCATAATTCATTCAAAATGAATACTTCGTTTAATTCTACCACACCTGTTAATGTTTCTTTCATGCTTTTGTAATAAAGCCATTAGAACAGGTTTTAAATCGACCATTATATATAGAAGCCACAGATAATATATTGCACAATTTTTTGCCTGGTATATTTCATTGAATTTCTTCAGGTACATCCTAACTTCAAGTTGCTGTGTTCTAGATCAGCATAATGAGGTGAAGTGACCAACTCTCTTCCTTGATTCCAGAAACTTTTTGCGTACTCTTTCATGAGGTTGGATGTACCCCAAAAGTGAACTGGTTGGACAAAATCCATTCCTTTCAGTTCTAGGAGTTGGGCCCTGGACCCCTATGTTGAAAACAAAGCTCCTTAATCATTAAGCTTTCACAGCCATTTATGGATACTTGCAGTGTTATTTTTGTTTCTTTGCATTGTATACATTCATTTGCTCAATTTCACTAGAAGACACACAAATGGTGTTAAAAATAATACCATAGCTACAACACAGTGAATCTAAGAGTTAGGTCGTGTTTATCCGTCATCAGGATAAGACAGGTGATGAAACACTCATTGAGCATTAAACTGCATTCAGAGGAGCGCTGACAGTGGAGCGGACCTGAAGTTTGTAGGGAAAATGAGGATGGGGGAAAAAGGTCAATCTCACCAGTGACGAAATAAGTGGCCTAGACAGAATAAAAGGAAAGCGGAGAGTGCATAGATAGAGTGATGCTGACAAAGGCTCTAGCTGCAACACTCGTTTTGTCACTTGTGATTATATTGTAAATCTGACCAATTTCACTTCTTGCTTTCATTGGTTTTCTGCACTGTATTTTTTTACAGCTGTACTACTGTTCCACTTATTTCATTTCTTAGTGAAGTAAGAGATGAAGAAAAGACGTTTGCGCTGGATAAGACACACATTGAGTAACTTGATAATAGTATAACTAGAAAGTCCAGGGCCAACAGAGGGAAACCTAAAATCACACAGAGAAGGGAATTAGAGACAGATGAATAATATGGGGAGGACATGGAGGGAACTCCAGGTTATAGCAAAAGATAGAACTATAGGTACGGGTTGGTTGAAGGCCAGTGATCTATTGGGGGATAAAGGGCAGACTAAGAAGGCAGCACTGTGCCCTTCAGTTAAATTTTAAAATTAACAAATAAATGGTTCAGACATGTGAGAATGAAGCACAGACAGATACTATTTTGTGCCTGCAATCAAACAAGCTCTGGCCACAGAGTTAGAGGGAGACCAAGAATCAGATTGATAAAATGTTACGACATGTATGCAGCACAAACTCAGTACAGTCCCATCATATTTGGCTCAAGATGAAAAGCTTCCTCTGCTCAATACTCTTGATGGCAAAAATGGACCACAAGCCATATTCCATATTAAGATAGATAATGGATAGATCTGTGAGAAATCAGTTATTCTGAACTGTTTTTGGTTGGTTGTGAGTCCTTTAATTGCATTGGCATCCAGATGGTCTCGAGTCCTGAAGAAGGCTTGCACCTATTGGAGTGGTTAGTGGGTTAATTTTCTCCCGGCTTGCTGCCAACACAGTTTCCTCTCTCTCTCTAAGCCTAGAAACTAGCAGTGCATGCAAGACCAGTACTGGAACTTCATATGTTCAGAGAGGCAAATTTGTATGTAAACATACAGACTGGCTGTGATTAGGCCTAGGATGGTATTGTTTCCTCCAAGTTATAGGTAGTTTACCTGTGGTCAGTTTAACTGAAAAAGTATATTGTTTTTGTTCCCTCATATATTTATTAAGGTTAAGGTGAAATCCTTTTCTAATTATTTTTTTATTTTTATTTTGCAGGAGCAGCAGATGTAACAAAGGAGTAAATCTGTATGTGCAGGGCATTCCCCCAGGTTTAGGGAAGGTGTGTTAGTACTTTATAAATATTGTTGGTTTGCAGTGTTTGCTTTGTAGATTTATATATGAATACTTTGATCATGAAATGTTGTTTCATATTATTATCTGTAACCTGCTCATACAATCTCTTGTTTATTCATTTTATTTTCATGACTGTCCTTAAAATGTAGAGGCAATGGAGTTCTCCAAGAAAGCTCTATCAGCTTTCTGTGCTTTGATGTGTTTGATAATTGCAGTCTCTGTGTCATACCAGTTCATTGTCAGTGTAGTTTTTACTATTACTGCCTGTAATTAGTTTTATACCGGCCTGCCTGCAGTGCCTTTTGCATGATGGGTTGGCTGCCTTTTTGTTTATTTGTAGTTGAGTTGAGTTGAGAACCGACATCACTGCACTCAGGACATTCCCATATGTGCTCCGTCCCCTTGTTCAACAGCCAGCAAAGAGTCACACTACTAATTGTTCCCCCGCTATCTGATTGAAAGTTCTCCTGGTCTTCCCTCAGTTTTGATATTCTTCCAGAACCCCAGCCGATCCCCTGCAATCTCATTTTTTCCACATATGGGTTCTCAATCTGTTCCTGCGCCTTCTCCACCTGGTCCCACAAGCGCATGACCACCTCCCTCTTGTCCATAGGCAATCTGCCACCAAGAGGTGCATTCCCTGCTAGCCTATCAGCCTGTTCATTCCCCCGCACCCCCGCATCCATCTGTCATGTGCCATGCCGGTAAGCATGGGCGGTCATGTTCTGCCATCTCACTTGATCACCAGAGACGTGGATCAGTTCCGTGTTTCTGTCTCGACCATGCCACAATGCCAAGCCATCCAGGTACTTGCTTCGTCTTCCCCTTGGTCTGTTCCCCTCGATCTTACCAGTTGTCACCAAGTTCTCCAAATCATTTCTTCTCATAACATGCCCAAAAAATTTTGACTGTCTACGTCTAATGTCTCTAATCAGTTTACGATCTTCATTTGTTTCTTGAAGGACTTATTCATTGGTCTTTCTGGCTGTCCATGGTATTCTTTGCATTTTCCTCAGAAACCACATTTCTACAGCCATCAGATGTTTTTCAGCCTGACTGCTCATTGTCAAAGCTTCACCTCCATATAAAAGTACAGGTTCTATGTAGCATCTCAACACTCTTTTTCTCGTTTCAATTGACATCTTTTTATTGGTCAGTATGTTTTTCATCTTGCTAAAGGCTACTTTTGCCATGGCGATTCTTGTTCTAATCTCTTCAAGGCATCTCCCATCAGATGTTATTACTGTTCCAAGATAATTGTACCTATTCACTTGTTGAAGAATATTCCCATTTACTTGTATATTACATTGTGGTATTTCGTTCTTCCTAGTGACAACCATAATGTCTTTTTACAATTTAATTCTAACCCTAGTTGTTCACTGTGTGTAACAATCGCATCTACTAAATTTTGCAGGTCCTGTTCATTGTCTGCAATCAAGACTATCATCTGCATATCTAATGTTATTGATGCATTGTCCCCCAATGTTGATTCCTTCCATATCTTCAATATTTCTGAAAATACATTCACTGTACAGGGAAAACAGATCTGGAGACATTACACATCCCTGTCTCACACCTCTCTTAATAGGCTGATATTGGCTTACTTCATTATCAACTCTTATGGCAGCTTGTTGTTTCCAATATATGTTTTTTACAAGTCTAAGATCTTTTCCATCAATTTGTAGATCTTCAAGCATCCTTATCATGTTGACATGTCACACTTTATCGAAAGCCTTTGTGTAGTCAATAAAGCAAAGGTGTAGATCTTTGTTTACTTCTATAGAACGCTCGATTACAGTTCTCAGTATATACACAGCATTTACTGTACCCTTGCCTTCTACAAACCCACATTGTTTTTCTCCTATTTCAGGTTGTATTTCCTCCTAACTCTTTGCATGATAATTCTTAGCAAAATCTTTGTGATGTGACTCATTATACTAATTGTTCGATGTTGATCACATTCCAAGGCTCCTGATTTCTTTGGGATTGCAATAAATACAGAATTATATAACTCCTGAGGTATATTTCCAGTATCATATATTGTATTAAGCAGACTGGTAACTTAATCTGTTTCATATTCTTCTAAAGCATTAATCATTTCTGTTGTGGCGCTGTCTGAACCGGGGGTCTTGCCAGATTTCATATGGTTAAGAGTATTCTGAACCTCCATCTTCAAAATTGCTGGTCCTTCATTATTATTTACTGGAGGTCGTAGTCTCATATGCCAGACTCTCCTTTTTCAAGACTCGTCCATTAACCTTTGCAATAAAGCCCCAACCACTACGTCTGTTTCTCACCACTGACCCATCGGTGTAGATGACTATGTCACCTTGATGTGTGTTACTCTGGATCAGCTGTTGCACTTCAAACTCAGTGCGGCCCGCTGCCAATTCTCTGCACTCACGACCCAGTGTTATTATTACATTGTGCCAGTCCGTCATGTCTTCTGGAACTTCAACCCACTCTCTTCCATGATTGAGGTCTCTAGATAACATACCTGACATATAGAAAGTTCTGCCTGTGCCATCCAGGACCTGCCTCATCTTAGTCTATGACCCATGACCATATCAATGGCTGCATGCAGCGGGTGATCCATATCTGCAGAAACTCTCAGGTACCATTTGGCCTGAAGGACCCTATGCCTATCCGTCATTGTTGGTAGCGCCAGGATATGCCTCATGCATATAATTGGTGTGTCCTTTGTGCACCCCAGGATTAACCGCATGGTGGCATTCTGTATGCGCGCCAACCTTTCAAGCTGGCTTTTTGTATTTATTTCCAGCCAGTCTTTTCTCATTTCGTATAATACGCTTAGTGCTGGCCTTGGTGGAGTAATCTTAGTTAACCATGTCTTCAGCGTTCACTACTGTTTTATTTCCATATTTCCTGCTATCCATATTTTAACGGGATTATCCTCTAACAGAGGCTTGGAAAGAACAGAGATGTAAAATATGGTTCCTGAAAGAAGAGGCAAAGATCGGCCATCATGGAGATGGGCATGTGACATTGCAGACACTTTGGGCACATGAAGCAGGAGAAATGGCCAGAGATTGAGAAATCTTTTGGTGGGCTGTGATGAGGATGATGTTCTGTTAGTGATGATGTCCCTGAACAAATTGCTAACATCATCATGACACTAAAGATTTGAAGATGTTGTAATTGAAATAAGAATAAAATTGCTTTCTGAACGACCGACACTCATACTATTTCATAAAAAACCAACACAAGGTGGTGTGCTGATAAATCACCTGCAGCTGTGTTTCAAACATGGTATACGGGATTACGAACTGTGTCAGTAGCCCCGGAGCTGGCATCTCATCTGGTAGGACACCTTAACTGCACCATCTAGCTAATCATGAACAAGTCTTCAGATTGAGTTGTTTGGCATGGGATGGTTGTGGGCTTATGCTCCATTGGAGAATATAAGGAAGAGGAAGACACAGTGAAAGCATTTTACAAATATGCATGATGAACATCTTGAAAGTATGAAGTTGATCCTGAATTGACTTTTTTAATGTTACAGAATGGGTTTTTCAACATGTTTGCGGAATATGGGCCAATCACAGAATATAAACTAATTACTTCTGGCAATGAAGATTCAAGGGGATCACATGGGTAAATATTTTCATACAAGATTCTGAAAGTTTCTGATTCATACAGTGATACTGATTTGACATTCAAGTTAAATATTCTAAATTAAACTGTTTTCTTAGTGTTATGAAAACTGCTCTTGCTTTTTATGTTCTTATATATATATATATATTACAAACCTTTGAGAACAAAGTTTTAAGACGCATCTTTGGACCCATTAGGGATACACAAAGTGGAGAGTGGAAAAGAAGAAGTAACAAAGACATTTATGATCTGTTTAAGTCCCCGCTAATCACTGGTATCATGAAGGCTAATAGACTACAATGGCTGGGGCATATAGAAAGAATGGAAGATAATAGGGAAACAAAACTCGCTTACACTCAGGAAATAAATGACTGTAGACCCCGAGGTAGACCAAGAAGGCGGTGGAGAAATAGTGCATATACAGACCTACAAGCACTTGGAATTAACGACTGGCAAGAGAAGGTCCACCAGAGAGACGAATGGAGACGGATTGTATCTGCACCAAAGAACCTCAATGGCTCGGAACGCTGAAGAAGAAGAAGAAGATATATATATATATTTTTTTTTATTTTTTTTCGCGTTTCCATCCTGTTTCAGGATATTGCGGTCAACATCATCATCTTTCAGCTGTATGTTGATTACTAGGCTAGATTACACTCATCAGCACGCCATGACTTTCTGAGCGACCGGCTCCATACTCTCATAAGTCACTGGTGCGAATCGAACCGCTTCCAATTCTTGTGCACTCACGTCAACCACGAGAGTATTCGGGATTACGGAGAAAGCTGCTAACTCCTCTGCCAGGGAGCCGGTGCATATATATATATATATATATATATATATATATATATATATATATATATATATATATATATATATATGATTGTTGCATCTCACATTGTTATTATGAAAGTGATAATCTACTTGTTAATATTATTCTTATTGTGATGTACATTATTTTAATAGATTCATCATCTATGAAAATATGTTGGATGCAGAAACAGCAATCGGCCATTTAGACAAAAAGAAGCTGGGCAAATTTACTTTAAGAGTTACGCCAGCTCTGTCTGAAGAGGAGAAGAATCGTAGGAGGAGACTGAAGCAGGTGCTTAATGTTGTTAGCTGTGTTGTGTACATCAAATTGTCTTCATTTGTTTGTGTACATGTATGTAACAGTCATATTTATCTGCCCTGGAGCTACCACTGCGTAGTGGTTGGTGCATTTGTTTATCAACTCATTGATCCAATAATCAATTCCCATTACTTAAAGATAGAGATTTATCTTTACCAGTACAGCTTTGGGGTTAAACCTGTCTCATAAAATGTGAAGACACGTGTTCCACTCTTTCAAAAAACCTATCTTTTGCCATGCCAAAAATTCTCTTGTCGCTGTTTTGTTCTGAAAACACTGGATCATTTGTTGCACAATTGATTGAATTGATACCTTCATTGCTTACCTCTCTTTTACTTTGGGACTGCCAATTGTTATTTTGTTCAGTGCAAACACTGGTATGAAGTTTATTTGAACATGCCTTCTTATTCTTTCCTCCTTTATTCCCCATTGCACATAGGCCTTCAGTTCACTCCCAGCCATCCTATCCTTAGCTATACCTTGCAGCTCTGTCCATGTCCTTCCATGATTTATTTCAGTTTCCATTTCTCTTCACCATGTGTTTTCAGGTTATCCTCTAACTCTTTTGCCCTGTGAATTCCAGACAAAGACCTTTCTTGTTATACTGTTCTAAGGTATTCTCACTGTATGTTCTTTTCTTCAACTCTTGGTTCACTGGTATTTGTCTAGTTCTCTCCATGAGCTCCACTTTGGTGATCCTGCCATACTATTTTATTCCATTTTGTGCAGGCTAGTGAATGTTTGCAGTTTATTTGTAATAATTTTCATTGTTCTCTATATTTCTGATCCATTCAGCAGTACTGATTTAATGTTAAAATTGAATATTTAAAGTTTGGTGCTAAGTTTAAATTCTGTGACATTGTCATTTTGAACATGTCACACCACCACACACCTGGCTTTGCGACTGCTCATGTAGCTGTTTCCACTTGATTGTTACTGCGAAGTCTGGTCAGTGGCCTACTCTACCATTTTACAAATCATTCAGCATGTTTCTTCTTCTCAGCTGCATGTATCCCCCAGTGGATATAAGGCCATTTACCTCTAGTACATTGAAGTCCCGGGAAGGTTAACCCAGTCAACAAATGCCCGCAGAAGTCGGATATGTCGGCCTAAAGGCTCTGCTGTAAACAGGCACAATGCAATTACGTCCGAAAAAAACACTCCGGATGAACGCAGAAGAAGAATTACATTGAAGTAACTGATTCATCCTGATTGTTTGTTGTTGCTCAACACCAGATCACATTCACGTTTACTTTTGTTTGTTTGTTGTGGTTTCATAGGTTGCTGTTATTCTAGAATTATTTCTTGCTCTGTTAGTACTTTCTTTACCTCTTTAGATATAGTGTTAGGGCCACTCCTTCACTGTGAGGGACAATTTCCCTTTATATGAGCCACATGCGGCACTGTTTTGGCTGAGTTTCTTAGCTTTTTGCCCTGGTACGTCACGAACGATTTGGCACATTTAATTTATGCATAATTGTACACACTCTGTTTCAATTTGCTGATGCAAGACTACTGAGATTTTGCGTGGAGATTGTATGTTTTTATGTGTTTGGTAGCAGGCAGGTGTATTACGGCTGTATGCTTCTGTGTTACCCAGACTCCCGTGCATGTTTTTGTGTGTGGTAGCAGGCAGATGTATTATGGCTGTATGCTTCTGTGTCACCCAGACTCTCATGCATGTTTTTGTGTGTGATAGCAGGCAGGTTTATTACGGCTGTATGCTTCTAGAGATTACATGCTGTGCTAGACAGTGCTTGAATGCTGTAAACATCCTTGATAGAGATTACATACGTCGTAGACAGATTACATGCTGTGATAGGCAGAGATTACATATGTTGTAGACAGATCACATGCTGTGATAGGCAGAGATTACATTCTGTTACAGACAGATCATATGGCGTGATTGCTGTTAGTAAATTCTTAGTGTTGTTTGTCACTCAGGATGAGGAAATGATGTACAGTTACATTCGCAGAGATACTGCAGCAAGAGCTAATGACATCACTTCATCCTTTTCAAATTTGCCTTATTCTGTGAGTACACACATTGAAAATAATGTTTATTGTGTGTTCCAGCTGTTAACCATTGTGTTTCAGTGTTAAAGACCTCAGTTTGAATCAAGACACATGATCGTATAAAGTTTTCTTGTTGCATCTTTAAGATTGTAATCGTAAACAGTGTAATTATCACCCAAATAAGACAATTTTGTTATATTACAATATTGAGGGATGTTTTGTATATTTTAGGTTGCTCGTCGTCTTTATTATTGCTGTTTTATAATAATGATATTGATATATTTTAGTTCCGTCTTCTATTCTTTTATGCACAACTAAAGGTGTCTGTCTGTCTTATAGTGTTGATCTTTGCCGTATCAGCTGTTACTTTGTTGTCCTGTATCATTAATTCAGTAGTCACTTATTTGTTTCAATACTTTTACTTTTACCACTCAAGTGTCTTTATTACAAGTACTGGTATACCATTTTGTGTAGGATGCAGAGTTGTTGATGTGCAGTTTCATACTGACTAAAGCTTCTCTGCATCTCTGCGTGAGACATCCTAAACAGACACTTGTCTGGCTAACAAAAGGGAATGTCAGCCATGGTCTCGATGGTGAGGAAGCCTGCCACAGACTACAGACTTTGCATGCTACAAGGCATGCAAGAGAATCACAGGAATTCCCCAAGATAATGGCAGATAATCAGCATAGGTCTTGCATTTACTGGCTGGACAATCATAAGTATGCTCGAAATATGTGTCTGCCAGGATGGAACTGAACCATCATCAGTCCATGATTATTTAAGTCGTACAAGGGCACATAACTCTAATTGAAGGTGTCATTCAACAGTTTTGTGATGGTCATTGTTTTCATTATAGGAAGGATTATTATAAATTGTTTAGCAATCTCTGCCTTTCTTGTTTTACATAAGATCTGTGACTGTTCTGTTACTTTCTTAATTCTTTTGCCATCTATATTCCTGTCTTACTGACTCTTTGCAGCACCAGCCTATGGAGGACAGATCACGTCAATACATGTAAGTTCGTTTTTTGAAATTTATTTATACTTATGCTGCTCAAAAGCTTATAGCTATTGGTAACCATTTTAGCTCATATGTGACTGATTAGATGGTTATAACTAAGCTTTCTTTGTCTGCAAAAATAATGAATGTTTTGATGAATGTAACATATGAGTTACCCCTATTGTATACTAATTCTTGCTTTTAATTGTGGACTAATAAGATCTAATGTATACACCACACTGAGATGGACAGCTATAGCCAGGGAACACAGCTTTATTTTCCATTATGTGGATTTTGCAAATAGTTCAGAGGAAATACTAGGAATATTTAACAATTCCCTTGGTGGCTGATCATCATCATGTGTCTTGCCAGCAGGCATAGGCTTTGTCTTTCCACAGATCTCGGTCTGTGGTGCTCTGGATCAACTCTGCTGATGATATTCCTCCATGCTGCTGTCTCAGTCCTTGGTGCTCTGGATCAATTCTGCTGATGATGTTCCTCCATGCCACCATCTTAGTCCATCCAGCTTAATTTCTCTGTCTGCCTCTTTTCCCACTGATCTTTCCACTTGTTAAGATATTCTTCAGTGTCTCTGTTATCATCATATGACCATAGAAAGCTGTTTGTCTCTTTCTTATAGTTGTATATAATGTTCTATTTCCATTAGCCAGGTAATCATTGTTAGTTACTCCGGCAGTCCAGGGTATTCGCAACATTCATCTCAGAAACCACACCTCTATTGCTTCAACATTTTTCCTAATTTGTTCATTAACATTCCATTATTCGCTGCCATACAGCAAAACAGGTTCTGTATAACATTCTGGCACTCTCCTTTTTACATTCAGTGATAGAGACTTATTGCATAAGATTCTTTCTACTTACTGGAATGCAGATTTTGCTAGGTGACTATGAAGACTAGTATTCAAGAGGCCAGTTCCCAAAGACAGATGATTATCCACACCAGGACAAGACAACTATCATTCTTTGATCTCATAATGAAGCAAGAGGATCTGGAGAAGGTGGTGACAGCTGGGAAGATTGAGGGTGTTAAAAGTTGACACGGTCGACTTCATTGCACCAGGTTTTTATCCCACATGGCTCGGTCTCTTTCCGCAGCTCAGAAAGCGTCACACCAAGCACGAACACCGTAGCTCTAACGACGACCCACATGTCTCCGAAAAATTTAAATCGTGAACCGAAGGACGCGGCCCAGAATCGAACCCACAGCCTTCTGAGCCCGAGTCAAACGGCTTGACCACTTCGCCACAGAGACTCCCGATGAGACAAAGACTGAGGGTGTTAAAGACTGTCAATAGAGGGAGAAATTGCTGGATTGATTAGCAAAATGGTAGGGAAGGTGATTACCGGCCAGACTTAACAAGCAAATGTATCATGAACACGCACATTTGAGGAGGAAAATGATCATCTGTGTCGCTCAGCATAGTACAAGATAATGGTGATACAGTTGCAAATTTTTGGGTGCAAACCTAGCATGAATTTATTTCAACTGCATGTTAACAGCCAGAACTGATATGCCAGGTTTATGACACTTTTCTCTTTTGAATATCGGTCGCTACATAATGTTCATCAATCAATCAGGTGCCGTCTCCACAGTGAAGGTTGGCTGCAATGGATCTCCAATATGTTTGTCTCTCGCCCTGACTGTATATTCTGTCAGACTGATGTTCGTTCATCTTTTGATGTTATTTTCCCACTTGTATCGTTGTCTACCTCTTGCTCGCTTGCCCTCAACCTTGCCCTTCAGTATGGGTTTTATAAGAGGGTTATGTCTTTTAACATGACTGAAATATTTCACTTGCCTATTCTTTATTTCTTTCATCAACTCTTTTAATTTCCAGTTTTTCTAGAATCTCTGTATTTGATTGTTTCTATTTCCATGAAATATTCTTCTGTATATCCACATCTCCAGGGCATCTATTCGACTTTCTAGTTGCTTGTTCAATGTCCAGGCTTCCGCGCCATACAAAAGTGTTGAATATACGTATCATTTTACAGTTCTCATTTTTAATGTGTTGTTAATCTCTCTAGATGTTAATACTGATTTCATGCTGTTGAAAGCATTTTTGGCCATTCCTATTCACTTTTTGATTTCTATTTTGCTTCTGCCATCATCTGTTACACATGTCCAAGATAGGAGAAACTTGTTACTTGTTCTAGCATCTCCCCATTTACTGTGATGTTCATTGATGACCTTTCCTTTCCATTGCTAATTATCATTGTTTTCGTTTTTAGGATGTTAATATCTAAGCTAGCCACTTTAGTAACACTTTCTAAATTGCTTTTTAATTATATAACCTGCATAGTTGGATACCTCTTGAAAAAACAAATCCAACGGTACCTTATCCAAGTCTGTAGGTCAACTTTAAGCCGAGATATTAATGTTTGTGTGTCAGTTTATCTTTTAATATAAACACATAGAAAAATACGATGTTGACCCTTTCATAAAGTGTGACCTATCTACACACACAACTGTTGGTGACACTGACACCAAGGACAGATAACTGCTGCCAGTTTATATATATATATATATATATATATAATATATATATATATATATATATATATATATACACACACGCACACACAGATATATACATCTTCACGTCATGCGGTGATGTCAGACCGCGCGCGCTACTGCACGCACTGTCTTTGACCAAAGAATTCGCCTTACAAAGTTACCCGAATATAAATGTAACCGAACTTGTAGAATGCTGACAATTTACACATAAATACTACATTGGATGTTGAATGCAAACATGCATTCATTATCATTTCCATCGCTCTGAATAATCCCTAAAATATTAAATGATCATCGCTGGATTATGACACGGAAAATCTCTATATTCCCGCCATGAAAAAATCACATTATGGCATCATAGCATGCGATCTTAATGATTTCAGTTTGTGATGTAACCACCGACTTATAAATAGTCAAAAATTACACAATACACTTAAAAATGGATGCTCAATTGAATTATTCATACTGTGTCAATTCCCAACATCTATATAAAAAAAAATTTATGAGTCAACTTACGTCTTAAAAAGACAAGTCTCTTTATCTCCATAAGAAGAAAATTTGAGAAGCCAAGATGTATACATTCGTAGACAATGGAGGGAACTACAATACTTGGTAATCGGTTTCTGTTTTAATGCGATATTGAACTAATCATGGAATTTAACATCATGAGTACGCGTAACGTCCCCATATAGAAGACACAAAAACAAGTAACCGAAAGTCACTGCAAAAAAATCTCTGGTAACATTTGGCGAACCTAAAATGTAGTGCCTAATTTAAGCCATATTCTGCACTATGCCTGTTTACTTGTTCCACTAGGTTTTGTAACTTGCTTGCTTTTTGCTAGCAACACGGTATTGTCAGCATATCTAAGATTGTTTATGATTCTTCCATTGATGTTGAGACCAGGTATTTCGACTTGTTTAAAAAATTCTTTATGTGTAGAAGACTTTCTTAAAGACGTTGGTGAAATTAAAGATTAATTAATTGATAACAATCCAAGATGTGGATGTCTACTATTGACATTAATGGCGGACAAAATTCAAGGGAAAATAAAAGGAGGATGTCCAAGAAACATCATACAGGAATGCAAAAACATTGGGGATAGACTTCACAGATTTGAGAACTGCTGAGAATGGGGATAATAAACTCATGTCAGAATTCAACAATAGTCTTTAGATTGACTAATCTAATAATGATCAACAAAGTATATTGTAATTGACTGGTACACAAAAAGATTTAAGATGTAGAAAATTTTAAGACTTTTTTTTAAAGAAAAGTCGCTTTAAGTGACTTTTCTTTCTGTACAAGTGGTGTGGCATCAATTAGATGCAGAAATAATTATTTGTCACCCATAGAGATAAAAAGAGGAGTATAGCAGGGATGCATGTTGTCGCCAAGCCTCTTCATGTTCATAATATTCATCATGTTGTCACTTAAATCATTTTATTAGTCACATATAAGTTGTGTGGTGTATTAAGCTAAAGAAATAATTATTGATAATGTTAGTTTAGCGACATTTTTTGCACCTTATCTCTCCACCTTTAATAAAATGTGTGAAGCTTAAAAAAAAGATTTATATTCTATGTTACAGATATAATATGTATGTGTTGTACATTAAAATTATTTTTTTCCCCTTATACAGACATGAATCTTCGTCACAGTTTCAAAATTATGGTAAATACTGCAGTTTCCGTTTTATTTTGTGTTTTTTTGGTTAATATATTAATAGACGTGTAATGAATTATTGTCAACCTTCGCAGTGACAGTGGCATAGCTGTTAGTGTGTTTGCTTACCAAGATAGTAGTCAGGACTCAGTCTCCACCAGTGGGGCGATAATTTTCAGAAAATTATCTGGGATGGAAAGGTGGCTAGAAAGGGGACTGGTTGCCGCATTTCATGTTGTTACTGAGAATGTGTGAATACCTAACATTTTACAGCCCAGTGGCCATATCTACCATAGGATTATCTTTACATTTATGTTTTAAAACCCTTTTAGGCATCTTAAGAATTATTGTGTATATGGTGCCCTTATGTTTTATGACTAATCAGCAATCAATAGATGATGTGGTCAAAATCATACTGGTTGCCTTTACTTCCCAGGTCAATTTCTGGTACCCATGTTAAACTAGATCAAATACATTTTTAAAATCCTGCCTCAATGGAATTCAAACAAATGACCACTGGACTGGCAGGCAAGCATGCTAACCATGGCTACTGCGACTTTCCTAACACCGACTATTTTAGCCCAAAATTAGATTAAAACAACAGAAGATTTTGAAACAATGAGCTAGTCAAAAGAGAGATTAAATAAAAATAAATTCTTATAGACACTGGTGAAATTAAATTCGGAAAGGAACAGGAGAATGTCCAGGAAACATCATACAAGGACATTGGGGACAGATTTCACACAGATTTGAGGAGAACTGCTGAGAATAGGGGATGGTGAACTCATGTCAGAATTCAACAATAGTCTTTAGATTGACTAATCCGATAACGATCAACAAAGTGTGTTGTAATTCACTGGTATGCAGTAGCTGAGTATATGAGTATCCATTACTGTATACATAGACTTAGATGAATACCAAAGGACGTTATTTCGTTTTTTGTGAATTAAAGATGGGTAAAAGAACTCTACTGCGATACAAAGATGAGTGTAAATGGGATATGATTGATATAGACATTGATATTGCACCTTGGGTGCAAGTCGCCACTGATTGTGTTGCATGGAGGGCAAAGATCAGAAATGGAATAAAGACAAAGGATTGCAGATAGGTCACACACTAAGCGTATGAGATGACAGATGGTGCGTGATGTTTGAAATGACCATGTGTTCACATGCATCCATTGTGGATGAACATTTACAGCGCAAACCGGTCTGATCGGTCACATTCACTACCACCATGGGTTGTAGTTAATCTTTTTTTGAAACATAATGTAACAAACTATCATCTGTCAAGACGGCAAGGTACCAATCAATCATTCCTGTATAAGACAAGATACCTTATACATTCTTGCATAGGTATGATAGCATATATGTGTTGTTTACAAACAACTTTAGCACCCAGCTTTGGAATGACTAACCATATTAAGAGCAGACACATTAATGAAGATGACAGGGGGGCTGTGCTAACAATGCTATGAGCATGGCCATGTGCAAGTGTTGATGCCTGTGCTTGCCGTCGTCTACGGTGTCATTGTTTGTTTGATAATATGGTGGTGTATGTTTAGAAATTTAGTTGCGTTAGCTAATATAAGCTGATGCTATGGCGAAGTGGTTACAAATGCTATTCCTCAATCCTACATACTGTGTTCGAACCACAGCTATGGGCGATTTGGAATCAGACCGTCCTGCGCTGGTTTTCTTTACAATGGTATGAGTGCTGGTCGTTCAGAAAGCAATGGCAAACTACTGAACATAAATTTGCAAAAAAATCACACAAACAATGAACAAGATACCGGGGTTTGACTGAGACATCCTGTAAGAGATATGCAACTAACTTAATCTACCTTTTTAATCTACCTTTGTTTTTTGGCGGCGCTTGCTCGCTTTGAACTCAAGCGTAGTCGATAGGCCTGCTACTAATTCTAGTGCCCTGGACTGATATTTTGCATGTGTATTAGCTTTCACTGTTACAGTGTCTCTTGCCATCAGATGAACCTACTCTGTGACTTCAGAGGTACTTGTAATTTACATCCCCAAGTCATGGATGAAAAGTCAACATTTTAGTCCAATTGATCGGTGTAGGGGTTGAACCCCTTACCTCGACATCAACATGCCAGTTGATTGAGAACCTGTGCTTCTATCCATTTGGTCATGCTGACCTTTCTGCCTATTTTGTTGCATTCTTTCTTGTTGTTTCTGTGTTTACTGAATTGTGTGTGATTTGGTTATCTTATAAATCTTGTTCTATTACTTGTCTTATAGTTCTTCTTGTCATGTTCATTCCACATTACTGTATCAAATAGTATACAAACTTTGAAATACAGCTGCTGAAAAAATATAGCTATGGTTTTCGGTGGTAAACATAATTTTACTTGAAAATTAAAGCTTTGTAGTACTGATTTTGTTGTATTTTTCTTTGGCTGGAAATCAGACAGTGGAAGCTGGAACCAGCAACTTGTGGGTGTTGGCAGGGGAAATATTTTCCAGGGGATGGAGAGAGAGAATGCCAGGCACCATTCACTTCACAGCGTGGGACTTCGAGGTATCAAATTGTAGCTTGTGTTTTAGTTTGTGGCTGTTCAGAACAATTGTTTGATTGCTTTCATTCAGACGATAGCATGCCATTTGCAAGCTGTATATGTGAACAATTTCTTGTAGTTTTTAATTTATTCACTTTATTGTAATCACACACACTGATCCTTTGAAAGATGTGTCCAGCCCACAACAAGGATACAGATAAGTAACTTTTATATTGATATTTTCATGTAGTGTTTTTCATGTAGTTGTGTTGGTTTGTGTTTATTTATTCTAAGCTGACGAAGGCTTTAGCCACATAGTCCGTTTTGATACTTGTAAACATATTCTAGTAAAGCTCACTGTCTACTTTTTGTATTTTGGTGATTCATTAATTAGTTTATTTTTGAAAATTGTTTTATACATTTTGTTGTTAATGTCATTTTAGTTGCCCTTGGCAAAAGTGTAAATTCATGTCTGGAAGTAAACCAAACAGAAGAATTTAAGAGAAAACATTAAATTATATAGAACATTCTCTTCCGTGATGGTTTTGATAATTAAGTAGTTACGCTTGCTTGTATCCCTCATTGTCTGATTGGAAGTGGTTTGGTGATCATTGCAGATATAGGAACCACAGTAGGGCAGTGGCTAGCATTCTGGCTCAGTGGTCATGTTTGAATCCCCAAAGCTGGGAAGGTTAACCTGGTCAACAAATGCCTGAAGAAGTTGGATGTCGGCCAAAAGGTGCAAATATTGCAGCTTTTGCTGTAAACAGGCACAACGTTATTAAGTCTAAAACAACATTCCGGACAAATGCAGAAGAAGAAGGATGAAGATTTGTTAAAAAATAATTTGGGCTTCCGGGTTTTCAACTCAGTCTATAAATGGATACCAGGAGATGTTCTGGGATGTAAAAGCGACTCTCCTGATAATGACCACAATGCCAATAAAGTGCAGATTAATCTGTAACAATATGAGGCTATCATCATCAGCCCAATAAATCTAAAAGTGTGTTAAATGGGTCTTTAATACAGAAAATCCTAATAACAATAAAGAGACATTTGTAATGAAGTCAGCATACAGTAAACTATCACAAATATTTTAAAAGGTAATTTATGTTGTAGCAGTTACAAGTTGTAGATGTTAGCGCTCATGTGTTCTGGGTTAGCATAGACACATGAGGAGTATATACAGTTGGGTGGGAGTAATTTAATGTATTCTGTTATCATCGGCAGGTAGTCATTATTCAAGCCAAGAGAACTTAGATTATCATCAGAAGCACTTGTCACTTGGTTACCAGGATGCACCTGTACAAGAGCGATACCAAGCGGTTGAGGATCGTAACTTTGTGAGGCAGTCTTGCAATATTACTCGTGAGTATAAGATAATCTTAGTATTATCAAGTGCCTCTCCACATATCTTGTTCTCTAAAGCATTGCATCAGTTCATGTGTTGACTTTTACAAGAACACAATCACAAATGGCAAAATGGACTGTCTAAAGCCTTCATCAGCATATAAACAAACAGGCACTGATAGAAAGACATTTGTCCCAAACCAGTTTCCTGTTATGGGGCTGTGATGTGATTGGGCCATCACATTTTATAGGCCTGAATACACACTGGAATAGGTGGTCAATTTTTCTCTCACTTAGCAGACAATGAGCCCTTGTCCGACCAAGCTCTTGGCATTATCAGTGGCGTTTCTTGGGCTGGTATTTTTTTAAAACTTTGAATGTTAGTGAGAAAGTACAATTATAATACTAGGGAAGTATTTCTTCTTGCTTGATTTCATCATCATCATGCAGTCTTTTGCAGATTGTCACTCTCATTATGGCCTGCCCATAACTTTCTCAACCTCTTGCCAGTTCTCCTGCCTCACACACCCTCATGCTCAAGGTATTTGCAATGTTCTGTGTTAATATTTTTGATGGTTGACCCCTGCCTGTTTTTCAAAGAACCACGCCTTCCGTTCCTATGATGTTAAATGTGGTCAAAAGTATTTCAACTGCTTGATTTATTTCAATTAAGATAAAACATTTTGTAGAAATTTCACCATGTAGGTCGACATTTTTGTGTGATTGTCATGTCTTCTGTATCTTTGTTTCTGTTAAATTTGTTTAGTGGATACATTACATGAATTTTAAAGTCACATTTAAGAATGAAAATGTTATTTTAAAACATGTATTCCATATTTCTCTTCAGCACCGAAGGGGCCCAAGGCAGTAAAAACCTGTGTATATTGCTACAAAGGAGGTACCTGAGCTTTTTGTTTACATTGTGTTGGTAATGATGTCTGCCCATTGCCTGTTGTTTTTGATGAAAGGTCATTGTGGTGGTCTAGTTTTGGTGCATTCACCCACTGACGTTGTAGTTTTTCATATCCACTCGGTGCAGGAATTGTCCTTGAGCAATACAGACAGGAGAACAAATAAAGATATTAAAAAAACACGAGGAGAGCTTTTATAACACTAGGACATTTATGAAAGTTAAAAGAAATGAAAGTTTGTTTAGTTTAAATGTTAAATCTGTACTACTGTATGGATCACAAACATGGAGAATGACAATAAGTTACCAATAAACTACAAACATTCATCAGTTGATGTACGCACAAAATTTGAGAACTACAATTGTTAGTCGCGGCTCCAACTTCACGGCAACGGGTCGTCCCATTATGCTCCGTTCTGTGCCAGTTAATATCATACAAAATGCTCCTCACTGCCCATTGCGAAAAGTGGAAAAGACAGGCGTCTCCGCAAGCCAACAGCCCGCACAGGTACACTGTGCAGAACGCCAACACAAAAGACCTTCACGAAAAATACAGTTCATCATCGATGGATTCGGCAGTCATCAGAAAGAATTCATTGACCCGGGTTTTATCCCATATGGCTCAGTCTCTTTCCGCAGGATGACCCGCCAAAAGCGCCACACAAAGCACGAACTCCGTAGCCCCAGCGACGACTCCCAGGAGTTTCCTGATAAAATGCGCTCATGAACTGAAAAGGCAAACCAGTCAATTAAGCAACAGCTGGCCGCCATCGTTCCGATCATGCTGTTCATGCTACAAACTGGACGGATGTAAAAGCGTTCCACACTAAATTCACAGCTCACAGTGTCGTGCCGCAAACTCACTCAGTACCAAGGCGACGGAACCATGCACTACCAGCCCAAATGAGGAAAATACGAATGCAAACCGTAGCCACAAGCGTAAACACTCCAGAGGCCTTAATGGTTCAAATGCCTATCTGCCATGTTGGCGACTGGACGGCCAAATCCTGGGGACTAACATGGTTTGACAAAATCACCAGTGTGGAGCTTATGAAGAACCAACCGAATATGTGAATCAAAAGGCGAAGAAAAGATGCTTGTGCATGATAGGACATGCATTGAGAATAACTTGAAAATAGTACAACTGGAAAGTCCCTTATCTGGAATTTACAGGCAAAAGAAATAGCAGAAGACCTAAAATCACAGCAGGAGAGAATTAGGGATAGAAATAAATATGGGGAGGACATGAAACTGTCTGAAATAGCAAAGGATAGGACAGCTTGGTATGAGTTGAGATGAGCTTGGTTGAGTGGATGCCCCAGAAGGTCGATAAAGAGTGAAAAAAAGCAGTATAGAGTTGGGTACAAGTCAGCCGCATAAAATGAGGGCCTCAAATAGGGACTGCCAGAGATGTACCTGAGGTATAGTAAAACCTGGTGGTATTTGTGCATGTGAAGGATGGTTTTCATTGCACACATATACCTCCATAGGAACCCCAATCTCTAGTTCCCTCCCACAGCGAACACAAGAATAATCACACATGCTATCAATATTCTTTTGGCAATTGTTTTTCTCGTTTTGTAATTTGGCCTGCTGTCTTCCATTTCCAACATTTGAGGGACTTCAATATAAATGTTACAGACAGGTTCTAAGAATATCTTGGGTTAAAAAAAAGAACAAATGCATCCATACATCAAGAGCTGAATATTGAAGAGGGTTGGCTATTAAAGATGATAAAAAAAAGAAAGTTGATATATTTTGGTCACTTGAAACATGAGAGTTTGGAGGGAACAATAATGAAGGGGTATATGCCTGGGAAGAGAGGAAGAGGAAGGCCAAAGAGAAGATGGGTGCAGGAGGTGGCGGATGATCTCCAGATGGGTGTATCAGACGTGAGACATCTTGCTTGTGATCGAGAAGTTTTCCGGAAGGTTGTTATGGCAGCGAGATTCTCCAAAGGACATGCTACTGAATGAATGAATGAGGGATTTCTAACAGGTGCTGCAACAAGCTCATGGGTCAGCTAGTTTCTGGTTCTTATGGGGAGGCTAGGATCACAACTCAATTATTAGCTGGAGCATGGATTAGTTAGTCAACAGAGCATTATTCTTCTTCTTCTTCTTCTTCTTCTTCTTCTTCTTCTTCTTCTTCTTCTTCTTCTTCTTCTTCTTCTTCTTCTTCTTCTTCTTCTTCTTCTTCTTCTTCTTCTTCTTCTTCTTCTTCTTCGTTCGTTCGTTCGTCTGGAGAGTTTTTTGGACGTGATTGCGTTGTGCCTGTTTACAGCAGAGCTCTGATACTTGTGCCTTTAGGCCGACACATCCGACTTCTGCAGGCATGTCTTGACTGGGTTAACCTTCCCGGGTAACAGCATTCTAAATTGCACATCAGACAAATGGCTGGGAGATGCTGGATGTGTCAGCCAAAAAGTGCAAATATGGCAGCCCTGACATGGACAGACACAATGCTAATGTCCATATTTGTGAAAAACTGATGGACGAATGCAGAAGAGGAGGACTCATCATTTGTCTTTCTATTTGAATGTTATTTATTAGTAATGACGACTTTATAAAATTTTTTTGTCAATGCTTACTGAGCCTTACATACAAAATGAGTCACTTGCCCCAGTATCTAGTTTACTTTTCATGTTACTTCTGTGTGTTAAAATTATCTCCAATCAAATGCAGAACTGTATACCATACAAAAATACCTCTTGCCAAGTCATGTTTTGACATCTGTTTTGTCAGTTTAATAGTTTACTTAAAAGAAAAGCTTGTTATTGATAGTGGGTTATTTTGTTTGTTTTGCAGGATGCGTTACTGTGTGTTCCAAATGTAAAATGTACTACTGTTCAGATGTCTGCCAGAAGATTGACTGGCCAAGACATAGGGAGATTTGCCACACCATAGGGTAAGTAACATATATGAAAAGTAGTTCTCTCAAGAATGAAAAAAATACTACGTTATATAAAAACTTGTGGGAGGGGGATCTCTGTGGCAAAGTGGTTAAGCCACCTGCTTTGTGCTATAAAGACCATGAGTTTATTTTTGGAGTGCACCATTCCATTCACAAGTGCAATTTTTGTGTTTAGATCCTTGGAGCTAAGGAGTTAATGTTTTGAGCAACACTTGGCAGGCCGATCTGTGGAAAAATTTGAGCCATGTGGGACAGAACCCAGTGCAATGAAGCCTATTGTCTTGCCTTAAAACCCTGTATAAAATATATCCTATTTGTCAGTGGATTGAAGGACAGCAATGATTTAAAACCTCTAACCATGATTTTTTATATCGGTGGGCCTGGAACCCCAAATGTTTTGTGTGGGTGGGGGTGTTGCGATTATTGTTGGGTGCAGTTTTGCAATTTTGTGGAGGTTTCAACTCTATCATTTCTAACCTGGTTAACAAATGCTTGAAGAAGTCAGATGTGTTGGTCAAAAGGTTCAAATATCGCAGCTCTGCTGTAAACAGGCACAAAGCAATTACATCTAAAACAACATTCCCGACGAATACAGAAGAAAAACTCTATTATTTCAATATGGCTACATTGCAATATTTTTAATCAGTTATCAGTTGGGGTATCGTCACTGCACTCCGGACAAGTCCATAGGTGCTCAGATCCTCCCCCCAGCATATGCATCAGCATCTGGTGGCTAATAGTGCCAGTTCTGTGTTGGTTGACGAGGCCCCTCATTTTCCCGATGTACCTCTCATGTCTGGCCATACCAATTCTTACTCCCAAGTCTGTCATCCTGGACAATTATGTGGATTCACTGACGTCAATGTCCTCTGTTCTCGACATCTCTTTAGGTGGGTTAATAACATCGGAGCGATCCATGCGCTGGCCATCTGCAGGGGATGCAGAGCCAGCCAGTTTATCAGCTCGTTCATTTCCCTCGACTCCCGCATGTCCCGGGACGAAGATGAAGGTGACCCTACGGACAACGGACTTCCATAGCGAATCAGTCCACTGTCTATGCACAGATCCTGCATCGACCTTCCAAATCATGCTCACTGAATCACTTTGTACACACACGTTGGTATAATGCTGTGATTCTAGCCATATGAAAGCCTGTGTTACTGCAATCACCTCCATCGTCATGCTGCTCGTGGGCATAGTGTGGGCACCACTGGATTCTTGAAGGGTTTGGCCCGCTGAACGGGCTGTAAATGCCCACACACTTCTCTGCTGTTTTACAACAGATCCATCTGTATAGATGAGCACTTCTGGGTTGTCTGAGTGTTCATTGATGAGCGCGTTGACCTCTGCATTGACAGCGGCAGGGTTCTGTTCTCTGCATCGTCTGTCAAGTGTGATAATGCAGGAGAAGATGCACTTAAAAGCTGGAGGCAACGGCACCCATTCCTTGGCGGGATTGAATCTGGTAGGACTGCAGACCTGTCTGATGACATATTCCACCCGATCCATCCATGATTTGCTCCTCTTTAGCCTTTCGCCCTTTTCTCTGAATATATCCTCATGCAGAGGGAGCTGCTCATCTGCACTTGTTTTTAAGTATGCACAAGCTCTCCAGATCTTCCTGTGGTTCATGGTTGGGAAGTCAAGGAGGTATCTCATTGCTACACAGCTGGTGTCTCTTGTCCAGCCCAAAATGATGCACATGGCTTCGTTTTGTACCTTTTCAAGTATTCCAATCTGTGTAGGGCTGACAGTGAGGATGGCCAGGGCATACTCAATTGGTGAAAGTACCAGTCCTCGGAATAGAAGTATCAAGTCTTTTCTCAGTATTGGCAGTTGCCATGACTCATTGCTGACAAACCTTTTCGAGCTTTTGTTATGACATAATCAACATGGTCTCTGAATGACAGGCTACGATCAAACCTCACACCAAGATATGTCATCGACTGGGTTCTACTCAAAATACTCCCATCCATCCCCACTGCCGACAGGTCTGTGTTCACAATATGGTTGTTTAGTGAGAACCATGTAACTGTTGCCTTTGCAGGGTTGACAAGGACACCAGCATCAGCACACCATGTGGAAATTCGATCTAGTTCGCCCTGCATATCATTGGCAACCGCCTGTCTATTTCGACCCTGTCGATACACGAGGATGTCGTCAACGAATGACAGAGTCCTACCCCTCCCGTCCAACTGTTTTTCAATGATCGGCACCGTATACACGTTGAATAGTACTGGTGACAGTGGTGAACCCTGCGGCAATCCTGGACATATCGCTATCGGCTCAGAAGACCAACTCCCATACCTTAGCACCACCTTCCTCTGGAACAGGGCTGCAGCTATCCAATCGTATAAGGTGAAGGTACACTTTTAGTCTGAGAAGGGTTTGCATTAAATGCTCGAAGGATACTTTATTGTCTATGGCAGCCGCACATGTTTCTTCTCTGCTCTGAAACCCTTCATAAACGTCCTGAGCAAAGACCGCCGCATTCAACCATGACTCTTTGTTGCATCCGTATCCTCCAAGTGTGGGCGGGAAGCAACCGAGTTGTTCCAAATCACGAGCAAGTCTGTGTGCTACAATTTTCTCCAATAGCTTGCCAGCAGTGTTCTGTATCGTTATTATTCTGTAGCCGCATATCTTGGAATGGTCTTTGTTAGGTTTTGGCAGTGGTAACAAGTAGCTGTGTAGCCATTCCTCTTTGACCAGGCCCCTTTGGGTACTAGTGTTAAATTCTCTGGCCAGTTCTTCCATGTCATCATCTGACATCGTCTGTAGGTCCCCATATCGGACACCATCTGGGCCTGGTGCAGTGTTGGGTGATTTCTTGAGCATTGCCTCAGCTGGGATTACATATTCTTCGCCCGTCCCGGCCTCCTCGCACACCTGAGAGTGTGTCGTTATGGTCTTTTGTCTGGCGGGCTCGTCTTTCTGATCAGTCTGCTCTATGTAGCATGCAAGGAGGGCCTTCCCTTTATCCGCGTCCGACTTTTTCCATGTGAGGTCTGTGCCTTGAAAGTCTGGAATACCCCTACGTTGTGCAGCGCCGTTCATGCTCTTATGGAGGCGCTAGAATGTTGTGAGATACCGCTCGGAGCACACCTTCATGCAGAACTCATCCCATTTCTCGGCCTTGGCCTCTTTGGTGCAGGATTTGAATAAGGTCGTTGTCCTATGGACCTCAGTCTTCAGGTTCGCCAACTCACCCTGTGGCATGTTAGACTTTCTGGCTTTTTGCCAGACTTTGACAGCTTGCCTCTTTCCCAGCCATGCGCTCTCGACCTTACCGTTCCACCATGGTGGTTGCAACCATCTTTCTTGTCTCCTGCGGTAGGAAGTTAGTTTTCTTCTTCTGATCTTGCTTAAAGCATCTTTAACAGTGTTGTCATACGGGAAGGCATTTGTCTTGTTTCCTTGACTTCTGGCCCTGTCTTTCTCGATCAAGATTACACAAGGGTAGTAATCATTGTCATGGTATCTTTAATATTGCTTTCAAATTTACAGCGCGGCTTGATTTACAGCCTAAAAAAATATTTCACTGTAGTGTTATTAGAATAAAATTGTATGCCCAAAATGGAAGCAAATTATTTACTGTGATGTAAAATTCATTATAACAATTCTTTACCCTATTGAAAAGGCCTTTTAATGAAAATGTGACAGAGAGCCACAAGTTACTGGGCAATAATAAAATTGTGTCCCAGATTGCTGGGCTATTGTTAAAAGGGGTCACGAATATTGATCCTGTCCAAGATTGGACATCAGTGCCTCCAACATTTAAAGACTATTCTGTCTTTATACAATTCAGTAAGAGAAACAGCTAGTGGAATCCAATGGTCCTGGCCAAAAATGATGTTCTCCAACATTTAGAGATACATATTCTGACGTTATCATTGCAACAAGAGTGAGATGGAGTGGAATCCTGCAGAAGTCAAAACTCATTGAAAGCTGTGGCTATGAATATGCTGATAATTGCATAGATGTAATTTGTTTGGGATTAATAGTGTGCACAAATTATATAGAAGTCTGTTGTTTGGGATTAAAGTATGCGCAAATTACATAGATGTCTGTTGTTTTGGGATTAAAAGTGTTCACAAATTACATAGATCTACTGTGTATTTGCATCAGTAGTCACAGATCTACTGTATATTTGCGTCAGTATCAGATCTACTGTGCATTTGCATCTGTATCGCAGATCTACTATGTATTTGCATCAGTATCACAGATCTACTGTGTATTTGCACCTGTAGTCACAGATCTTCTGTGTATTTGCATCAGTAGTCACAGATCTGCTGTGTATTTGCATCAGTAATCACAGTTATACTGTGTATTTGCATCAGTAGTCGCAGATCTGCTGTGTATTTGCATCAGTAGTCATGATCTACTGATTATTTGCATTTGTAGTCACATACCTACTGTGTAATTGCATCTGTAGTCACAGATCTTCTGTGTATTTGCATCAGTAGTCACAGATCTGCTGTGTATTTGCATCAGTAGTCGCAGATCTGCTGTGTATTTGCATCAGTAGTCATGGATCTACTGATTATTTTCATTTGTAGTCACATACCTACTGTGTAATTGCATCTGTAGTCACAGACCTTCTGTGTAATTGTGTCGGTAGTCACAGATTTGCTGTGTGTACACTGAGTAAATCAGCGGTCATTAGAAGTAGAATTGGTCAGCTTTACTATAGTGTTTTTTTGTTTTGTTGCCTCAATATAAAATTCAATATCTCATTAACCAACTGAGGGAAAATGATGAGATTTAGTATATAACCTTATCATTATGTCCACCCAACAAAAAAATTTTTGTTCTGGAGATTTTACAGCAGATTTCAAAGTTAGTTTATATGCGGTATATTAATTACGACATAGAGATTACCTTCATGATTTTAACAGTATTACAGCTTCACCAAGAGACGTCCGGGCATTTTTTGAAATTTTCACGTGATTTCCGTTTTGAAACAAACAGCGCGAAGATTCAGAGGTGTCGCCAAATGGGGGTTCTTTCATGAAACATGATTATATAAATAAACTAGCTGACAAGGCCCGGCTTCTGGCGGGGATCTATCTATCTATCTATCTATCTATCTATCTATCTATCTATCTATCTATCTATCTATCTATCTATCTACCTGCCTGCCTGCTTATCCATCTATCTATCTATCTATCTATTTATCTGCCTGCCTGCCTGCTTATCTATCTATCTATCTATCTATCTAATCTATCTGTCTGTCTGCCTGCCGGCCGACCGACCAATATCTATCTATCTATCTGCCTGCCGACCAATCGACCAACCGACCAATATCTATCTGTCTGTCTATCTATCTATCTGCCGACCGACTGACCCACCCACCCAGTCAGCCAGCCAGCCACCCACCTACCTTTCTGCCTACCTACCTACCTGTCTGTCTGTCTGTCTGTCTGTCCGCGCTATTAAATATTGATAAAAGTTACTGGAAAAAACGTCAGGACCATGTGTTGAAAGAGGAAGAGGACTATTGGAGAAAGGATGGATTGAAGGTTGTATGTTCGATTCCGGGCCGCGACCTTCATTTCAAGAGTGCATTTCTTTTTCGGACACTCCTGAGGGTCGTCGCTGGAGCTACAGAGTTTGTGCTTTGTGCGACGCTTTCCGCGCTGCGGAAAGAAACTGAGCCATATGGGATAAAAACCCTGTGCAATGCAGCCGACTCTGTCCATTGTAAGCTACTTCTTTCATTGCACCCACTCTCATACGAATCCGGATACGCCTTTGTTTGTCATCTAAATTTGCAGGTCCCCATTACCGTAAACATAACTTTTTTAGCGAGAAATCACTAGCTGTTAAGTAAAACATCAAAGGAATGTCGCCGCTTTCAATGATTTAAGTTGTTTTTGGACCTATCAAAGACATATTCCTTGGGTGGGGGTAAATATAAGACGGCTGGAAAAATTTCATAACGATGCAACAGACAGTTTTCAAAATAATTGATCGTGAATGAAGGCAAACAAATGTGGACATACTATAGAGCATTATCACAAGTGGCAAAATGGATGTTGTAACTAAATCCTTTATCAGCACACATGCAATAAACATACACTGATACAGCTACATCGAAAATACACAAAAGTTACTTAGCTGATGTTAATTCTGCCCGACTATCGTCTGTACTGTTGTGTACCCTGCGTTAGACGTGTAGTTGATTGATATCACACTGGCAATGTGTACTGACCAGAAATAGGTCAGGGAAATGGGATTGGGGGAATAAGGTCAATCTCATAACCATACAGGTGACCTAATTCAAATTGAAAGAAAATGGGGGAACTTTAGTAGATGGGTGAGCCAAAAGTTCTGTGTATAAATTTTGTGAAGGTGTGAAGTAATGTGAACTATTAAAACAATAGGGAACAATTTAGTATTGTGAAGTTGGGGGAGCTTTAAAAGGGAAGAGGGGGAACAAAAGATATGGTTGTGGTCAAAATGGGAACGATTAAAACAATGGGAAATGTGAAC
Organism: Cepaea hortensis; assembly: GCA_963921405.1. NCBI lineage: Eukaryota > Metazoa > Mollusca > Gastropoda > Stylommatophora > Helicidae > Cepaea > Cepaea hortensis. Next base: position 160,535,329 of record OY992877.1, on the reverse strand, counting down.
GATTAAAACAATAGGAAATGTGAACAATTAAAACAATAGGAAATGTGAACAATTAAAACAATAGGAAATGTGAACAATTAAAACAATAGGAAATGTGAACAATTAAAACAATAGGAAATGTGAACAATTAAAACAATAGGAAATGTGAACAATTAAAACAATAGGAAATGTGAACAATTAAAACAATAGGAAATGTGAACAATTAAAACAATAGGAAATGTGAACAATTAAAACAATAGGAAATGTGAACAATTAAAACAATAGGAAATGTGAACAATTAAAACAATAGGAAATGTGAACAATTAAAACAATAGGAAATGTGAACAATTAAAACAATAGGAAATGTGAACGATTAAAATAGTAGGGAACATTTTAGACATACAAAGTTTGGGGCAGATTTTAAAAAGGGGAAGGGGAAATTCAGAATGTGAATGTAGACGGACATCACAAGCAAGCAAATACGAGGAAACATCACTCAATGCAGACAACTGGAAAGAAGTTGCAGCGGCCACAAGGTATAACCACCTGGGGCCGTGTGAAAAAAATTTATTAAGTAGAATGAGGCGGAGCCAAGGGTTCTTAACCACAGAGGCCGCAAACTGACAGAATCACGGATCTACTTTGTATTCACAACTACAGTCACAGATTTAGTTTGTATACAAAATTGTAGTCACATGCTTACTGTGTAAGTCATTTTTATGGTCTAGAAATGTTGATTTAGACAAACTACTTGAATCAGAAATTGTACCAGGAGTACAGGTGATTGTTATCTTGTGCATACCAAGTATAAATGAACATTCAAATGTTCACAGAAGCAAATGTTTTGGCTAGTCATTTGCATTGAAAAAAATTACAATCAAGAATACTTAGCTGAAAAAGTATACCATACTGACAACATAAATTCTAAACAATAGTAATCTAAAAGGGATAATGAAGTGGAAACAAATCAGAAGGTAATTTTTATTCTCAGCTAAGTATTCGTTTCTCTGTTTTGTTTGTTGAAAAATACTGGTTGAAATATCTTTATATTGGTGTCATATATTTGTTTAGTTCCGCAGACATTTTCCGCTCATTTGCACCAGTCGTAACTTTTTATAGCACTTTTATCACTGGAGATTTGTGCGATGTTATAAATTAAGCACTACTTTAGTCAAAGATGCTAATGTAATAATAGGGTAGCTTGTTACTGCACCTTTGTGACCTACACATTTCTGATGATATCAGACTACGTGCTTCTTTGATCATGTGTTAATCTTTTTATAGAACTTTAGAGATATAAAGATTTTATTGATGTTGTTCTTTATGCATACCAGGGATTCTTACGGAAGTGTTGCAGACCTGTCAAGCATTCCTCACAGTAACGATAAACGGTTGCAGGACTCTGCTGGTGCCTACACTGACGATGATGATGTAGAAAGAATTCATTCACAATTTGCTAAAGATACTAAAGTTCAGAATGCACACAGGAATGATAGAGGGCTTATTAGTGACAACACTATGATTGAATTCAAAGGACAAAATATGAGACAGCTCAACGAGAATCGTAGAAGGGGACCTCCTGCCAGTGCTGAACATGTTGATCACCTGTTACATGCTGCTAAAGTCCAGAATAACACAAGCGGCATGATAAAAGGCAATGATTATGTTAACAAGGCTGAATCTCACCGAGGTAAAGAAACAAAGACTCCATTCTCAAAGGGGCCAGGTCAATCTCAAATTGTGAGCAGTAGCAATAACAATAAGAGAAACTTTGAGAACAGTCATGAGCGTGGTACTTACAGACACCAAGATGAAGGAGCAACAGCTCAAGTTTCTCAGAAATGTAGCACGCCTACAAATAATAAAAACAATTCAAATAACAGGGACTTTGAAACCAAAGAGGCATTTTCGAGAACACAGGCTGCACCGATGAGTTCAAGTCCAGAAACCAGAGTCAAAGAGATGGGAGCACCAGTGAAATCCAAAAGTGGGGAAAATATGGGCAATAAGAAAAGAAACCAAGATTTTCAGAGTAAACATGAAGAAAAAACTGCAAGCCTAAATAAGCAAAAACTGAACACAAAGACTGAGGAGGAAGGAAGAAACGTGGCTAAGGCACTGGTGGTGAAAGCAGATGAGAAATTGCTATCAGCAGTGGAGTTGACGCTGCCTGTCAACACATCTGGAAAGGTAAGATGAGTAGTTATGATAGTGTTTTTCTTGAGGAACTCGAGTGATTATAAATATTATAGCAGTTGTTTAAATTATGAGTTCTGTTGGCACATTTACTTTCTGTTTTTGTCACTCTCAGCTTCTTTTTGGGGTAGAAGAAAAAAAAAAGAGGTTTTTTATTTTTTATTTTCAGCATTAAGCAATGCAAAAGACATTATTCACATCTCTTTTGAAGGCTCTCAATTATTCTCTCTCTCTTTGCTCTCCCCTTTATTCAACTGTCTCGCTCATCTCAACTTACTGAAGCCACCTACCTGGCCTCGTTCAGCTCACTCTTCCGCATAAAAAGAAATGAGAAAAAAAAGGTTCACATATATTTGCAGGCACTCTAACACTCAGTTACTCAACTCACTCTAACACTCAGTTACTCAACTCTAACACTCAGTTACTAAACTTACTCTAACACTCAGTTACTCAACTCAATAAATGCAATTCAAACAGCAGGGACTTTGAAACCAAAGAGGCATTTTTGAGAACACAGGCTGCACCGATGAGTTCAAATCAAGAAACCAGAGTCAAAGAGATGGGAGCACCAGTGAAAACCAAAAGTGGGGAAAATATGGGCAATAAGAAAAGAAACCAAGATTTTCAGAGTAGTTAATTTGCCATACCTCAAGCAGTAGAGCACAGCTCATAGGCGACCACATTCAGACATCCACACAGCAACTGCTGAGTGTTACAGTGCCTGCAAATATATGTCTTATAGTTGTTTTTCCTGTCTGATCCATTCTTGCTCCACTCATCTGTCATTCTGACCTTTCTGTTTTGGTACATTCTATACTCCCATAGGTTGTCCACCTTGTATTTGCCTTTTCCAAAATCTTTGTATTTGCCTTTTCCAAAATCTGCACGTCTTTTTTCTTTTGGGGTTGTCTCACTACACATGTTTCCTCTTAAAACCCAGTGTTCTTTTTAGCTAAGAACCAATTTTTCTTGCTTTTTGATATAGTTATATTAGTGGCTTCTTGTTTGTTTTTGTGTGCTGAAGAAGGCTTTCTGGTTGCAACATCCATTCTGTCTCTTATACTTGTATTGTTGTAAAGTTAAGCTTTTCCACCATGGGTTTATTGATTGTATTTTAACAGCTTTACAGGAATTCAATTAATTTCATATTTGAAGAAAGTACACTGGATTTATGGAGGCAATTTTTTTTTTTTTTTTTTTTTTCTCCGCATTTCCATCCTGTTTCAGGATATTGCGGTCAACACCAGCATCTTTCAGCTGTATGTTGATTCCTAGGCTAGATTACGCTCATCAGCACGCCACGACTTTCTGAGCGACCGGCTCCATACTCTCATAAGTCACTTTTGCGATTCGAACCACTGCTAATTCTCGTCGCGTCACGTGACGAGAGTATTCGGAGTTAGCGGAGAAAGCTGCTAACCCCTCGGCCACGGAGCCGGTTTTTTGGAGGCAATCTTTGTTTAAATTGCTGAACTTAAGAAACTAGTCCAATGCCACATGCATTCTCAGCCTAAGATGTCTCCAGTATCCTGCATTTGAGCCTGTCAACCTGTGACTCCTTTTCCAGGAACCATGGCTTCTCTGACTGTTCTTTCAAAACCACTGTAAGGTTTAATATGGCCAGAGCAATTCAGTTTCCAAGAAATGGTGCTGTCAATGTTTCCTTCAATATTTAGAGTTTGTACAATCAGTATTGTTTTGTGGGTGCTTCCTCACTTTGAACTCAAGCGTAGTCCATACACACTATTTTTATAGTAGTGATGGACTGAATTTTAGCTTTCCCTGTTAACAGTGTCCCTTGCCATCAGGCGAGCCCACTCCTATTTCAGAGGTACTTGTAATTTACGTCCCCAAGTCCAGGACGGCAGGTCATCATTTTACATTACAGCTGTCCGATGTAGGGGATGAACCGCTAACCTCGGCATCAGCACACCAGATGTTTAAGAACACCGTTCTTATCCATTCGGCCATGCTGACCTGCATATTTAAGTTTAAATGCCCTGATTTTGTCTGTTATTGAGAAATGGTCCGTGACTCACGTGTTACCACAGGAATGGTGCATCTTCTGTATAATGTTATTTTCATTGGTTTGTTGGTGCTATGGCTGTTAATACTGTTGAACCTCTGCCACTCCATGACCAGTCTGTGTCTGAGTTCTAATGAAGTCTCCATTGTTGTTGAATATGAAAAGAAATACTACTGATTACAAAACTGATGATTATGTAGTCTGGTCTATTTTATATTATGTGGTCTAGCTTATAGATAAGGCAGTATTATGTAATATTTGCATCTGTCCGCGGTTGTTTTTAGCGTGAACTGCATGTTCGGAACAATTACGGCGGACTGTTGCTGGACTTCTTCTTTTGTTCGCTTGAAATATGTCTATAACTGCAGTGCTGTCTCTTGTATGAATTGAACTGTCTTTTTCAGTTCACACAGCGGTCCATAGAGTTATCTTCCACTGTTGTCTCTCTAGGCCAGAAGGTTTGCCTAGATATGTTATATTTTGGGCAGTCTTGGAGTATGTGCTCTGCTGTCTGCGACGCCAATCCACATGTACACATGGCTGTTTCACCAATCTTGAATTTTGTATACATGTGGTTGCGTAATCTATTGTGCCCTGTTCTGAGGCGCAGAATAATGACTTGTTCTGGTCTGTCCATAACGTGGTAGTCATCTTGAGCAGGTTTTGGTGGCTTTCTGACTGATTTGATCATTCTTTTCTTTTGGTGGTATGTTACAGGCACATCAGGCTGTTCTTCTTTGGCTCCTTCCTTAGCCAATTGATCAGCTCTGTCGTTCCCGGGTACTCCACAGTGGGATGGTATCCACTGTATGGTGACCTTATGCTGACTGCTAAGTTCAGAAAGTAGTGTCCTTAGTACTGGCAATTTCCCAGACAGGAGCGCCTCGAGTACTGATTTTGCATCTGTCAATAGCACCACAGGTTGTGTACCATTGCTGGTATTTAGTAATTTCTCTGTTGCTAGCTTGATTGCCTCAATTTCAGCATCATAGTTATGGCAGTACTTTCCTGTCGGTACTCTAGCTGTGTCCCTGGTATTATTTGGGTATTCTATGTACACTCCCGCTCCTCCATTTCGAACAGCATTTTGTGCTGACCCATCTGTGTAGACTCGGATCCAGAGGTCCTGTGGGTATTCTTCATCAAGGAAGCTGAGAGTGGCTGTTCTGCGCTGCATACTGTTCTGATCTTCCTTGTCAAAAATTCCTCTCACTTTTGTCTGAATTTGTAATGATAGTCTATGCTCATCTTTCCATGAAGTTCGCTCTGGAATAGTTGTTAGGGGGATACCAACTGTGGGCAGATCGGTGGTTTCTCTGCAGAGTCGTTTGGCCTGGTGGATAAAACTACTTCTTTTCAACCGCCCCATAGCTAGGTTTTCAAATCTGTTCTTCATAGGGTGGCCTGGCAAGCTGAGGAACTTTTCTGCTTGTATTAGCGTTTTCGTGTGTCTGCGCTCACTCAGTGCTTGTGTCCTCCCCATCTTCTCCATTTCCACTATAGGGATTGATCTCATCCCTCCTGTGGTGACTCTTAAGTGCTTGATTTTGCACTTTGTCCAGCTCTTGTAGTGTGGTTTTTGCTGCCGAACACCATATAGTTGACCCGTATTCCAGGTGTGGTCGTATGCTCTGTTGATAAACTTTGCTAAGTATTTTCCCACTGGCTCCCCATGTGGTTCCACTTAGCTTTCTCAGGATGGCTATTTTCCTTCTGGCTTTTGCTACTGCTTTGTTGATGTGCTTTCTCCATGTCAGCCTGCCATCAAATGTTACTCCAAGGTATGTTGGTTCTTTATCTTCTCGTAGGGGTGTTCCATTTATCTGGATGGTCCCTGCCTTTTGTTTTGGAGAGAGGGTAAATAGGGTGGTGCTGCACTTGTCAGTGTTTATGCTGACACACCATCTATTTGCCCATGCAACAAATGTATCTACAGCTCTTTGTAGTAATCTGGTGGCCACTGATGCATGTTCATTTGTGCTCCATAGAACCAGGTCATCGGCATACATTGCAGCTTTAATTCCATGCGGTAGATTAGCAACGAGATCATTGATGAAGATTAGAAAGAGTGTGGGGGACAATACTCCGCCCTGGGGAACTCCGTGACGCAGTAGTACTTTCTTGCTCTTTAGTCCGTCTATCTGTACTCGGGCTCTTCTGTTGTGCAAGTATGCTTTCACCCATTTGTACATTCTTCCATTGACTTTGCAGTTTCTCAGTTTATTCATCAGACCTTCTTTCCAGACTTTGTCAAAGGCTTTCTTCAAATCTATCCATGCCGCAAGCACCAGCTTCTTCTCTTGGAATGCATCCTCAATTTCTTGAGAGAGGTAGGTTGTCTGATCTTCCGTAGAGTAGCACTGCCTAAAGCCAGCCTGCTGTGGCACAAGGATGTTTTTACTTTCAATGTACCACTGCATTCTGTGATTGATGATGCGCTCCAGTGTTTTGCAGAGACAGCTGGTGAGGCTAATTGGTCTGTAGCTAACAGACATCTGTAACATCTGAGAAGGACCTCCAGTAGTTGGGGTTGGACCCTTTCGAGACATAGGGCCCGGCACTGCACCTGCCTGGGGGTCCAAAGCAGGGCGAGCACCATAACGTTTAGCAGCAGTCGACATATTCCATTTTGCGTAATTGCGTGGCATCCTGATTTCTGTGGTGCGCCTCCTGGCTGGTTGCCTCCGTCTTCAGCACCTTTCCTTTGCTAGAGCAGACTGTGGTCTCACTCGAGTTTAGATGTGTACACACGCACACACGTGTCTGCACATGCATGTATGTGTATACACATCTAGAGCATACTGGTTATTTTCCGGCGCCAGATACTCACCGTCGCCCCTTCTCCTGTTAGTTAAAACAGTTCTGCCACGTGAAGGCCAGGAGTTGGACTTTTGCTGCATAGGTTATGTATTCACGAGCCATTGGGGTATTTAAGCAATGTTGGGCGCTCACCCCAACACTGCGCCCCGGCTACACACAGCAATTTGGAACCTGTTGCTGGACTGACTGGTTTGCCTTTTCGGTTCACGAGTGCTTTTTTCACGCTGTAGCTACGGAGTTCGTGCTTTGTGCGGCGCTTTCGGTGGGTCGCTCCGCGGAAAGAGACCGAGCCATACGGGATAAAACCCAGGTCAATGAAGTCTTCCTGGTGACTGCCGTTTCCATCGACGATGAACTGTATTTTTCGTGGAGGACATTTGTGTTGGCATTCTGGCGGCGGTAATATGCACAGTGTACCTGTGCGGGCTGTTGGCTTGCCGACACTCCTGTCTATTCCATTGTTCACATAGGGCAGTGAGGAGAATTTTGTGTGATATTCACTGGCACAGTAACTGAGCAATATGGGGACGATCCGTTGCTGTGAAGTTGGAACCGCGACTAACTAACTAACTATGTAATATTACCTTTTCATATTCATATTGCTTACCATATCATATGTACTCTTGACAGTGTTTTCTGACCTACTTTGAGAGTCCATATAAGTTTTGGATATCGCTTCAGGATTACTTAGAAGTATTCACCGAGACTACACAACTAATGGGACAGGTGAGATTTGGATTTTCTATATTCTGTTTCAGAGAAGTTAAGGTAATTGAAGGAACCTGAGTTGGTGAGGTTAAGATTTTCTCTTCTAGTGGCTTCAGAGGTGCTACAGTTTGTGGCCATAATATAATGTAGACAATATGTGCTGTGATGTGATAATTTTGTTCACTGAAAATGAAATGTTATTACAAGAAATTATAGATATAATTGCAACAGAATGTCAAATCAAAGATCGTAATTTGAATGACAGAAAAACAGAAGTGATGATAATTATAAAGATGTATTCCCAAATGCAACATTAAAGTGATTTGAACATATCTGAAGCAAGTCACTGTATTTGTTTTTGAGTACTTTAATATCAGTAGATAGAAGATGTATCAAAGAAGTTCATTGCAGAATTGGGCAAGTAAAAGCAGTATTTCACAGGTTGAATAATATTCTTTGAATTGTGTCAATTAAGGTGAGAAAAAGGGATTCTTAAGAGCTATACCAAACCAATCCTGACGGACAGTTAGCAGACTAGTGAGGAATTATGTGGAAGTTGCAGAAGTGACGTTTTTTAGAATGGTGATAACACCATGGAAGGATAAAATGTTGTGAAGTATCTTGACAAGAGTGCTTATATTATAATGGTTTTAGAGGAGTTATCATTCAGGGAACCTTGGTAGGTGAGGATCAGATTGTCTATTCTAGTGACTTTAGCATAGCAGAGTCCAAATATTTGTCTCATATATCAAGTAATCTGAATATGTTAGGAATTTCTTTCACAGGTGAAATCATAGATCTCTGCATGACAACCTCTTGGAAAGTAGCCTTTCTTTCCATTTCCTTAGCCCTTAATCAAAACTCTTCCACCATACACCAGCAATGGTAGCAAGTTAGATTACGATCGTTTGACACAGAGGTACCAGTTATATGTGGAGGAAAATCCATGCTCTAAGTATTGGCTTTTTAGTATGAGACCACTACCTCAGATTAATTGGGCTGGCACACACACAAAAACAAATCATAGTTCAGGAAGTTCGAGCTGCTTATAAAGATAAATGGTGATTGACACAAACAAATGAACCTGTGGGTAACGAACTTGGCAGCTCCATTACCACAACACATGTTCATTCGCATTTGATGGACTGCCTTTGCCAAACACAATATTCCTTTGGTTCATCACGATCCATACACTCCTGACAAGGCTTCTTGCAATTTATGTCCGTTACTTGATTGACTGTCTTCACCAACACAATATTTCTTTGGTTCATCACGATCCATACATTCTTGACATTACTTCTTGCAATGTATTTCCATTGCCTAAACTGGAAGGGACCCAGCTCCCAGAGTCATGCGAAGACTTCAAACTGAACGTGCCGGCATGCTGTACTCCATTCTCAGTTACCTTTCTTATATGCTTCCAACAATGGCAGCACCACTGGCAGAAGTGTGTACAGTCCCAAGGAGAGTATTTTAAAGGGGCTTAGGGTTTCTGTCCTCCAGATGAGTAATTGTATTTTTCCCTGTCAAAAGTCCAATACTATTTAAATAGATCTCATAGTCAGGAATAACTGAGATGATCATGTAGGCAAATTTTAGTCAAAATCAAGGATACTATGTTATATCAACTGATCTTTCCGATGTATACTTTTTGTACATTTTCTTCTCTGAAGTCCAGGAGAGTGTGTTACCATGAGCTGGGTAGATAGAATTGAAAAGAATTGTTCAAAGTATTCAAGATATATTATGTTATGATGTAGGATTGAGTTTGATTCATTCTGTCCTTCAAATGTTTAACTTATTCTAACAACATATGTTGTAAATTTTGTTTAGGCAATTTCAGACAACAGTGACACAACTAATGTTGCATGTAAAGTAGGCGGGACATACGGGGTCAAGTGTATGGGAGATTGGTGTCGTGTGACCGTGACTTCAATAACTGACATGGAGATAACTGTGTTCTTCATTGACTATGGTAATCAGTCTGTTGTGAAACAGGAAGATTTGAGGCGTCTGACTGTGGACATGCTAGAGCTACCAGCACAGGTTTGTTTGCCTTATGTCATGAAAGCCAGATATTTGTGAAACATTGTCAACTATAATGAAAGCCAGATATTTGTGATATATTGTCAACTACTATGGTACATCAATGGCTACCAAAGGATGGGAGAGTGTTCTCATATCCACAGAGTTGTTTTTTTTTTTCTCCCTCTTGAGTTTTCATGTATTGTTAAGGGTTACGGGTGAATTATGTCCAAGCTTTTTGTTTCAAACACCATTTAGATGTTGGCATGTTTATAAAACTTACTGAGAGGCTGTGACAGTTGGGTTATAGCACTAAGAAGTTTGTGGAAGTTAAAAGAAGTCTAGTACCAAACTTAAAATATTTAACTCTTCAGTCTTAAATCAGTACTTCTGTAAGGATACAAAATATGGAGAACAAATAAAGCAATTACTATTAACTACATCAGCAAGGACAACAAAATCGACCGAACATCTTGTATGGCAGGGGAAAGACGCCCGGAGTCATGACCCGGACAGTTCTGCCCCTAGAGAGTGTTAAGGGTATAATGGGCCGAAACAGTTAGGGAAAAGGGTTCCCTTCTGATGATCAGAAGCCCCCTGCCGTGTTTGCTCTGCGGTAGAGTTTTTATCACTACCTTCATTCCTTAACTGGTGAGTGCCTAGAATAGGATTAAAATTGTGTGAAAGAATCACTAACGTAGAGCTTATGGAGAGAACTAAACAAATTCAAATGAATCATGGGTTGAGGAAAAGACACTGGCACTGAATAGGCCATACATTGGGAAAACCTAGTTATAGTATAATCTTAAAATTCTTTTTCTGGAACTCATGGGGAAAAAGAAGTAGAGACTTAAAATAAAAACATGAAGAGAACCAGAGAAGATGAATAATATTTGGAGAAAATAGAGGACGCTGAAGAGATGGTAAAAGAGGAAATGGCTTGGCATGAGTTAGTTGAGAGCCTGTGTTACACAGAGGGAGCAGAGAAGAAGCAGAAACATGGTTATAAAAGGAATGTTGCAAAATTATAATGGGATAAAATGGAAGTAAAATTACATAAAAGGTTTCTGACCTTCTTTCGCTTGTAAACATCAGTGCCTGGATCTTTCAACTTGTTAATCAAAGTCATTGTAATGTGGATAGTGATGCACTGGATTGCATGCACAGCGATCCAGTTTTAGTTACCAGTACAGGAATTTGTTGGTCACAGGAGATTCTTTCTACCGTTACACCACTAATATTTAAGGTGAAAAATGTTTCTTCAACAATAGTTAAATCTTAATGAATGCTTGAAATTGTTAATAACAGTGCAAAGCAGCCTCATTTTCTGTGTCTCCATCATACACTTGTTGAAGGCCTGTCTGTCCCAATGACCTCACGGACTAAGCTTCTTGTATCGATAGATTCTTGTTTTAAATTGTTGTTTCAAATGCATGAAGTTTGGTACTGTCAGCGGCGTATGAAAGTTTGAGTTAACATTAGGTAGATTTTGATGATTAGTTTGAGAAACTTTCTTATCATGAATTACAAATGTCAAGAAATGTTTTGTAACAGCAAGTATATTATCTCTGGCTAGTGTAAAGAAAACTCTGTCACTGATTGTTTTTGTAAAACTGTCATAAATGCAAGTAAGTCACTGTTAAATAAACAATGCTACTCAAATGAGAATTTGCAATTGAAACTGGCCAGACAGTATGATAGTTACATTATGGTACATATAAGATATTGAGAGTTCCCAGCTCTTGTTGAATGAGGAGCAGTTAATCTCAAGGCATGGAATTCTGTAGGATTCTGAAGCAGTAGGACTTCACACATAAATAATCACAGCATTGCATAGTATGATAACCAGTTTCCTTCCATGCTTTCTTGATTCTCTTCCCAGAGAAATCTTTAGGACTCATTTTGCTTGGCTGGGCCAACATTGAAGTCATGTTTGTGTGTTTTGATGTTAATAAGATAATTTAATCATTGCTAATGAATATGTCATTTTCTGTAACTTGAAATTTGTAAGGATGACAAATGTACTGGAAGGTTTACAATTGTGGCTATTGTTTCTTTCCAAAAGTAGTCACATGATGTTTTTTTTTTGGTTTGGTTTGTAAACATTGCAGGCTGTGTGTTGTTGCATCAGTAAGTTAAAGCCTAAAGGTTCAGATTCCTGGAGCGAGGCAGCATCAGCAGCTATGAAACAATGGTTGGGAGAGCCAATGAGTAAATTTCTGCAGTTTGAAGTAGTGACAAAAAGAGGTTCTGTTCATGCTGTCAATATCTCGCACAATCAAAGTAAGATCCTTTTTTAGTTTTGGTGGAGAAATCAAGCATGATTATCCTATGCCTACTTGTTCTTATGTGTATCTTACAATATATTATTCTACGAATGGCAGGGGTAAAATGTAATTAAAATATAATAGTCTCCTAGCAGATACTTCTGTTGGGGTGTGTAGACTTCACATGTTCTAGGCCATGACATAAAGTGGGGTGGCCATTTCCGTTCCTTGTCACCTTTCCCTCACAGACAACTCCCAGAATATTCTGACACTTGTCAGGTACCCATGTTTAAGAGACTGGGTCATTCCTAGAGCCATGCTGATCGGACAAAAATAACCATGCCACCATAGCTCCCAAAATAGGATTACTTTCAGTTGTGTTTTCAGAAGAGAGCTTTTCAACAGTATATTAGATATACATTTATTGACACCATTTTGGACTTCAAAAAACAAACAAAAATGTCAGCTTGCCTTTTTTTTTTTTTTTTTGCATATCCTTTTACCGGACATCGCTGTCAACAGCAGCATCTTTCAGCTGTCTGTTGATTTCTTGGCAAGATTACGCTCAGTAGTTTGCCATTGCTTTCTGAGCGGCCGGCTCAGTATCCCACAAGTCATCAGCGGGGGTCGAACCGCTCCCAGTTCTCTCCCGCTACGAGACTGCGTGATAAACGGGATTACGGAGAAAGTGTTGTAACCCCTCAGCCAGAGAGACCGGCAGCTTGCCTTCTACATAGAGAAAATATTTCTTGCATTATGCTATACCATGGCCTTGCCAAATTAGAACCAAGTCCAGATTATTTTTGTTTTTTGAATTGTTTTTACAAACATGAACTGGAGAGACTATACCATTTGATTTTCAAATTTTAAACACCAGAATTCAAAGCAAAAAAAGCAAAATTCAAAACAAAAAACTAAGTTTTTTTTACAATTAGGAGTTGGGAAGATTTGTAGAGACAAAAACAATATGGCCAAAGACCTGTACAGTACCATGCTAGTTATCAGTGCTACTCATGTATCTCAACATTATTATGGAAATCTAATAAATAATAGGTGATGTGGTGACTTTGGTCACAGGCATGTGGGGAAATTTAAGGCCATTGTAATGCATATAATGGGATACCCTGTACTACACCTCGGGTGCCAGTGGGCTGTGTTCTGGTTTTACGGAACCTCATGCAAGACTTCTGCCATATGTCTTTATTGTACACCATGGATCATCACTGATAAGAAACAGCAGATGGATAGATGGGTCGAGCACTATTTAGAGCTTTACTCAAGTGAGACCAAGCTAGCGGATGATGCCCTCAATGCCATAGAGGCCCTGCCAACTCTTGACCACCTGGACACACTTCCCACTATAACAGAAGTTAAGTGTGTTATAAATGAGCTTGCATCTGGCAAGGCTCCAGGTAAGGATGGGATTCCAATGGAAGGTGATCAGGAGTGGGCAAGACACACTCGCTCTACAGATTCACCAGCTAATAGAGCTATGCTGGCGAGAAGGACAAGTCCCACAGGATTTCAAAGATTCAAACATCATAACGCTGTACAAGAACAAGGGAGATCGGAGCGACTGTAACAACTATAGGGGTATCTCACTTCTGTGTATTGTTGGGAAAGTATTTGCCAGAATTGTCCTGCACAGACTTCAAGTCCTGGGAGATCAAGTCTACCCCGAATCACAGTGCGGCTTCCGTCAGAACCGGTCTACCATTGAAATGATATTCTCATTGCGCCAGATGCAAGAAAAATGCCGGGAACAAAATCAGCCACTGTTTATTGCCTTCATCGATCTCACAAAGGCATTCGATTTGGTCAGTCGTGAGGGTCTGTTCAAAGCACTAAAGAAGATTGGCTGCCCACCAACTCTTCTGTCCATTGTGGAATCGTTCCACACAGGCATGAAGGGTATAATCAAGTTTGATGGCTCAACTTCAGAAGAGTTTGAAATCAAGAGTGGAGTTAAGCAAGGTTGTGTACTAGCCCCCACACTCTTTGGGATATACTTTTCACTTCTACTGAAATATGCCTTTCGTGATCAGGATGACGGTATATACATTCACTCACGCTCAGATGGTGGCCTCTATAATGCTCAGAGATTGAAGGCCAAGACCAAAATTAGGAGGGTACTAATCAGAGAGTTGCTTTTTGAGGATGATGCTGCGATTACGACCCACTCTGAGGAAGAATTACATCATCTACTATCTGCATTCTCCAATGCTTGTTCTGAATTTGGTTTAACAGTTAACAAAAAGAAGACACAGATTATGTCACAAGGTGCACATGGTGTACCATCAATCTTTATTGACGACGCCGAACTGGAGATAGTAGACCATTTTACATATCTAGGATCAGAGGTAAATAGCAAATTATCCCTTGATCAGGAAATCAACATCAGGATTGGCAAGGCAGCAACAACAATGAACATGTTAGCAAAAAGAATCTGGGAGAACAGGAAGCTTACTGCCAAAACAAAAGTTCTCGTCTACCAAGCCTGTGTCCTTAGTACTCTTCTTTATGGCAGTGAAACCTGGACAACTTACTCACGCCAAGAGAAACGTTTAAACAGCTTTCATATGCGGTGTCTGCGAAGAATACTTGGTATTAAGTGGCAAGACAAAATCACAAATACTGAAGTATTGGAAAGATCAGGTTGTGTGACGGTGTATTCCATGCTCAGTCTTCGTAGACTTAGATGGATAGGACACGTTAGGAGGATGGATGATGGTAGAATACCAAAGGACATCTTTTTTGGTGAATTACAGACCGGTAGGAGATCTCAGGGTTGGCCTCTACTACGATACAAAGATGTGTGTAAGCGTGACATGATTGATACAGGCATTGATAATGCACATTGGGAGCACGTCGCCGCTGAACGTGTTGCATGGAGGGCAACTATCAGAAATTGAATAAAGACAAAGGAGAAAATGATTGCAGATAAAGCACACACAGAGCGTGAGAGACGTAAGATGGTGCAAAATGGTGGAAATGACCATGTTTTCACATGCACCTACTGTGGGCAAACATTTGCAGCAAGAATTGGCCTTACCAGCCACACTCGCCACCGCCATGGATCGTAGTTATTAAGCCTTTTTGAAGCACAATGTACCAAACTATCGTCTGTCAAGACGGAAAGGTGCCAATGAACTCCATGGATAAATGGCCATTATGGGTCAGGACTGAACTGGCAGGGGATCTCAGTATTGGAGGTCCCTAGAGAATGTTGTGACCAGAAACCCTTCTAGCACTCATTAGCTCATTCCCAAATCATGTGTACATGATGTCCATTGAAGGTGTTCTATACTTATTCAATACACCTTCGCCACAGAGCCGGCTAAAGTTCACTGCTAATCTGCTTTTCACCGTTCGCTCACATGGGCGCCTCCATCCCTACCCACAGTGCAGCTAAGCCAATCCCAGTCACCCATCGACCAGTTTAAACCATACATCCGGTTCTTTCATTCACATCAAACAGTAAGCGTTTAAGGTGCATTCGACCAATCCAAGATTCAGATAAGTAACCTTTGTATCTTCATGTAGTGTTTCTCGTGTAGTTAGGTTGGTTGTCTGTGTTTGTTCTGTGCTGACTGAGGCTTTAGCCGCAACATCCATTTTGTTTCTTGTAATCGTGTTCTAGTAAAGCTCACAATATACTTCTCATTGTTTGGTGATTTATTCATATACTAATTCAACAAAAGAATTCTAGTGTCCTCAAAGGGTGACTCCTACTAAATGACATGTTCAAATAATTATTGAACGAGAATCATACTGAATGACACTTCAGTTCAAATGCCCATCACATGTCTACTAAATGCACTATCAGCGCTATGACTGTCCCTAATCTTTTACATTACATGCTCCGAAACAGATGCAAAAAGGGAACACTATTATCACCTAATGGAAAGTTGCTGGTCTAGCAAATCCATTAGGTGAAAAGTTAAACCTGACTTATCAGTGTGTGGATATTACAAGGTTTATTTCCAGGTTACAAGGATTATTTCCAGGTTATTTCTCCTATGTCAAAAAAATCTTGACTGTCAGCGTCTACTTTCTCCAATCGGTTTATAGTTTTGTATTGCTTATTGTAGGACTTGCTCATTGGTTTTTCTGTCCATCCACAGTATTTGCACTATCCTCAGAAACCTCATTTCCACTACCGCTACATTGTTCTCGGCTATTAATTTGCAGTCGCTTGTTTCATACAAGTTTTTAAACACCACTTTATATTTACATGAAATCACAAAATGTAACTTTTTATTTCAGAGACATTGAGAGATGCGCTCCTAGCAGGAGGTTTTGCTGAGAAAGTTGATGCTGAACCTGGACTGCCCAGTTTGACCAGCAATGCTGCAAGGTACCACTTAGAACTGTTTGTGTGCTAGGGTTGGGTTTTAAACGTTTGTCTATAAGTGATGGAAGCCCATTTCACACAGTGAGGTGTCGGGTATATGGTGCTGACCCCCTGTGTATAGACCAATCAGGACTCAGTGGTAAATATGATGCCAACCACCTTTACTTTCCATGCAGTGTACTGGTACCTAATTCAGGGTGGGTCAACCTGGAAACTAAGGTCCGTGAATAAATATCCCCTGCCTCAAGGAGGAATACATGACCTACAATATAGTTCAAAAGTAGCCCTCTACAGGGTGGCGGGGTAGGGGTATCCCCTATCAAAGGAGAAGTAAGGTGACTCCTTCCCTCTGCTAGCCTATGGGACACCCTTGGGCAAGGTGGAGTACCCGTTTAGCCTCCCGATCAGGGTTACGTGAAGTCATGGGTGCAGGTGGTGGATGCGGTTGAAGAGCAACCGACAGATAATTGTGGGTTATGGTCTCCAGCTTCACGATGGTAGGCAGAGGATCGCTTTTTTGTGTATGGAGGAGACAATGGCTATGGTCGTTGACCAGTAAGGTCACTGCTAAGAAGGAAAGCAATGGCAAACTACCTTCTTCACAGATGCCAAGAACATTATGTTTTGCTATATCGACATTCAGAGAAACGGCGTAAATGGGTGCATAGGAGCAGCCTCGCCCGGTAGGGATAGTCATGTGCACCAGGTGACTCCAGACCGTCAGCAGGCTACTAATTGCAAAAGATTATTATCATTAAAGGTAGGAACCTGGAATGTCAGAACATTGAATGGAGATGGAAAATTGGATAACAGGAAATGGGAAGAGAGAATATTAATATATTAGGAATGTATGAAACCAGATGGATAGGGGCAGGTATCAAGACAGGAGAGGATTGTAAGATTATTTATTCTGGAGGAGAAGAACAGCAAAGAGGGGTAGTCATTATGTTAGATCGGCAAACATAAAATTTTATTAAAGGTTATTGGGCTGTGTCAGACAGAGTTCTGTAAGTAAAATTGAACGGAAGACCTTTTAAAATAAATGTCATTCAAATATATGCTCCAACAAGTGAATGCAGTGAAGAAAGTATAGATGAATTTTATAATGATATGGAACATGCTTTGAAGAAATGTAAAAAATCAGAAATAAATATAATGGGTGATTTCAACGCAAAAGTGGGAAATCAAGGCGATGGATGCAGGGTAGGCAAACACCATGGTCTCGGAGAGTGAAACGAAAGAGGATACAGATTTGCAGAATGGGCAAAAGAGCAAGAAATGGTTGTAGGAAACACCTGGTTTAAACAGTATCCTAGAAGATTATGGACATGTAGGAGTCCAGACAGCAGGATTAAAAACCAGATAGACTACATCCTGATTAGCAGAATGTTTCGAAATTCGCTAACAGTCGCAAAAACAGTTCCCAATGCTGACTGTTACAGTGATCACAGATTAATTACAGGCACATTGAGGGTAAAGTTAAAGAAAGTCAAGTATACAACCAGAAACACTAAATATGATTTGTGCAAATTGAAAACTGAAGAAATACAAGATAAATTTAACAAAGAAATAAAGAACAAATTTGATATATTGTCTGATCTAGAGATCCTATTTCAAGATGTGGATGATCAGTGGGAAATGATTGAAGAATTCAGTCAGTTTAGTTGCAGAAAAAACGATTCCAAAATTTAAAAAAGTGGGTCGTCAGACATGGATGACTGAAGAAATTTTACAGCTAATGGAAACAAGAAGACAGAACAAAAATAATCGTGCCAAATATAAAGAAATTCACAGAAAAGTCAGAACCTTATGTAAGGAAGCAAAAGAAGCATGGCTCAAGAAAAATTGCATAGAAATTTAAAAATAACACAACAGTAAAAATACCAAACTAATGCACAAAAGAATTCAGGAGCTTACTAATCAAAGAACACATACATCAGCAGGCTGCCTAAAGACAAAAGATGGAAAAATCATAATAGAAAAAGATCAAATTTTACATGTATGGTCAGATTATGTGAAAAACCTTTATGATGATAACGGAGAACAACAATACGATATTCCAAATAATAATGAAGGACCATCAATTTTGAAGATGGAGGTTCAGAATGCTCTTAAACCATATGAAATCTGGCAAGACCTCCGGTTCAGACAGCATCACAATAGAAATGATTAATTCTTTAGAAGAATACGGAATAAGGTAAAGTTACCAGACTCCTGAATAGCATATATGATACTGGAGATACGCCTCATGAATTATGTAATTCTGTATTTATTGCAATCCCAAAGAAATCAGAAGCCTTGGAATGTGATCAACATCGAACAATTAGTATAATGAGTCACATCATGAAGATTTTGTTAAGAATTATGCAAAGAGTTAGGAAGAAAATGCAACCTGAAATTGGAGAGGAACAATGTGGGTTTGTAGAAGGCAAGGGTACTGTAAATGCTGTGTACATACTGAGAACAGTAATTGACTGTTCTATAGAAGTAAACAAAGATCTACACCTCTGCTTTATTGACTACACAAAGACTTTCGATAAAGTGAGACATGTCGACATGATAAGGATGCTTGAAGATAATATACAAATTGATAGAAAAGACCTTAGACTTGTAAAAAACATATATTGGAAACAACAAGCTGCCATAAGAATTGATAATAAAGTAGGTCAATATCAGCCTATTAAAAGAGGTGTGAGACAGGGATGTGTAATGTCTCCAGATTTTTTTCCCCTGAACAGTGAAAATATTTTCGGAAACATAGAAGATATGGAAGGAATCAACATTGGGGGACGATACATCAACAACATTAGATATGCAGATGATGCAGTCTTGATTGCAGACAATGAACAGGATCTGCACAATTTAGTAGATGCGGTTATTGCACACAGTGAGCAACTAGGGTTAAAATTGAATTGTAGAAGACACAGATTATGGTTGTCACTAGGAAGGAAGAAATACCACAATGTAATATACAAGTAAATGGGCATATTCTTAAACAAGTTAATCAGTACAGCTATCTCAGAACAGTCATAATATCTGATGGGAGATGCCTCGAAGAGATTAGAACAAGAATTGCCATGGCGAAGGTAATCAGTTGCAAGATTAAAAACATACTGACCAGTAAAAAGATATCAATTGAAATGAGAAAAAGAGAGTTGAAGTGCTACATAGAACCTATACTTTTATATGGATGTGAAGCGTGGACAATGAGCAGACAAGCTGAAAAATATCTGATGGCTGTGGAAATATGGTTTCTGAGGAGAATGCAAAGAATACCATGGACAAGAAACAAATGAAGACCGTGAACTGATTAGAGACATTAGACGTAGAGAGTCAACATTTTTTGGGCATGTTATGAGAAGAAATAAATTAGAGAACTTGGTGACAACTGGCAAGATTGTGAAGGGAGGAGACCAAAGGGAAGACCAAGAATTAAATATCTGGATGGCTTGGCCATATGGCATGGTCGAGACAGAAACACTGAGCTGATCCACGACTCTGGTGATCGAGTGAGATGGCAAAACATGACCAACGCTTAACAAGCGGCAAAACAACGCCAAAACAAAAAGAGGCAAAACAACGCCAACGCTTATCAGGATGGCACATGATGGATGGATGGGTAGCCTTCTATCAGCTCCTTTCCTTGACACACTCATGCTTCATGATCCATCTCAGCGAATTCAATGGTCACATTACGCATTCATAGAGGAAAGATAAAGATAATGAGATTCACCAAGCAAATAACCCGATATCCCTTGGTGAAACCCCACTTCAGGAGGTCGAAATAATAATACCTATGATGGGCAACAAGTGGACAAAAATGGAACAGATAGAGATAATAAAATAAGAATTCAAAAGACAAGAGGAGCTTTCATCACACTAGGACATTTGTAGAAGTCAAGGAAATTAAATTTAGCACCAAACTTAGAATTTTTAACGCCAATGTTAAATCAATATTTACTGTATGGGTCAGAAACATGGAGAAAACTAAAAGAATTACTAGTAAAGTTCAAACAATCACTAATTGGTGCCTGCACAGAATAATGTGGATAAAATGGTATGACAGAATCACCAATGTAGAGCTCATGGAGAGAACTAGACAAATCCCAGCGAACAAAGAAGTGAAGAAAAGACACTGGCACTGGATAGGACACAGACTGAGAAAACCTGAGGACAGGACAACTAGACACTCTCTTGTCTGGAGCACACAAGATAGGACACACACTGAGAAAATCTGAGGACAGCACAACTAGACACTCTTGTCTGGAGCGCAAAAGATAGAACACAGGCTGAGAAAATCTGAGGATAACACAACTAGACACTCTCTTGTCTGGAGCACACAAGATAGGACACACACTGAGAAAATCTGAGGACAGCACAACCAGACACTCTCTTGTCTGGAATGCACAAGACAGATGAAATAGCGGGAGACCAACAAACACACGAAGAAGAGTCATACAGATAGAGATGAACAATTGATGGTTCCGTCGCCCTGCTACTGAGTGAGTGCGTGGCGCGACACTGTGAGCTGTGAGTTTCGTGTGAAATGCTTTTGAATCTGCCTGAGGTTGTTTGGAATGTGATTGCATGTTCGGGGTGATGGCAGGTGGCTATGTCCCAGAGTTGACCGGTTTTTGTCTTATGCAGAAATGCGTGGCTGCTGGGCTTCTGGTTGACTGCCACTGCCATCAGCGATGAACTGTATTTTCATGGACTGTGTGGGTGAACATCTAGGAAACATTCAGATAGGAAAATGACTGCCGATTCCATCAGAGATGAACTGGGTGTTTTGTGGGGGACTGGTGTGTTGACATTCTGGTGGCGGCATTATGCACAGTGTATCTGTGCGGGCTGTTGTTTGTCAAGACTCCTGTCTTTTCCACTTTTCACATTGGGCAGTGGGGAGCGTTTTGTGTGATATTCACTGGCACAGGAACGGAGCATAATGGGGACGACCCGTTGCTGTGAAGTTGGAACTGCGACTAACTAACTAACTAGATAGAGATGAATAATGTTGTGAAGACGTGGAGAGAGCGGCAGGTGTCAGGAAAAGATTGGAGTGGTTTGGTTCAGGGCCAGTGCCCCAATGCAGAATAATGAGCAGAAAAAGATAAACATCCAATGGGAGCTGAGGTGGCATAGAGCCCAGCAGTCATGGGTTTGATCCATATCTGGGCCGACTCATTTTTAAATCAACCCAGCCTAAAATGGGTACCAGGAAATGTCTTAGGAGTAAAGATGGCCTGCATGGTACTGACCGTATCACCCTTGGAGTGCCGACTGTCTATATAAATCTAGGTCTAGCACCATATTCCCAGTGTACCTGAAGGTGTGTACAAGGATAATTTATATACTGGCTTTATATAGAACAGCCTTTGTAGAGTATTTAGGGTAATGTTACTGAAGGTGTGTACAAGGATTATTTACTTACTGGCTATATTTTTAGACATCCTTTGTAGAGTGTTTTGGGTAATGTTACTGAAGGTGTGTACACGGATTATTTACTTACTGACTTTATATAGAACAGCCTTTGTAGAGTGTTTTGGGTAATGTTACTGAAGGTGTGTACAAGGATAATTTACTGACTTTATATAGAACAGCCTTTGTAGAGTGTTTTGGGTAATGTTACTGAAGGTGTGTACAAGGATAATTTACTTATTGGCTTTATATAGAACAGCCTTTGTAGAGTGTTTTGGGTAATGTTACTGAAGGTGTGTACAAGGATAATTTACTTATTGGCTTTATATAGAACAGCCTTTGTAGAGTGTTTTGGGTAATGTTACTGAAGGTGTGTACAAGGATAATTTACTGACTTTATATAGAGCAGCCTTTATAGAGTGTTTTGGGTAATGTTACTGAAGGTGTGTACAGGGGTTATTTACTTACTGGCTTTATATAGAACAGCCTTGTAGAGTGTTTTGGGTAATGTTACTTAAGTGTCGCCAAGTTCAAGTTACAATCTAATCCTTCACCATTGTCTGTTGTTCCAGACCCATGGCAGGCTCTGTGAAAAGTAGGATGGATGGAATGAAGAGTGGAGACAAGGTCACTGGAGAGTTTACAGACTTCACATCATCAGATAGGTTTACCGTTATAGATGTGGCATCTGCTTCCTTGATGGTAGACTTTAGCTCATCACTGCAGGCAGAATACAAGAACAGCACTGTTCCTTACATGTATGTATTATTTAGATAACGTGTGTGTGTGTATATATACTGGCATCCTGCTGTCGTGAAAGACTATAGTTTGTTACATTGTGCTAAATAATTTTTTTCCCCCAATTCTACCAAAGAATGATTTTCATATTTTTGGAGAACATACCTTAGCCAATAAGGGAAGCAAAGTTAGTAACTCTGTAACTCACGTAGAAGTGTCACAGCAGGGTTATTGTGAGGCTGGCTACCTCATTCCATAGACAGCCATTGCTGCACAATCCAACCAATTATGACCAAGTCTACAACAGACTTAGCATGAGTCAGTTGTAGACCTATGCTTGTTTGGGAGATCAGTGACAGCAGAAGAATAAGAGTGAGTGTTGTCAGATCAAGTGCAATGAAATGAAAATTATCTTTTCTGATGTTTTCAAAAAATGCTGAGATGGCTGAAAAATGTCTCTGTGTAATGTTAAAATATTTTTATATTAATTTAGTAGTTAAGTGGGCAGGGTATGTAGAAACATATTTAAGGAGTTCCATGTAAGGTAAAGGATATTTTAAAATCAGATGTAAAACCAAGCCTTCATAAGAAGAAACATCAGAAGAGGCAGGAGAACTTTATCCCTTTGTTCTCAATTTGCAGACACAGTCATCCAAATGCCATAATGAGTTCTGGGATTTCTCAAATCAGATTTAGATTTATTTTGATGTAGTTACTTTAATTATCCATAATTATTTAAACAAAGGAAAGATTAACATTATGCATATTTACTTTGGTGTACACATTCACATTGATGGCCACAAGTTAACATTGGTGTACACATTCACATTGGTGTATACATTCACAGTATTGAATACATTGACATTAGTGTATAGTTAGAAAGAATCACATAGAGAATTATGAAAAAAGATGAGAGAATCTCATATCACAGGTTTAAAGAATACAGAAGTAGAAATGCTACAAAAAGCCTACAAGCCTACCAATTGGTGCCAGATAATCTATTCAGGCTCGTTATGATGCAGTGACACTCTTCACGAAAACACAACATGTAATCATTGTACAAAAGTATAACTTGACGTCTTAGGAACAGATCACCATTGTTTTATTCATGACAATGCTCCATCATACAGTCTGCCACCGTCACATCATACTCCTGTTCGCTCTGTAAATGTCCGTTCATAGTGGGTGCATGTGAACACATGGTCATTTCCACCATCATGCACCATCTTAAATCTCACACGCTCGGTGTGTGGCTTATCTGCAATCATTTTCTCCTTTGTCTTTATTCCATTCCTGATCTTTGCCCTCCGTGCAACACGTTCAGCGGCGACTTGCTCCCACTGTGGATTTTCACAAAATCAGTTAGTTTTTTAAGTGACCAACTTACTTGCTGGCTGGCCATGTTTTGGCTCACTGCACAACTGACCTTGATAGACGAAGCGTCGCTCCATTTGATCTGCGTTCATCACAAACTTGATTAGCTGAGCTAGCCTGTCGCAATACATCGTAGCAAACTTGCTGGTAATATTTATGTACTTTATTTGAGGTTTCAGACGACCATATTCATTTCACAACCATTCCAACTCGCACCCTTGGCTTAACTAAAGATCTAGACGCTTCTTGCGCGTGACGTCACATCCGTCTTGTCACGTGATGTTTGGATAGCCTATTGAGTGCTTTCCCTTTCTTGTGTTCCTCGTTCTAATTATCATTGAACAGCTGAGTTATCATCAACATTCTACATGTCTCGTCCTATGTCACGCTTTCGTGGTGAATGTAACTATTCTATTGTTAACTCTAACCTGTTCTTGCCGATTGTACTTCTACCGTACGACCTCTGCTGGTACATGGCAGTGACTTACATTTTGTTGTTTGAAGGACATTTTTACTTACTTTATTGCTTTTTGTTTACTCTTGTGCTCAGAGGTTATAGAGAGTTCTGCAGACTGCCAATTCAGTTGCTTTTTATACTGCCACTTTACATGTAGTCCTCCATATCTCAGTGCCTGCAGTACTCCATATGACTCTTGTACAGTAATTGCTGTAATGTTGTCACTCCTACAGACTCTTGTACAGTGATTGCTGTAATGTTGCTCCTACAGACTCTTGTACAGTTATTACTGTAATGTTGTCGCTCCTACAGACTCTTGTGCAGTAATTGCTGTAATGTTGCTCCTACAGACTCTTGTACAGTAATTGCTGTAATGTTGCTCCTACAGACTCTTGTACAGTAATTGGTGTAATGTTGCTCCTACAGACTCTTGTACAGTGATTGCTGTAGTGTTGTCGCTCCTACAGACTCTTGTGCAGTAATTGCTGTAATGTTGCTCCTACAGACTCTTGTACAGTAATTGCTGTAATGTCGCTCCTACAGGCTCTTGTACAGTGATTGCTGTAATGTTGCTCCTACAGACTCTTGTACAGTGATTGCTGTAATGTTGCTCCTACAGGCTCTTGTACAGTGATTGCTGTAATGTTGCTCCTACAGACTCTTGTACAGTAATTGCTGTAGTGTTGTCACTCCTACAGACTCTTGTACAGTAATTGCTGTAGTGTTGTCACTCCTACACTCTTGTACAGTAATTGCTGTAGTGTTGCTCCTACAGACTCTTGTACAGTAATTGCTGTAGTGTTGCTCCTACAGATTCTTGTACAGTAATTGCTGTAGTGTTGTCGCTCCTACAGACTCTTGTACAGTAATTGCTATAATGTTGCCACTCCTACAGACTCTTGTACAGTATTGCTGTAATGTTGTCGCTCCTACAGACTCTTGTACAGTAATTGCTGTAATGTTGTCTCCTACAGACTCTTGTACAGTATTGCTGTAATGTTGTCACTCCTACAGACTCTTGTACAGTAATTGCTGTAATGTTGTCACTCCTACAGACTCTTGTACAGTATTGCTGTAATGTTGCTCCTACAGACTCTTGTACAGTAATTACTGTAGTGTTGTCACTCCTACAGACTCTTGTACAGTGATTGCTATAATGTTGTCGTTCCTACAGACTCTTGTACAATATTGCTGTAATGTTGTCGCTCCTACAGACTCTTGTACAGTATTGCTGTAATGTTGTCTCCTACAGATTCTTGTACAGTAATTGCTGTAGTGTTGTCACTCCTACAGACTCTTGTACAGTAATTGCTGTAATGTTGCTCCTACAGACTCTTGTACAGTGATTGCTGTAATGTTGCTCCTACAGACTCTTGTACAGTAATTGCTGTAATGTCGCTCCTACAGACTCTTGTACAGTAATTGCTGTAGTGTTGTCACTCCTACAGACTCTTGTACAGTAATTGCTGTAATGTTGCTCCTACAGACTCTTGTACAGTGATTGCTGTAATGTTGCTCCTACAGACTCTTGTACAGAAATTGTTGTAATGTCGCTCCTACACACTCTTGTACAGTGATCTGTGTAATGTTGTTGCTTCAGATATCTCTTTTGCACAGTGATGGCTGTAATTTTGTAGTTCCAGAAGACTTTTCATCCAGTGGATGCTGATGCGTAACATTTTGGTCTCTCCTACTTCTGAGTGCTGGTATTCTCCCATTTAAACAGATATGACTAAACTATCTCAGTTTGACTTCATTATTTGTCTGCAAGTTTGATCTCCATGTTATTGTGTATTATGTGGTTATGTACCTTGTCCCCGTCACCGTCAATAGGAATTTGTTAGTTTTATCTTTATGTGCCATGCCAATAAGCATGGGCAGTCATGTTTCACCATCTCACATGATCACCAGAGTAGACGATCAGCTTTGTGGTCTTGTCTCGACCATGATATATGGCTACGCCATCCAGTTATGTTACTTAAACAAAATATAAATCTTTTGCTTTACCAGTAATTAGAATCCATATCCAGACATGAACATCTTTTATTCTAACCACTAAGCCACTGACCACTTCACAAAAGATGCACATGCATCTTGAAAACAAAAAATTGGTTGTATTTGTAATAACAGTTTAACGTAATGTGAGATTATACATCTAGGTATTAATATTGTGTTACCATTATTTTTTACCTTACTATACAAGTGTTCCATCTCATATGTAAAGACTATGTTAGCCTACAACAAACAATTCAACTATAGTATTGCCTTGAGGGCTTCGCTAGTCTCTTCTTCTGGCTCTAAGAGTTCTACTTCAACATAAAGTGACATTTTGAACTTAATAATAAAACACAGTGGAGGGAGGAGGCTTAACCCTTTACCGGGCAGACGCTTGTCCATTTTTTTGCCCTGAACGGGCAAGATTTTTTCAGGTTCGTTAAAATTTCGGGTTACGTTAGTAAAAACATCACAAATAAGGTGTTTGTCAACCGATTTTAGTTAAATAAACACAATGAAGGGAAAAGCATGCAGAATATGTTACTCACATGATTGTTGCCGGTAATCCATATATGAACACAAATATTTACCAAATACAGCATATTGTTTGTGATTTTCAGTCATCTATACGGCAATTTACAAACACACTTTTAAAATCATAAACACTTTAAAGTCCGACTCACGACTGCTAATGCAAAGTAACGTTTTTCACTGATATCTAGCTCCGATTAATAGTCAACTTCGTGCCCTTCAATGTCACTTAAATTGAACCCAGCGAAATCTCTTATCACTTGAAGAATCACCGAAATCCATTTTGAAAAACTAAGCATAAAAACCCAGAAAACTATTTTTAAAAATCCATTCAAATTCATAGTAGGTGCTTGCAAATGGCGGCCACGTTGTCAAGCTATCAGCGAAAGCGAAAGTAGCCGTCGGAAGTATCAGAAAGCCGAGAGATCGCTTTTTTACAATGCATAATAGTATCGGGCGCGTTGGGGCGGTCTGCCCGTTTAAGCGATCGGACGGAAATGGACGTTCCGCCCGGTAAAGGGTTAAAGGGAGTGGCGATTTCCTTATTTAGTGGGATGTATTTACTTGCATGTGGGATTCATAGAGCATGAAGAAAATAATAGGAGAGCTCTCAACACATCTCTTTTGTTGAATTGTTCATTGTGATTATTTAGGCCAGCATATTTTTTGTACATTTACAAATGCTTGATGAATGAACAGCATTCAGCTTTTCTTTATATACTTACAGACCAGTTCAAGGCGAGCTTGTGGCCACGCAATTTTCAGATGACCAAAAATGGTACAGAGCCGAAGTAACCAACGTTGATGGGGACAATTATACTTTGTATTTTGTGGATTATGGGAACTCAGAAGTGCAGAAGGTGGAGAACATCAGGCGTGTGACTAACAAGATCTTCATTGAAGCTCCCAAACAGGCTCTTGTTTGTAGCTTATTTACTGCACAGACTTTGTCAGGATATAGCTCCGAGATTGTTGACCAGGTATGCTTGTGTGTTGTGAATAATATCTGTATTCAGTAGTGTGAGATGTCAGATGGTGCGTGGTGGTGGAAATGCCCATGTGGTCACATGCATCCATTGTGGATGAACATATATCGTACGAATTGGACTGTTCAGTCACAATTTCTATCGCCATGGGTTGTAGTTATTATGCCTTTTCTGAAGCACAATGTAACAAACTATCATCTGTTAAAGACAGCAAGGTGCCTGTATCAGTAGTAGTTCTTATTGCAGTTTACAGAATGTATATTGTTAGCCAGTACCAGTTGTCAGTTGTATTAATAATAGTTAGTTGTATTAATAATAGCTAGTTGTATTAATAATAGCTAGTTGTATTAATAATAGCTAGTTGTATTAATAATAGTTAATTCTCCACATCCTTCCTTTTCTTTCTCCTCCTCCTGCTTCTTTTTTCTTCTCCTCCTACTGCTTCTTCTTCTTCTGCTTGTTCATTGAAGTCTGTAAGGCTATCTGTTGCACACACATTTTTTTTAAAATGTGTCCTGATTCAGGGCTAGGTCTGTAATGTAATAGCACCATCACATTTTGAGAAATAGGTGGCCAATCTATCCTGTCCTCTTTCTCCTTCTCTCCCCCCCCCTCCCCCCTCCCCTCTCCCCCCTTCAGCAGACGATGAGCCCAGGTATCGAATCATTGTCTGACAGTGCTTGTGACATTATCAGCACAGTTTACTACCATCTGCAATAATGCTCCGTCTTCTCTGCCGCTGGATCAACTTAAAGTTTAATACTGATGGGTACAGTTTGAAATGTATGTGAAAGTTGGTAGTAAGAAGTTTTAACTATGGTGTCAAAGCAGCACAGTTCCCTACTGTCGTGCATGTGTGTGGTTCAATTCTCCCATGAGACATCTCCTTGGCCTGGGTGCACCAAAGCACGACAAATGCGCATATAAGTAACTATGTTAATCAAGTGACTGTTATAATGATGATGCAGAAAATGTGACGCGCTGACCAACTCATTGGGTCAGTTACATATTATCAGTAATAGTAGGTGTATTGTCCCTCACGTAGTATGGAATACCTTTCTTCTTTTGCTGCCTTTTATCTCCAGTGGAACATAGGCCCTCAGCAAACTCCTACCTAGCCCTCCATGCTCTGTTCATGCTTGGCTGGAGTTTACAGCCAAGTTTTCAATGGGATGAGTCCAATGCTAACCCTCTTTTTATACTTTTATGACATGTATAGTAGGTTACAGTGTTACTTACTATTCCTTGCTTCCCTAATGACCCTGGTAACACACGGGCAATGGAATACCTTTGCCTCTGTAATATGAAAGATTATGCTATCAGTTCAGTTAAAGTTGAACAGATGGCAGTTAACCTTTTCGGTTAAATATTCTTCATAAAAGTTAACTGCATATCCCTTAAACAACAAGCTGCAGTTCACCATGGCTGAATGGATAAGAACACATGTTCTTAAACATTTGTTGTTCTGAATCCGAGGTAAGCGGTTCAACCCCTACACCGGACAGCTGGACTAAAATGTTGACATGTTGTCATCCTTGACTTGCGGACATAGATTACAAGTACCTCTAAAGTCGGAGTGGGTTTGCCTGATGGCAAGGGACACTGTTAATAGGGAAAGCTAATCCACGTGCAAAATGCAGTCCATCACTACTATAAATAGCGTGTATGGACTACGCTTAAGTTCAAAGCAAGCGAGCGCCAAAAAAAAAAGTTGCCATAAGAATTGAACATGAAGTAGGTCAATACCAGCCTATCAAGAGAGGTGTGAAACTTACGTCTCCAGATCTTTTTTCAATGTACAGTGAAAATATTTTAATAAATATAGAAATGGAAGGAATCAACACTTGGGGATGATACCGCAATAACATTAGATATGCAGATTATACAGTCTAGATTGCAGACAATGAATAGGGCCGCAACATTTATAGATGTATTTGTTACACACAGTGAACAACTAGGGTTAGAATTGAATTGTAAGAATATTATGGTCGTCACTGGGAAGAAGGAAATACCACAATGTAATATACAAGTAAATGGGCATATTCTTAAACCAGTGAATCGGTACAGTCATAACATCTGATGGGAGATGCCGTGAAGAGATTAGAACAAGAATTGCCATTCCGAAAGTAGCCTTTTGCAAGATGAAAAACATACTGACCTATAAAAAGGTATGAATTGAAATGAGAAAAAGGGTGTTGAAGTGCTACCTAGAACCTGTACGTTTGTATGGATGTGAAGCGTAGATGAGCAGACAAGCTGAAAGACATCTGATGGCTGTGGAAATGTGGTTTCTGAGGAAAATGCAAAGAATACCATAGACAGACAGAAAAACCAATGAACTAGCCTTTGAAGAAACAATTGATCATAAACCATTTAGAGATGTAGACAGCCAAAATTTTTAGGGCATGTTATGGAAAGAAATGAATGGAGAACTTGGTGACAATTAGCAAGATTGAAGGAAAGAGACCAAGGGGAAAACAGAAGTAAATACCTGGATGGCTTGGCCACATGGCATGGTCCAGGCAGAAACATAGAGCTGATCAATGACTCTGGTGATAGTGAGATGGCGAAACATGACCGCCCACGCTTATCGGCATAGCACATGATGGATGGGTGGATATCCCTTACAGTATGTTGCAGTCAACACTAGTCTAGTATTTATTAGCTGTTTGTGGTTTGCAAGACAATTTCATGTTCTGTAGTTTGCCGTTTCTTTCTGAATGGCTGCTGCATCATACCATTGAAATTAGCATAAAGCAGTCGACTTCCAAATTAGCTGCAGCTGATTTGAAACCCTCGACTTGTATGTCAGTTAATTGTGAAACTCACTAATACATAAACCACAGAAGCTGACATTCTTATTAACAGATACATAAATGCGTTTGGTTGATCTGTTATTATTACCTCAGTGAATAAACATGGCAAGGAAGCTACTACAGAATGTGATAAATCTTACACTGTGTTTCTCAGTTGACATAGATCTTGTGCTTGTAAAATTTTAATATATTTTATTTTACTAGATATTTCTGAATCTTAGTCAGTAACTTTACTCATCACTATGGAAAAGCTTATCCTTTATTTGGCAACTGGAAATATTAATTTTGTTCTAGTAAAATGTTTTAGAATTTTGCTAATCTATATTTTCAGGAGATCAAAAAACTTTTGGCTACAGCTGTAAACAGTGAAGGACATATCTCTTTGATAGTTAAAGACAAAGCAAAGGAGGCTCTCTTAGTGGACATCATTAATACATCTGGAAAATCCTTATCTGATGAGCTTATCCATAAACTATCTGGAAAATCCTTATCTGATGAGCTTATCCATAAACTATCAGAGCTGTCCATTGAAAAGCATAGTACAAATGCCAACAGACTCATTGATGTTGGGAATAGTACAAGAAAGGCTAATAAACCTGTACTGGAGAGCATGGTTACAATGTCAGAGCTTGGAATGGAGACCTTTGCTGTGGAAAGTGGGAAAACTATTAGTGTTCTTATGTCTGTTATTAAAAGCCCAAAGGAATTTTATGTGCGGCAAAACAGCAAAAACGAACAGTTTGTCGCCATGATGAAGGAACTGGACAGGTCTATTTCTTCATCACCCAAACTTACCGTTCCCTCAGTAGGCATCCTGACCGCAGTTCAGTGTAGTCAAAATCGTATCTGGTGCAGGGGTGTTATTGAGAAGCTTGAGGACAAGAAGTGTGTAGTTCGCTTTCTTGACTATGGAAACTCTGAAGAAGCGTTAATGTCAGCCTTGACGGTGTTGCCACCATCGGTGTGTCATTTGCCTGCCCAGGCCATAAGGTGCCGTTTGGATGGAAGATTGCAGAACCTGTCCAGTGCATCTGTTCTGAAATTCAAAGAAATGGAGAGAAGTTCTGTAGATGTAAAAGTTTGCGGAAATGATTCTGGAGTGTTTTCTGTTCAAGTTTTCCAAGGAGGCACTGATGTTGGTGCATCTCTGATTGATTCTTGCAGTCAGGTAAGTATTGTACTGTGAAATTATGCCATATTGGTTTTAGTAATCCTAGTTAGTCATCAGATTATTCTTTCTGTAAATCGAACCATTCAGTCCATAAGTGCCCAGATCCCCTCCTGATTATCACCTAGTGTAGCACTCGACAGTAATTTTATATTGAGTATTCTTCTTTTGGCTAGCACTCTGGTCAAGTTTGTAGATTTGCAGTCATCTCTGCCTCTACGATGGCATACATTATATCATCCTGGTCCATTGCTTGGCCACTTTCCACAGTAGACCAGCTTGCATGCCCTTCAGCTTGTTCAGTAATCCTTTTAGCATGTTATCCTGTTTAGTATTGTATGACAGAAACTAAAATATTTATCCCTTGAACTTAGTGCTCTCAAAGGACAGTAATGAAAAGCTAAAGCCTGATTATAGTTGTTGCTACTGTTAAGCAGAAATGACATTACTTCAGGCTGGACTGATCAAGAACTAGTCAGTCTCTCCTGCTGGATATTGCAGTATATGGATGCTGATTGTGTGTATATTGTGCTAGCTGTGCAATGATTGTTTGTATAGTGTGTTAGTTGTGGATGATTGTTTGTATAGTGTGCTAGTTGTACAATGATTGTATAGTGTGCTAGTTGTGCAATGATTGTTTGTATAGTGTGCTAGTTGTGCAATGATTGTTTGTATAGTGTGCTAGTTGTGCAATGATTGTTTGTATAGTGCGCTAGTTGTGCAATGATTATGTATAGTGCGCTAGTTGTGCAATGATTATGTGTATAGTGTGCTAGTTGTGCAATGATTATGTGTATAGTGTGCTAGTTGTGCAATGATTATGTGTATAGTGTGCTAGTTGTGCAATGATTATGTGTATATAGTGTGCTAGTTGTGCAATGATTGTTTGTATAGTGTGCTAGTTGTGCAATGATTGTTTGTATAGTGCGCTAGTTGTGCAATGATTATGTGTATAGTGTGCTAGTTGTGCAATGATTATGTGTATAGTGTGCTAGTTGTGCAATGATTATGTGTATAGTGTGCTAGTTGTGCAATGATTATGTGCATATAGTATGCTAGTTGTGCAATGATTATGTGTATATAGTGTGCTAGTTGTGCAATGATTATGTGTATATAGTGTGCTAGTTGTGCAATGATTATGTGTATATAGTGTGCTAGTTGTGCAATGATTATGTGTATATAGTGTGCTAGTTGTGCAATGATTATGTGTATTGTGTGCTAGTTGTGCAATGATTATGTGTATAGTGTGCTAGTTGTGCAATGATTAAGTGTATAGTGTACTAGTTGTGCAATGATTATGTGTATAGTGTGCTAGTTGTGCAATGATTGTTTGTATAGTGTGCTAATTGTGCAATGATTATGTGTATATTGTGCTAGTTGTGCAATGATTATGTGTATAGTGTGCTAGTTGTGCAATGATTATGTGTATAGTGTGCTAGTTGTGCAATGATTGTTTGTATAATGTGCTAATTGTGCAATGATTATGTGTATAGTGTGCTAGTTGTGCAATGATTATGTGTACAGTGTGCTAGTTGTGCAATGATTATGTGTATAGTGTGCTAGTTGTGCAATGATTATGTGTATATAGTGTGCTAGTTGTGCAATGATTATGTGTATAGTGTGCTAGTTGTGCAATGATTATGTGTATATAGTGTGCTAGTTGTGCAATGATTATGTGTATTGTGTGCTAGTTGTGCAATGATTATGTGTATAGTGTGCTAGTTGTGCAATGGTTATGTGTATAGTGTGCTAGTTGTGCAATGATTATGTGTATAGTGTGCTAGTTGTGCAATGATTGTTTGTATAGTGTGATAATTGTGCAATGATTATGTGTATAGTGTGCTAGTTGTACAATGATTATGTGTATAGTGTGCTAGTTGTGCAATGATTATGTGTATAGTGTGCTAGTTGTGCAATGATTGTTTGTATAGTGTGCTAGTTGTGCAATGATTATGTGTATAGTGTGCTAGTTGTGCAATGATTATGTGTATAGTGTGCTAGTTGTGCAATGATTGTTTGTATAATGTGCTAATTGTGCAATGATTATGTGTATAGTGTGCTAGTTGTGCAATGATTATGTGTATAGTGTGCTAGTTGTGCAATGATTATGTGTATAGTGTGCTAGTTGTGCAATGATTATGTGTATAGTGTGCTAGTTGTGCAATGATTGTTTGTATAGTGTGCTAATTGTGCAATGATTATGTGTATAGTGTGCTAGTTGTGCAATGATGATGTGTATAGTGTGCTAGTTGTGCAATGATTGTTTGTATAGTGTGCTAGTTGTGCAATGATTGTTTGTATAGTGTGCTAGTTGTGCAATGATTATGTGTATAGTGTGCTAGTTGTGCAATGATTATGTGTATAGTGTGCTAGTTGTGTATTGATTATGTGTATAGTGTGCTAGTTGTGCAATGATTGTTTGTATAGTGTGCTAGTTGTGCAATGATTGTTTGTATAGTGTGCTAATTGTGCAATGATTATGTGTATAGTGTGCTAGTTGTGCAATGATTATGTGTATAGTGTGCTAGTTGTGCAATGATTATGTGTATAGTGTGCTAGTTGTGCAATGATCGTTTGTATAGTGTGCTAGTTGTGCAATGATTATGTGTATAGTGTGCTAGTTGTGCAATGATTGTTTGTATAGTGTGCTAGTTGTGCAATGATTACGTGTATATAGTGTGCTAGTTGTGCAATGATTATGTGTATAGTGTGCTAGTTGTGCAATGATTATGTGTATATAGTGTGCTAGTTGTGCAATGATTATGTGTATAGTGTGCTAGTTGTGCAATGATTGTGTGTATAGTGTGCTAGTTGTGCAATGATTATGTGTATAGTGTGCTAGTTGAGCAATGATTATGTGTATAGTGTGCTAGTTGAGCAATGATTATGTGTATAGTGTGCTAGTTGTGCAATGATTATGTGTATAGTGTGCTAGTTGTGCAATGATTATGTGTATAGTGTGCTAGTTGTGCAATGATTATGTGTATGATGTGCTAGTTGTGCAATGATTGTTTGTATAGTGTGCTAGTTGTGCAAGTGACTGACTCTTCCTCTCTTTTCCTTTTCTCTTTCCTTGTGCATTACATAAAGTTGGATCTAGGAACAGTTTCATATTGCAGGCGTCCTGCTGTGCTACTTTATACACTTTAATCCTGTTCTGTGCAGGCACTAGTTATTTTATGTTTTTAGTTTATTTGTGATTGACGTCATTTTGCATGTTTCTGATCCATGCAGCCGTACCTGATCCATGCAGCCGTACTGATTTACCTTCAATAATCTATGTTTGGTGTTAGATTTGTCTTTTTCTACTTGCATAAATGCTCTAGTGCTATAACCTAACTTTTGTGACCTCTCCTCAAATTTGATAACCAAGCACCCCATGAGTATGGCATTTGAAACAAAAAAGCTTGCAGAAATGAGCGAGAAAAAGGGATTGTTATTATTAAGCATTGAGGAGTGTCCGGATGAGTGGCTAGAACTATAGGCTCCCTTTTGGTAGACACAGGTTCGAGTCCCCAGTAAGGTGGTGGATTTTTTTCTGTCGGGGCAAAAAGAAAAAACCATAACCTGCCCAGTTCGCAGTGACTGCACTGGCCGGGCAGCTTTACTCCTCAGACGCACCCCCCCCCCCCCCCCCAATTCCACATGCGTGCATGGTCACACACATTTTGATTTATTTTATATACAAAGGTAAGTTAATAAGTAAGTCACAAATGGCTGTAGAAAAGTAACTAAGTATGATAACTTGAAACCAGTTTATTTTTATACATACATTGTCCCTTTATTTCTTAACATAATATCCACCAACAATGATGCACTTATCCCATTGTTTTTTCAGTCCTCCTAAACCGGCTGCATAAATCTGCATGCCCAGATTTCATTTACCTGAAATCCCACATAACTGTGACTTACTTATTGACTCACCCTCGTAATTTTTTCTGCCCAACTATGCACAGCTTTACGGGAAATCGCTAGGGGCTAAGTGTACTGAAAACCGACCTTGGTGGGAGACATTTCACGAATGACGCCGAAGTTGAATGTGAAGTGAAAACATGGTTTAGAAAACAGGGCACGCAGTTCTATGCAGCTGGTTTGGGAGGACTGATAAAACAATGGGATAAGTGCATCAATGTTGGTGGAAATTATGTTGAGAAATAAAGGGACAATGTATGTATATAAATAAACTGATTTCAAGTTGTTATCATAGTTAGTTATTTTACTACAGCCATTTGTGACTTACTTATTAACTTACCCTCGTAGTAAAGGCATGACAAACAGGTCAGTCGTTTCAATATCCAAGCTACAAAGTGACAGCTGACATATGTAACATGGAGTTAAAGAAAATCATCAGCATATCAAAAGATTCTTTTACAAGAATGAGCAACATTATAAAAACGGAAATGGAGTACAAAAATCCATTCACTGAGAAGTTGTGTTTCCAGTTATTCTTTATAGATGCGAATCCTGGACAGTTGTGACATAGTAAAGATACTGGAGTTATTGAGAGCTGCAGGTGTTACAAGATCACTCAATACAACCGTGAGGAAAAGACAAATGACATTTATGGGGCATAATAACAGAAGAGGCGAATAGAGAAATTATAATTATGTGGGGGAAATATTAGGCTAGAGAGACCGAACAGGACAGAAAAATGTGTGCGTGGAAAGCTTACACAACTGGAGAATAAATGATAATATAAGTGACACTAATTTCATTTCTTTCCCCCCCCCCCCCCCCCCCCTACACACACACACACACAGGCGCGCGCACACACACATGCACAGGCGCGCACACACGCTTTGGCATCTGAAGACAGAAGAGGGGGAAAAAGAAATTGTAGAAATATGACAAATTGTTGCTTTTATAACCTTGTTAAATTTGTTTTCTTTATGTGGTCAAAATTAATATGATTAGATATTGTCATGGTTTCTATCACATGTAAATATGTTTTGCGTAATTTAATTTAATTTCTGTGCATAATTTAAAACAACAATTATCGTGAGCCTATTCCTCAAATTTAAGTGAGATCATCATGGCACATGTAACAAAAATCCCAGAAAATGTGCACGCGCACACATGATGAAGACTTATTATATCTTCCTTAGTATAACATATACAGAGTGATACATAATTATCTTCCTTACTGCAACTTGTACTCATTTTCTGCAAATCTATCTGCAGCACACATCCACTGTGGAGCCAATTTCTGCAGTCGTACGGCCAAAAGTCATCTCAGACATTCTCACAGAAACATTGCCAGCTACCGGTGAACCAGTCACGGCCGTTGTCACTTACATTGATTCCTGTTCCAGATTGTTCATTGCCTGCAAGGATGTCACAGGATTGTTGAAGTCTGCAGACTCTTTGCCATATTTGAGCAATCCAGTTGTAGGCCGTGTGTGTGCAGCTCAATACAGCCTGGACAAAGCTTGGTACAGGGGCCGTATTGTTCAGATTAAAAGCCCCAAAACCTGTATTGTTCAGTTTCTGGACTATGGCAATTCAGAGGAGACTTCAGTATCAAATCTACGAGAACTTGGCCCAGACATGTGCAAACTTCCTGGCCAGGCTATTTGTTGTTGCCTGTCTGGATATGAACAAGACCTTGGCTTAGCTGCTCCACACAGGCCCACAGAAAAAGCTACTGAACTGACAAATAAACTGCAGCTTGAACTGCTGGAAAAGATAGTCACTGTCAGAGTTGTGGGCAGAAAATCTGATGTCTGGATTGTAAAACTGGAAAATGAACATGGCGAATGCATTAACACACAGTATAAAGTAAGTGTCAATGAATTATTATTTCTGATATTGAAATTTACAACAGGAAAACATTGCTTTGCATTTGTTTTTTAAAAAAAATCGGTGCAGTAACATATTAATTAATACTTAGTTATTCATAAACTGAGTGCAGAAAATGGTGACAATGGCTCCCTGCTGTAACACAATATCGGGATAGGTCATTTTTTAGAGGTTCAACTGTCATCAGGGCTGTATGACTGACAGCAGGATTGTTTTCATGTTCCAAGCTGTAAAATAGGCACCTGACATGTTGGAGCAGCAGCAGGGCAGGTATCACACATGCAATTATTGACTGGATAATAAAGTCCTTCGATGGCCACACTGTTGAGTATTCTTTTAAGCTTCCATTGAACTTATTTGCTATCTTTGAACTCATAGACAAACTTCTTCTGTTCTTTATTCTCCATTGCAGTACAGGCTCTCAACCAACTCAGTGCAAGACTTCTATCGTTTGCTGTCTCATGCAGTTACATCCCTGCCCACCCCATATTATTCATCTCTGGGCTCTAATTATTTTTTTCCATGTGTTTCTATCCCCCTGCCTATTTCATGAGCCCTGTGGGTTCCAGACAACTGGGACTCTAGTTATGCTACTCTAATTTGCTCAATGTGTCATATTCATACCCAGAATATTTTCTTTAACTCTTGGTTCACCAGTATTTGTTTGGTTCTCT
Organism: Cepaea hortensis; assembly: GCA_963921405.1. Lineage (NCBI taxonomy): Eukaryota > Metazoa > Mollusca > Gastropoda > Stylommatophora > Helicidae > Cepaea > Cepaea hortensis. The sequence continues at coordinate 160,496,998 of OY992877.1, read as the reverse complement.
CCATGAGCTGCATATTGGTGATTCGGTCATACCATTTTAGCTCTTATATTCTGCACAGGTACTTATTAATGAATGTTTTTTTTTTTGTAGTGCTAGAGTTACTTGTTCTACATCTTTTTACCCATACAGTAGTACTTATTTAACATTACAGTTAATTATTCCAAGTTTGGTGCTGAGTTTAATTTCTTTAATTCTTGTATTAGAAGCAATAGTCTCTTTCATGTGCATTCTCTTAGATTATATCCTAATGAGATGGATCAAGTGGTCTTCATCATTTGTGTTGAACAACGTGAAACTATTAGCTCTTTGTATCGCCACATTATTATTTTTGTAGCCATGATGACATAGTTATTGCTTACCCACAAAGTGCTTTTCAAACCCCTGCAGTGATATCAACCTGGTAAAATTGGTCACAGTTTTATGAATTTTCTTACAGTTGTCTGAGAAGTAACATTAATGACAAGGGCAGCTGGTTTTCTCACCTCGTTTTGCTTTGACATGGTAAATGTAATGGGACTAACACTTAGTGCCGCTTCGGCAGCATCTACTATGGGATTGCCTTTTGTACAAATATGGGAATACTCTTGTTGGTGTAATGGTTAGGACGTCGTGCTGACGGTGGCATGAGCATGTCCAGACAAGGGTTTGATGTCAGCTCTCGTTCAGTAGAGGAGGGAGAGACTGGCCACCCATTTGTCCATGGACTGGGGCCTACACAAATGTGATGGTTCTAACACTTCACTTGCCCACTGCATGTTTTTGCTACGGGACATTTTTTTAACCTTTTTTATTATCAACTGAAGATGAAAGTTTTAACATATGTACATAAATAAACCAGCTCCCTGGCGAAGGAGTTACGGGCGCAGTTTGTAATCCCACAGACCCGTGTTTGAAACGCAGCAGTGGGCGATTTGGCAGCAGACCGCCTAATGTTTTTTTTTTTTTTTTTAAACGAAATGGTATGGGTGTCGGTCATTCAGAAAGCAGTGGCAAACTACTGAATGTAAACTTGCCCAGGAATCACGAACAGCCAAAAAATGCTGGAGTTGACTGCTTCATCCTATAAAGGATATGCAACAACAACATAATATAAAAAGTTAGTTGGTGGAAACAAACTAAATTATAAGATACTTAGCTTCACTATATCTGTATTAATTTGTGTAGTGAATCATGTCTATTGTAACTTAAATGTTTACATTAAAATATTATTTATCCTACAATAGCCAACATCCAGAGAGATTACAGTCACACCCAGATTATCAGATTTGACCTTTGAGTATCCGCCTGATGCAGAGTTTGAAGCATTCTTTTCACACATCAATAGCCTCAGTGATTTCTACTGTCAGATGTGCAATGCAGAAAGTAAGTAACTATCCTACCATATGTCATGGACATGCCTTGGTTTATATTTCGTTGATAAAAATACTTTTCAATTTTCCAGGCAATGTATTTACAATGGCGTCAGTGTTTTGGTAGTCCAGATCTTTCCATGGATATTGGACATAATATGACAGCATATTTATTATACCATAAAAAATTGAACAGAGTTAGAAAAGAGTAGTCAACGGCAAGTAGCAATATGTATGGATGTCAGTTTGTCGGAAATGTCATTTAGTTCACATTAGTATTGACTTGACTTTCTAATGCTGAATGTATTGCCCATTTGGACCAGACATAGCTAAACTCTGGAATAACTCTGGAGTAACTGGAATATTTACTTTATTGTTTCATAAAGAGAGCTTTCAAGTTTTTATGAGTTTATCAAATTTCATAAAGAGAGCTGTCTAGTTTTTATGAGTTTATCAAGCCATTAGTGCTTTGTCATGAATCATACAACCAAATCTGATTGCACATAACAATTTATGAGACATCTGTTATATTCCTTCAGCATTATATATACCTTTGTTTCACCCTTTGACGTTGCTTTTTCATCCTAACTATGGCATGTGTCTTGTCAGGTTATTGATAGGTATAAAGTTCTTTTTTAATATCATTCACCATAAACGTAGATTCATAACTGCCAACAAGGCAGACGTAGTTGCAGCCTTGTGGGAGCACGTGTACACATCGGAGGAGCAGATGGATCACCATAGTCTGGTAAGAATGAGACAGCGAGATGTGACGAGGGGATCTGGCCGACGCTCGACGCTCAGAGGAAAGGCGAGACGGACATATAATCAGATTTCTACTGGAACTATTAATATTGGAACTCTTCGCTGGCTGCTGGGGATGGGGACGGAGCGCTTATGGGAATGTCCCGAATGCTGTGATGTCGGTTCCTAAATCAATCAATCAATCAATCAATCATAACTGCCATAAAGATATTTTGGCAAAATCAGTTTGATGATGCTTCCTTGTCCTCCACGATCGTATGAAAAATTTACTTGCTATAAATATCCTATTGTGAGTAATTTATATAATTTATCATACCAGTCTACTTCTTTGATTTTCATCTCCTAAGGAAGTTTTAACATGCGCATAGTGCACTAAGAACAGCAGAAGGCCTCAATTAGGGCATGGGGAAAATAGTCTGGCATCTTTAAGTACATAAATACATGCATGTACACACAAATACTTTCATGTGCACACAAAAATACACCCACTGTTTTTATTTGCACAATAAATGTCAGAAATAAATATTCATTCTTTATTTGTTTCATCAAGCCTGTTGGCCCAGTACATGGAATTTCAACAAGTATTTCTTTTGAGTTTGCTCTCCTTAGCTCTTGACTGTCCCCCATCAACCTACAAAACAATCAGTTTTTGTATCTGATCTCGCCCGGTTCCATTCATTTGACCTGTCTTCTGACTTGGAGACACTGATAGTAGCTACGTTACATTGTGGTGTTTCTCTTGGGCTCATTGGGATGCACGGACATCTCACCACTCCAAGGTAGAGACATGGAAGAAAGAATTTAGTATAATTTAAATTTTGGTGAATTGAGTGTGGTAATAGTGAAAGGAGCCTCAGTGGCGAGCATCTTGCCGGCCCGCTGATCATGTGTTCAGATCTCTGAGATGGATTTTAAAAAAAAATTTGATGACCTGGGCTCCTGTGTTGACTCAGCCTTGTAATGGCACCAGGAAATGTTATGAGAAGTAAAGTCGGCTGATGTGATATTGACCGCATCACCTGTCAAGTGTTGATTGGTCTGTGAAGGTATGACCTGATATTGATTGCATCACCTGTCGAGTGTGATTGGTCTGAAAGTATGTGGCTAGCACCATATAGCCAGTACACCTTCCTTAGGGCATGGAAAAGGTTCCTTTACTTAACTAGTAGGTGGCAAGTAGCTGAAAGTCTGCAAAGAAGGGAACTGTTTACCTAACCTTATACATAATGTTGTGGCCTATTGTGTGAAGACTTAATACACCCCTATGGCAGTATCTGCTATGGATATGACCTTTACCTTGAGTAGCAGTGCATATGTCTGTCTGATTCTACAGTGCTGGCAGAGCTGGGTTCTTTAAGTGAACACTTGAGAAATGATGTGTCCAGGCTCGTTGAGAACACCCTCGTACAACCGGTCGTTAACGGAGTTTACACCAGCAAGTATATGGATAACTGGTACAGATGTGTTGTTGAAGAGGTACTTTCATTGTCTCTTATGCATGTTTGCTAAATTCATATTTATTTAAAAAAATTCTTGTGGAAAACATATCTCCCATAAAAAAAAAATGGTGTGTATCAGTTGTAGAAACATTTCTGTTTGAAGCTAAATACTATATGTTGATTGTTTCAACGTTTTTAAATGTGTATGTTGTAAGGAGTAAACAGTGTATTGTAAGTTCAGTTTTTTAATGATTACCATCATTGCATGTCTGTAGGCAATGCTCCCTCAAAGCTACATAAATAGTGTTAACTAATATTCTACAATGTGAAGAAGTCTGTATTTAGCGGGTGCCTACATTTTGTCATGATACTGCAGAACCAAACATATGTGCAGGCGGAGCTGAATATGTGCATGCCGGTACACACTAGTGACCATGTGTTAGTGGGGCCCATGAGGAAAGCAAACAATAGTAACATTGTAACTGAGAATGCATGGATGTAGTAAGAGGCAAATTGATGAGAAGGGATGATGTGAAACTGACTAACCTGTCCCTTAGGAAACTAGCTGTCAAATCCAGCCAAGTGTGAACAAGTTTACAAAAGGCATGGCATAAGCTGGTTGAAGGCCTATACTCCATTGTGTGATACAAGACAGAACAAGAAGCACACACTGGCACAGCTTAGAGGGAACATCACCCATAAATCTCCTTCGTAATAAATCCATCAGTGTACAGCAATTGATTGTGCCGTTTGTGTTGTCTGCTGAAGCATGTAGTGTGCTTATCTTTTCTGGCTTGACTGGTCTTCATTTCAATCTTTTGCAATTGAACTATATATCAATATATATAAAGGCATGCAGTAAGTTGTCTGGTGTAGAACGGGTCCTCACGAATAACTGTGATGGTCTTTGCCATTGTTCAATATACAAGTTGAGTTTCCACCTACTGATACATCTGATTCAAATGTGAAATCCAGCAACCTTTGACTTAATATTTAATCAATATTAATGTATGCCCAGTTCTAGATAATATATTTGCTGTCATCACTCTTTCTATTCCTCACTAGCGCTTTGTTTACAAATAACTGACTCTAGTTATGTTGAAGGAGCCAGAGAAACCTGTAGGATTATAACTTATAAAGTAATGACAAGGGCAGATTGAGTACAAGTAATAGCTGACAGGAAAGGGATTAGCAGAGAATTAACAGGACATGTTTTGGTCATGTCAGGAGTCTAATCAGTGTATAGTGAATAAATTTAAGACTACAAAATGTTATTTCTCAAATGTTTGGGATGTTATATTTCTGGAACTCTGTAGTATGCTCACAACTAATTAAGAAAGTTGCTGATCACTGTGTTTTCCCTTATTAGGTGAGAAATACAAGGGTGCTAATCAAGTACATTGACTATGGTAACAGTGAGGAGATCCTGGCAAGTCAACTCCGACCATTGAGCCCTGAGAGACTCCAGATGCCAGTCAGGCTTATGAGATGCAAACTTTATGGTGTGTGATACTTGTCCTTCCTTTATTTAACCTGTATTCTTATGAACAATTTGATGGAAGCATTACAAAATCATGGTCTAATAGAAAAAGGAAATGTTATGATGATTCTTATAATCTTGCCATAATTACCATTGGATTATTTTGTGCGTGTTGTGTACATTTTGATGGTCTCAGATTTCTTCTCGTGTCTTTTTCTCAATAATACTTGGTTTCAGAATTGGCATCACTGCTCTCGAGGCATTTCCACACGTTATGTCTCTTCTCCTCCTCTTCCTCCCTCTCTCTCCCTTCCTCCTCCTCAAAAGCCACCGATGAGTTCCAGTAGCATTTTGATGAAAAGTCCACCCAGTTTTCCCAGTGTGCCTTGAGTATCATCTTGGTGTTCCAATCACTCGCTTCTGAACCAGTCTCTCCATATATGGATAGTCTGTTCATTTGCACTTTCCATCAGGTCCCAGAGAGCCGTTATCAGATCTTTATCATAAAGCAGCTGTCCGATCAGAGGGGCAGCAGTCAGTCTATCTACCTGTTAACTGCCCCATACACCAGCGTGCCCTGGGCAGAAAATCCACGTTTGTGACCAGCATCTTGTCGAGCATTCTTAGACATCATCCGATTTTCTATTTACAAACCATCTTTAATTGGGATATGAACCAGGCATTTTGAGATAGAGGCAGACGCCGTAACATGAAGGACCTGTTACCTGTGCTTGTTTATGCAAGGGTCTGTAGACATTATCTATGCAAGGATTTGGGAAGACTAAGGACAATATTTTTCGCACATACATTTTATGGCTAGAAAAGTGCATAGAAACATTAAAGGAAACCCTCTGAATTAGAACCAGCATAAAAATGATGTGTGGCGAAGTACAGCATTTGAAGGAAAAGAGAACCAAGAGGAAGCAGCAAGAAAGATAGGAATTATTAGTCTGTGATAGAAGATAATGTAGAGCATCTGTTTCTTCCTTATCGTCTATAGGAAATCAAAGCTTGATGATGATAATAAATTACTAAGAAATTGAATTCATGTTGTAGTGAGATAGTTTACGTGATAATTCTTACGCTAACAACATACATTCTATTCATTTTAGGTGTAACTCCCGTGCAGGAAAATTGGAGTAATCCAGAGATGCCGGGCTACCTGGAAATCTTCCGCCAGAATAGGGTTCACCTGGCTATTGAAACCAGAGACACAGATGTCTTCCATGTTTCTGTCTTCATTCTGCAAGGCAGTGAAAAAGTCAGTGTGGCAGCAGATTTAGTTGATATGGGCCTGGCCAAGTTTTTGCAGGTAAAGTCGGTGTTAAACTGATGTTAGGATAGTTATGTGGTTATGAAAGCTCTTTGACTGAAGGAGTGAGAGTGAGTGAGAGAGTTATGTGGTTATGAAAGTTCTGTGACTGGAGGTGAGAGAGAGAGTTATGTGGTAATGAAAGCTCTATAACTGGAGGCGAGAGAGAGAGAGAGTTATGTGGTTATGAAAGCTCTGTGACTGGAGGTATGTGTGAGAGATTTATGTGGTTATGAAAGTTCTGAGACTGGAGGTGTGTGTGAGAGATTTATGTGGTTATGAAAGTTCTGTGACTGGAGGTGTGTGTGAGGGAGAGAGTTATGTGGTTATGGAAGTTCTGTGACTGGAAGTGTGTATGAGAGAGAGAGTTATGTGGTTATGAAAGCTCTGTGACTGAAGGTGTGTGTGTGAGAGAGAGTTATGTGGTTATGAAAGTTCTGTGAATGGAGGTGAGAGAGCTATGTGGTTATGAAAGCTCTGTGACTGCAGGTGAGAGAGAGAGAGAGTTATGTGGTTATGAAAGTTCTGTGACTGGAAGTGAGAGAGAGTTATGTGGTAATGAAAGCTCTGTGACTGGAGGTGAGAGAGGAGGAGTGAGTTATGTGGTTATGAAAGCTCTGTGACTAGAGGTGTGAGTGTATGTGTGTGAGAGAGAGGGGGTAATGTGGTTATGAAAGCTCTGTGACTGTGTGCATGTGTGTGAGAGTGAGTAAGACTGCGAGTTATTTAGTTATGAAAGCAAGTATTTGGTGTAGATTATTATAGCTGAGCATTGCTTATGTACCCTGACCTTGATTATTTTGTCTGGATTAATATAATATTTTCCTATACAGTGGTGGCCAACAGTTTTCATCTTTTACTTGCTTAATATATATCAATCAGTGACATCTATTGTTATCCTTCGGATAAGCTTTTCTGGCCTGCCAGTATAGTTTTCACCTCCTAACCAATGTGTTCTTCATTTTAATAGCGCATGAATGAGCATTGAAGCTTGAATGCTGTATTAAAACTGAGAAACACATGGACAACAGTGTTGCTGTTTCATTTGAAAGGGCTTTTTAAATGTTTCAGGTTGTATCACCTCAAAAAGACGAGAGCAGGTCCTTGCCGGCAGCCCCACCGAAGCCTTCTCAGCAGTCAGCACATGAGCAGGATGATGATGAATTTGATGAAGAGATGGCGTTACAGAGGCAGATTCAGGAATTGCAAATGCAGTTGTTGCTATCAAAGCAGAAGAAGAAGCAAAAGTAGTTTCATATTAATTGTTCACAAGCAAAATGCTTCCGAATTGTATTATGTTGGCAAATATAAAAAGACATATTCAGTTAGTATTTTACTTTAATGGTTTGAATAACAGTTCATTTAGCAACCACAACAGAATAGTGTATTACTTTCAAACAGACCAGATGTATTGTCTTCTGTGTAACATATTTTATTGCATGGTAAAATAAACAGGAATAATTGATGTGTTTTATAATAGCGTTTTCATAACCTGTGTGATTCCACATATGAAGAGACGTGCAGGGTGGGCCAGAGTATATTGAACAGTCTGAAAAACAAACATGAATAATAACTGCATGCATTGTCCTGGTACTGACTGACAGAACGTTGACATGTTAGCATTTTTGTGTTCAAGCCCCATTCAACTGTTAGTTTGTCGACATGTTATAATTAGAGCTCTTATGGTATTTCTTTTCTGCACTTATTTGTGAAAATAGTATTGTTAAGTGGTGATGATCTTGTATTCTACACAGATCTTCCCCAACGCAGTGTTGCCAGATATCTTTACACTGGTCTGTCCTTGAATAACGTAAACCGAAATCAAGTCTATCATCTTGTCAGCTTCTGCTTGATGACCTCTTTCAGAGAATCCAGAACAAATACATCAGTGAAGAGTGACTGCCCCTTCACCCCCAGAAAGAGTGTTAGGAGTCATCTCTCTAGTTGACATAGTAGCTGTGGCTTTAGCTGTTACCACCACATGTATTTTTGACCGTATCATTATTGGCCATCATGTGGTCTGCTTCTCAAACTAGACTTGTGTAACACTTATAAAAATACATCAACTAAAACAGTCCTTTTAATATTCGAACCAAGGAAAAAACACAGTATCCAGAAATGTGACTTTTATTAAATGAAGTTCTCGAATGCGTATAACTTGTTCATTTCCATTTTACAACACTAAGTACAATAGCAAATAAGAATACAAACGTCCGAACTGACTTCTCTGGCTTTGCTACTAAGCACTCCTCCTTAACACTCCCCCTCTTCTCTCTTCCAAGTCAATTGCTAATCTCAATGAATGCGTGAATCCATGAATCAATCCATCAATCAGTACATCTCTGAGTGAATGACTGAATCTATCAGTCTCTGAATAATAAATCTCTGAGCATCACAGTCAAAGAATAGAATTAAATCCATGAACTGCAACTTGCTCCCAAAATTCCCTACCATCTCTCTGTGTATGGTTTCATTCAGTTCTCTGCCCCCAAGTTTGCTTCAACAAACTTTTTTAATGCTAAATTCTAAGTACTCTTATTTCAACAGTCATAAACATATTTAACCTTCACATCTACTTCGTGCAGCTTCATCATCATCATGTGCCATGTCGGTAAGTATGGGCGGTCATATTTCGCCATCTCACTCGATCACCAGTCGTGGATCAGCTCAGTGTTCTTGTCTCAACCATACAATGTGGCCAAGCCATCCAGGTATTCACTTCTCTGCCCTTCCCTTGTTCTCTTCCCTTTGATCTTGCCAGTTGTCATCAAGTTCTCCAATTTATTTCTTCACATAACGTGACCAAATAATTATGATTGTCTACGTCTAATTTCTCTAATCAGTTTACGTTTTCTTTTGCTTCTTGTAGGACTTGGTCATTGGTTTTTCTGTCTGTCCATGGTATTCTTTGCATTTTCCTCAGAAACCACATTTCCACAGCCTACGGATGTTTTTCAGCTTGTCTGCTCATTGTCCATGCTTCACATCCATACAATAGCACTGGTTCTATGTAGCACCTCAAAACTCTTTTTCTCATTGCAAATGACATCTTTGTATTGGTCAGTATGTTTTTCATCTTGCAAAGGGCTGCCTTCCCCGTGGCGTTTCTTGTTCTTCTTCTGCATTCATCCGGAGTTCTTTCAGGCGTAATTGCTTTGTGCCTGTTTACAGCAGAGCTGCGCCGTTAGGCAGACACATCTGCGCCGTTAGGCAGACACATCTGACTTCTGCGGTTATTTGTTGACCGGGTAACCTTTCCGGGGGTTTCGTAGGACGTTTGTCTCACACTGTTGTGGTGTTATTCCCCATCCCAGCTGACCCATTTAGAACAGCCGAAGATATCCCGGTCAGCCCTCAAAGGAAGGCAGGGGCAGACCATGGGCATTCTCCGCCATCCAAGGAGGTTTCTATAATTGCAGAGCCGATACACAGCGCTCTGGTACTGGGCTCACCCAAGGAATCGTCACGTCCTGCACATGGCTGCTTAGCCTCACTTCTGTATATTGGGCCTTCCGTTCATCACAGGCTGTTCCTCCGGAAATCAGAAGAAACCAGTCTGTAGATGACACCCACACAGTGAACTTTCGATTCAGACTTTCCACATAATGGATTTGCCATCCAAGCAATATTCCATTTCATGCCATTAGGACACTTTTTCCATCTTTTATGACACCCACACAATGAGCTTTCGGTTCAGACTTTCCACGTCATGGATTTGTTATCCAAGCAATATTCCGTTTGGTGCCACTGAGACGCTTTTTCCAGCTTTGATGACACCCAAACAATGAGCTTTTGATTCAGACTTTCCTCGTGATGGATTTGCTAGCCAAGCAATGTTCCATTTCATGCCCCTGGGACACTTGCTACTGACATACCTGTGATATGAAGTGTGGCAGCCTAAGTACTTCTTCATGCACCTTTAGATGTCAACCTGAATGTAGTTAAAGTAAGCTGCAGTCAACTTGAGCTTGTTGATATCTCCATAGAGCTTGTCCTCAAATGAAGCGGGAGTGGGTCAATATATCTTTCTTTGTTCTGTATATATTCGGCACTCCTGCAGCAAATGTCTAGCTGTAATTTTGCCAGTTCCATAATTACATTCATCGGTATCTCCATCTTTAGTTTAGTGAACAAGTGGTGTTTCAGCCTGTTATGCCCTATGTGGAGTCTGAAGATTGCTACTTGTTCACTTCGGTAAAGTTTGTAATATGCATCATCTTTCTGGGTCCTGGATGCTCTGATTCCCATTTGGTTCTATAAGTGCTTTTTATAAACCTCTTTGCCTCATTATAGGTTATGTCTATGTCAGGCTGAGGTAGTTGTCCACACTCTTTTGCCAGTCTGTCAGCCTCTTCATTTCCAGGTTTCTTCAATGTGATGGGATCCACTGTATTACAACTTTTTTGGATTTATGAAATAGTCAATGGAGTGCAGCTCTTAGGTCTGCTAGTTCTGTGCTGTTTTTGCTCTTCAGTATTGAGACAGCTGACTTTGCATCTGTGAAGATAGCTATTTGTTTTTCTTTATTTTCCTCCCATCAATAGCATTTCTGCTGTAGTTTTCAAAGACTCTGCTTTGAAGTTACTTGAAAATTTTCCAGTTGCCACTGACTTTTTTTTCTATTCTCTTTTTTTTTTAAATTTAGGAGAATGCCTCCTCCTCCATTTTCTATTGAATTTTTGGCTGATCCATCTGTACATGCATTGGTCAAATTGTTACTTGGGTAATGTTCTTTATGTAGTTTGGGGCTATTTTTCTTCTTTCTGTTTCATTCTGAGTGTCCTTTTTTTCAATACCAGGAATGTTTTCTATCATCTCTGGCAGTTGCTGCTGTCTCCAAGCTGGGAACTTGTGTGCAGCATTGTAAATGGGTTTGACTGTTGATATGTTAAGTATAGGATCTGCCCTAATCTTTTGTTTTGCAGTTTCTACAAAGTTGCTACGCTTCAGTCTTCCCTTTCCAAAACCATTAAACCTTTTATACACGGGGTGGTCTGTCAATCTTGCAAATTTTTCTGCTTGTTGCTGGGCTCTACTATCTCTTCTATCCTGCATTAGTTGTAAACAAGTGATCTTTTCTAGTCCGTTAATAGGTGTTGCTTCAGGCTTCCAGTTATGATCCGCATTCCTTGATTTTGGACTCTACTTATTTTGTTAAAGTTTGACTTAGCTGCTGTTGCCTGCCAAATAGTGAGTGCGACGGAATGACGTAGTATCAATAAGTTGGAAATCCTTTACACCAAAAATGCTATGAAATCGAAGAGACGACATGACAACAACAAAACGTCACACGGAGATGACAATAGCAACAGCAGACTTGCGGGGAGATTTGGACAAGACGGCGGTGCATTTCAATATCAGAAAACTTTAGTTGGCTAAGGATTGGATTGGCATCAAATCAGTGGCTTGAATAGTAATAGCAGACGGAAAAGAATAGGTTGCCGAAAGGATACATAATATCGCCACGGATAAATGAACCTGCAAACGGAGAAATTAGTATATTGTTGCAGATCGGCGAGACACATGCTTGATGGATAGAAAGACGAATCCCAGAGGACGAGTAGGGCAACATGTAAACATTTTGTGATAGCACAGGTTTGTGATTTTATACTAATATTAATTTCAATAATACTTACTGCCGGCCCTGGCGACACAAGCCCTGTAAGCGTTGAATGTTATTATGTGATAAGCAAACCTTGCACACTGTGTGACGTTTGGTTGTTGTCATGTCGTCTCTTCGATTTCATTGCATTTTTGGTGTAAAGGATTTCTAACTTATTTATACTACGTCATTCCGTCGCACTCGCTATTTGGCATTGCCCAAGCGACTATGCCATATTCCAGTACTGGCCTCACCCGTCCTGTATATGACCTCTTGAGAACTTTCTCATCTGCTCCCCACCTTGTTCCAGCAAGCTTTTTCATGATTGCCATTCTTTGCCTTGCTCTTGTTCAATTTTTCTCAACCCGTGTCTTCCATGTCCGGCGATGATCAAAGGTGACTCCTAGATAGTTTGAATTTTCTTCATGGCGCAATATTTTTCCATTCAATACCAGCTTAGGTTGCTGAGTTTTATTTGAGAGGGAGAACACTGCATGTTGTTTTCTCCTCACTTATCTTCACTAGCCATGATTTTGACCAGTCCTCTAGCGCTAATAAGGCTTGCTGTATTCTGCTGTTAGCTGTACTAACATATTCTTCAGATGTCCATATGGCTAGGTCATCTGCAAAGGAGGATGTGTGTACTCTGGCTGGAGAATTTTCCGTGATGTCATTTATATATGCTAGGAATAATGTTGGTGAAAGAACTCCTCCTTTTGGGATACCTTGCTCCAACAGCATATTTTTGCTGGTTTGTCTTTGTACTTTTGTCCTGGCAGTTCTGTTCTCAAGGTAGTGGCCGGTCTATTTGTACATTTTTCCACAAACATGCATTTTTTGCAGTTTTACTTTCAGTCCTTCCTTCCATACTTTATCAAATGCTTTTTCTGAATCTATCCAGACCGCTAGTGTGTGCTTTTTCTCTTAGAAGGCATCCTCTATTTCCTGAGCTATATAGGTTATTTGATCTTCAGTGGATCTGTACTTTCTGAATCCTGCTTGGTGTAGTGTGAGTTAGTTTTCTTCCAGATCCCATTTTAGCCTGCCATTGATAATGCGTTTCATTAATTATCCTACACAGCTAAGTAGACTGATAGATCGATAGCCATTTGGTTCTTCCAGGTCTTTTCCTTTCTTTGGGACTGGTATTAGTATAGCTTCCTTCCATGCCTGTGGGACTATTACTCTCTTCCAGCTGTAATTATGGACTGCAAATAGTTTCTGTTTTGCCTTAGTGCCTAGTCCTATTAGCATTTTGTTTGTGCCTATCCTCTCCTGGTGATTTCTTCTTTTTTAGGGTATTCTTTGCCTGTTCCATTTCCTCCATTTTTAGATTTGCCATCATATATTCTGCTGCTGTCTCTGTATTACTATGATGTGTCTGTTTATCTTTGATTGCTTTCTTCTGGTTGGTTGCAGTATCAGTGTGATTTGCACTAGCATAGTGTTTCATTAGTTCATTTGCAGCCTTTTTTCCTGTAAGCAAGATATTTCCTTGTTTAATTGTTATTTGTTTGATTCTGAGTCCTTCACTGTTCATGGCTTTCACTACTAGTTTCCATAGTTTGTTGTGAATTTTGGATGTATTGTCAGTGGCGAGTGTAACTAGTCTTTGCATCTCAAATCCATTCTTGTTTAACACAATCTTTTAACGCATTGCATATTGCCTGTGTGTTGCAGTCACTCAGTTCAACTAAATCTAAGTAACCACAAACTGCTTTCTTGTCTCTGAATAGTACCTAATAGCTACTCCAAGTAGCTTAATTTCAGAAATGTCATTGCTCTCATCAATCAATAAGCTGTATTTACTTTTGCCAATATCAGCTGTCAAGTCTGTTGTGAAATATGGTGCAAGTACATTTGAAATAACTGCTCTGCACTTAGTTCTCCTAAGCTTAAAGTTCTTGCAAACTTTGCTGTCACCAAAGTGTACCTTGCAGAGTTCACTTAAATGGTCAACAACGCGAAGCGAACAAAGGCCAGTTATGAACAAACTCATGCATCCTTCTGTTTCTTTGACATCATCTTTCAGTTTATCAAATGCAATTGTTGTTTGCCTTTGTGTACTGAATGGTTGTTCGGCTTTCTGATGTTTCGTTGTATTCTTGTGCCTCTCAATATCATTTAACCTGGCTGCAATGGAACATTTGCAATATTTGCAAAAACACTTAGTATTATTCCCTTCTACTTTTAACAACCATTTTTGAAATCTCATGTCACTGAGCCACTGTTCTCTGAAATGTTGACAATATTTCTTGCTCATGGTGAAACACAAATAAGCTTAAATGAAAGGATAATGTAGACACTACAAAATTATGAACTCGATTACAAGCTAATGTATTGACGTTTGGACTTGTCTGCAAGATGGTGTTCGCTTTCAGCTAAATCGTATTAAAGGGAGTTAAATTAGTTGAATATTGCGCGGTAACGTACTAAGACTGTTTTATTCCCTTGCTTCAGTTCAAATTCGGCTTTTTAGTGTTCCCAAAATGAATTTTAAAGTAATTTTTACCCACTACAAAAAAGCACCAAAAAAATTTTGTGAAGCACTAAATTTACGCGGCCACGCTAAAAGGAAAATTTTCGCACTGACTGACTTGAAAAAGCACTAAATTTAGCACGAAAAGTACTAAAATGGTAACACTGCTTCCGGTCCCCAACATTGCGGATAGGCAATTGAACTGTTAAGCTTCTGGAGTGTATGCTTTTGCTTATGGTTTGCAGTCGCATTTTCCTCATGTTGGACTGGTAGTGCATGGTTCCGTCACCCGTAGCACGACACTGTGAGCTGTGAATTTTGTTTGGAATGTTTTTACATCTGTCCACGATTGTTGTAGCATTAACTGCATGTTCGGAACGATGGCAGTCAGCCTGTCACTTGGAATTGACTGGATTGCCTGTTCGGTTTACGAGTGCATTTTTCTCGGAGACTCCTGGGGGTTGTTGCTGGAGCTACGGTGTTTGTGCTTTGTGCTATGCTTTCAACGGGCCGCCCTGCCAAAAGCGACCAAGCCATGTGGGATATGTCTCGGGGCAATGAAGTTGATCCTCTCGACTTTTAATGCAGTAATGTGTGGCTGCTGGTTTTCTAGTGACTGCCACTTCCATTGACGATGAACTGTATTTTCCGTGGAGGACTTATGTGCTGGCATTATGCACAGTGTACCTGTGCGGGTTGTTGGCTGCCGAGACTCCTGTCTATTGTGTGATATTCCTGGCACAGGAACGGAGCATAATGGGGATGACCCGTTGCTGTGAAGTTGGAACCACGACTAACTTACTTACTCTCATTTATTTCTTCTCATAACATGTCCAAAAAAGTTTGACTGTCTACGTCTAATTTCTCTAATCAGTCACGATGTTCATTTGTTTTTTGTAGGACTTAGTCATTTGTTTTTCTGTCTATCCATGGTATTCTTTGCATTCTCCTCAGATTTCCACAGCCTTCGGGTGTTTTTCAGCTTGTCTGCTCATTGTCCACACTCCACATCCATACAAAAGCACAGGTTCTATGTAGCTCCATAACACTCTTTTTCTCGTAGCAATTGACATCTTTGTAATGGTCAGTATGTTTTTCATCTTGCTACAATACTACTCTATGGATAAGAAACACAGAGAATGACTAACACAATTACTAATAAATTACAAACATTCCTTAACTGGTGCCTGTGCAGAGCAGAAGGACTAAAATTGTATGACAGAATCACCAATGTGGAGTACAATGGTCAGAGCTAGATCAGTAATATGGGGAAGATATGAAGGGAACTAAAAGAGACAGCAAAGGATAGTATATTTTGGTGTGGGTTGTTTGAGGGTTCTCTGCACCCATTGGGAGATAAAGGGCAGCAGTAGTAGAACAACACATGACACTCTGGTTCTGAGCTCTCACAAGGAATCATAACATCCTAAGCATGGCTGCTTGTCTCATTTCTATATTTTGAGCTGTCTATTCATTCTAGGCGGTCTATCTGGTCTAGGGGTTAAACGACTTTCTCCGTAATCCCGTGTACTCTCGTCAGTAACGTGATGTGTGTGAGAATTGGTAGTGGTTCTATCCATGTCGGTAACTTATGGGGTATGTGAGCCGGTCGCTCAGAACGCATTGGCAAACTACTGATCGTAATCTTGCAAAGAAATCAACAATCAGCTGAAAGATGCTGATGTTGACAGCAATGTCCTGTAAAGGATATGCAGGGGGGAAAAAATTTAATTCTAGGCTGCACCTATATAATCAGTCAGTTACAAACTGGGGACTGCCCTGAGTTTAATGACCTCCACAAGCTAAGGGTGCAATGTCTGTACCATTGTGGGAAGCACACGTGTAAGGTAATATAATGGTGTTTAAATAGAGAGTACATATATTCTATTTCCATGTTCTTGGTCATGTTTCGAACCTATTGTTAGTCATACAGGGCAATGTGATTTTGAATTTGGTTACATCTTTCAGAAAATGTCACCATAGCATTTGTTTCCATTTATGTGGAAGTGCAACACAATCACTGAATACTAGAAAATAAAACCCCATATGTTAAATTCTGTGTTATTCCTACATTACGGATCTTGATTAGGATAAATACTTTTTGAACTGCAGACATCGGCATAATCAAGGTAGAAGTACTGTACAGGCAATACATATGTGGGCAGTAATTGTGTGTGTGTGTGAACAAATACATGTATTGAGTTATCCTTTTTTAGATGTTGGAGGGGTAAATTGTGGATAGAAAATGACACATTTCCTCATGAGCCATTTAATATAGCGACTCTGAGAAATACACACAAGGAGCAAGTTTTTCTCCTTTTTAAGTAGAATTTCTGTCAACAAACCATCATTAATTAGTAACTTGAAATTGTTTGTGCTGCTATAACAACACATGTATCATTAGTAAAATAAAACTATCATGGATTATCTTCAGCAATAACTTATTTGCAGGAATTTATCATTGGTTTATCACAATGAACTAGTAAGTTTCAACTACTTGCTGAAGGTTTCTGGTCACTGCATCTCTGTGAATTCACTTGCTCTGAGATCTAAGCTATTTAGGTTCAGCTGCACCCCTTCTTGCGGGCCAAATATATGTGGTGTATAATTTGGATATAAGACAGACATCTTGCATGAGATTCTATAAAGCCAGCAGGGATAACCTTACATATCTTATTATTCACTCTGGGACTAGCTGAAGAAGTACTGTGTGGCTATAACATGTGAAATACATATACTGTGGCAACTTTGTGGCCTGCTTATAAACAAATTATCAATAAAGATAATTTTCCAGTTATATTCATGTGTTATGAATGAAGCTACATATCTATATATATAAAACACGATGTATATATTTCCGTCCGTTCTTTATGCGTTCGCGAACGGTCCATCCGATTGAGATGAAATTTTCTACACGTTTTCCTTTCATTCCTGTGCAACTTTCTGTCATAGTTTTTTAGTTTTTTTTTTCGGCTACTTACTTACTAAAATTTAATATTTCATTTTTCATTATAATTTCTATATAGCAAGGGGACTTAACTCTAGAAAAGTTATTTCAAGGGGCATAACTTTTAATAACATTTCTATATACTTTATAGTCATATTGTTGCATCGTTTTCAAAGATGTATAAACTCTTTGTATATAGTTATTTACAGGCATATGAGTTATAATAAATAATGATATAATCTTTAAGGCATTTTCAGTTTTCATAAAAATAATGCATAACATTGTAACTCATCTTTTTATGCTTAAAGAAGTTATCTACAGTCATGTAGGTGATTAAAAACAGTTTTCATTAAAAATAATGGATGGTGTGTGGAAGGGCATTCTTTTAAGTTACTGTGTGAATTTAATGAGACGCTCCCCGCCAGGAGCTGGGCGAAGCCACGCCGGGTCAGATAGATAGACAGACAGATAGTCGGGAACGGGAGCTTATATGACTACTTACATGAATTAAATGAGATGCTCCCCACCAGGGACTGGGTGAAGCCGGGCCGGCTCAGACAGACAGACAGATAGACAGACAGGCAGATAGTCGGGAACGGGAGCTTATATGACTACGTATATGAATTAAATGAGATGCTCCCCACCAGGGACTGGGTGAAGCCGGGCCGGGTCAGACATACAGATAGACAGACAGACAGATAGTCGGGAACGGGAGCTTATATGACTACGTATATGAATTAAATGAGATGCTCCCCACCAGGGACTGGGTGAAGCCGGGCCGGGTCAGACAGATAGTCGGGAACGGGAGCTTATATGACTACTTATATGAATTAAATGAGATGCTCCCCACCAGGGACTGGGTGAAGCCGGGCCGGGTCAGCCAGACAGACAAACAAGCAGAGAGACAGACAGACTGATAGATAGATAGATAGATCCCCTCCAGGGACTGGGCGAAGCCGGGCCGGGTCAGCTAGTTCTACTAATAAAACATTGGTCACCAATGTCTGGCAGACACTGCAGTGGCAGTCAACCAGAAGCCCAGCAGCCACGCATTTCTGCATAAGGCAAAAACCGGTCAACTCTGGGACATAGCCAGCTGCCATCGCTCTGAACATGCAGTCACATTCCAAAACACCTCGGGCAGATTCAAAAGCATTTCACATGAAACCCACAGCTCACAGTGTCGCGCCACGCACTCACTCAGTAGCAGGTACGACGGAACCATCAAGCCTCCTTAGTCGCCTCTTACGACATGCATGGTAGGCTACAGTGTTGCTATTCTTTGCTTCCCTTATGGGCCCTGGCAACACACGAGAGAGATGGTGGACCTGTTGGGTCTGAATCCGCGCTGTGATTTGGGGTCGATTCAGCAAGAATGTGTAATCTTTTTAGGGTTACTCGAGAAAGAATTTTGCCTGTAATGCTGAGGAGGGATATGCCGCGATAGTTGTTGCAGTCACTTCTGTCACCTTTGTTTTTGTAAATGGTAGCAATGTTTGTGTCTCTATCTTGTGGTACTGATTTTTCTTTCCAGCAGAGCTGAAGTATTGCATACAGTTCTGGGATGATTGTTTCTTTGCCACATTTTAAAATTTCAGATGGAATACCATCTTTTCCTGGTGCCTTGCTGGATGTGAGAGTATCTAGTGCTTCACTTATTTCTATGAGGTACGGTTCGTTATCCAGGGCATGCATGGTGGACTGTTGTTCGATGGCATCCAGAGCTTCTTCTTCGACAGTGTTCTCTACTGAGTAAAGCTCTGAGTAGTGTTCTACCCAGCGATCAATTTGTTTCGCTCGATCTTTTGTAATTACTCCCTTTTTTGATCGTAAAGGCCATCTTATGTTTGGATGGACCGATAGCTTGCTTGATGCCCTCGCACATTCCTCTTATATTTCCAGTGTCTGCACAAGTTTGAATTTGTGCAGAGAGCTGTAGCCAGTACCTGTTTGTACATTTTTTTGCAGCCTGTTGTACTCTTTTTCTGGCCATGGTTTCTATGATGGTGATGTTTTATACACTGAGAATGCATGTCTCTTTATCTCCAGGACTGGGAACATCTCTTCAGAGTGTGCTTCAAACCAGTCAGCTGACTTTGTTTGCTTCTTGCCAAATGTTGATAGTACTGTGTTATAGATGGTGTCGCAAAAATGACCCCATCTCTCGGTGGCAGTTCCATTTGTGGGTCCAGGCAGAGCCTCAGCTAGAGCCTGGGTGAATTTATTGACCTTCTCTTTGTTTTGGGTGCCACTGGTGTCTATGTCTGGTTTTCCTTCTGTTCGGCTTCTGTAGATTCTCTTGGGCTTTATCTTCACCTTGCTGGAAACAAGTGAATGATCGGTGTCGCAGTCAGCACTATGGTAGCTGCGAGTCAGCCGTACACTGCAGAGATTGCTGCGTTTAGTGAACACCCTGTCGAGTTGGTGCCAGTTCTTCGATCTGGGGTGCCTCCATGACACCTTGTATCGAAGAAGGTGTTGGTCATGCACAAATTATGATGGGTGCAGAATTCAATGAGGCGTTGTCCATTTTCATTGATCTTCCTAACGCCAAACTGTCCTTGACATAATGGCCATGATTTGTTGTTGGAGCCAACCCTGGCGTTGAAATCCCCCAGAATAAAAAGATGGTGTTTCTCTCGTGTTTCACTGTGCCAACGTGCTCTTAAGGGTATGTATAAGCTGTGTTGCCAGTCATAGTATAACGTGCTCTAGAATACAGTGAACAACAGCTGTGTCAGAGGTGTGGAATGAAATAATAAATATCTTTATTATATCGGCAACAAATGTCGGCTTTAGCAACGCCGGCACTGTGGTCATTAGACACGTTACACGCTAGCCCCGGACATGCTGTCATTCCATGGCCTCTCGTCAAGGCCAATAGCTACCTTGCTTCTTTCACACAGATTACTATAATATCACTACTTACGACCGTCCCGCTCAACTTGACCTCCGGTCATCACAGGGCCGTCTCCCCGTCAAACTACACAGCCGGGCTTGTGCTATGGTGTGATACGGGGTGATGAACATAATCCAACGCAAACAGAGTAAATACAAACTTTTGGCTCGAACTTATAGCAGATTAGGAGGCCAACGGCGGCAACAGAAAATGACTCCTCGGACAGTTCAAAGTTTGAACAGCATTTAATCTCGCAGCGCATAGCTTGTAGTAACGAAACAATAAAACATTTAAATCCCTTACTGTACCTGTACTACTAGGGCAGCAGTAATTCTAGATATATTAATATTTATAATGCGTTCCCAAGCCATCTCGGCAAAGATATCAACACTTGTAACATATGTCCTTGAGTCCTTTTGTCACTCGATTGAGACACATTCCCACTGCTTCGCAAAACATCGCGGTTTCATCCATTTGCTTGCCTGTTCGTTCCTAGCATTTATACCTGTCGTCTCTCACTATTCGCAAGCATCGATCCAGCCACTGTTTCCACGTTGAACCAACCTACAGCCAACTTATTCCTCCCAGATCAAAATCTGCTGGCGTCTTCTAGAATCTCCCAAGCAATGTCTGATTGTTGTCATGCTGTTTCTCAATGACGTATCTGTGTTTCTCCCGTCATCTTCTTGACTTCCACAGCACTTCGGTTCGTGGCTATTCTATCTATTTAATTAACGTCATTCAGTCGCACTTGCCACTTGGCACCTTGTTGGTGTTGAATTAGTATGTTCGCTCGCCTGGTTGCTGTGGTGTATCCACCAGCCATCGTCTCCAGTTTTAGATGTGTATAATATCTCACCATCAGTCTTTCCTGTTGTTTCATTTCTTCAGTGTCATCTCAACTATCGGCTCTGGTTCTCAGTTTAGCGATGTGTTCGTGATGGCGCCCCACTGCAGACTACCCTCTGTCCGTTCCTTTCTTCTTTCGGCCCCTGTCATCACGTGACCTGAACTTCGCTATTTTATTGGCTACTATCTTTAGCCGCTTACTAGTCGAGTCCTTTCTTCTGAATGTCAGTAATTATTCATCACTACTACTGTCTTATTTATATGAGTTACTGTCAGTATGTTTTTCTGTCAACTCGACTCATGGCACACTAACCACTTTGCTAAGGTCGTCATAAAACTTATCTTTTGATTCTGATGCTGCGGTCAATGTTGGGGCGTATACACTTATAATACTAACTGGGCCTGCCTCTGTCTGAATCTAGAGCTTCAGTATTCTTTCAGTGCCATCACTTGCTGGTATGATGGACTTTAGCAGCTTGTTTCTGATAGCAAAGCCAACTCCATGCTCCCTGGTCTCTCCACACGACTTGCCATGCCAGTTGAAAGTGATACAGTTTCCAGGTCCTGAGAGTCTGGTCTCTTGCAGGGCGACAATGTCTATCCCCAGTCTGAATAGTTTGTTGTTTATCACTGCTGTTTTACAGGTATCAATGATCTCATTTAGATCGTCTGAAATGCTAGGGGTCATGGTTCTTATGTTCCATGTTTCCAGCCTTAGGGCCGGTTTTTTTTTTTTTGTTTTTCTTGTTGCCAGGTGTATAATTTGTGGTCCATGTGTCAGGATTTTGTTCCCAAGCTCCACACACCCTCAGGAGCAGATGAACCATGGTGAGACAGCACCTTATTGACTGGGGGATTCCCAGCTTAGGTGGGCAGTAGCTGTCTAGTGAGTTAGATCCAATCTCTCCCACTGTCAGTAGCAACACGTGGCACCTTGCTCTATGCCAGTCGAGCAAGTCTAAGTAGTAACTGCTGCTTCCCGTGTTGTGTCACCGCTATGTGCTGAAGTGACCTCCAGGGCACAAGCCTGGGCAATGGAATGTGGAGAACCAGCTGTTGCCCAGTAGCAGGTTCCCCCCTCTCCACGTCGCCGATGTTGACCAAGGGAAAGGCAGTAGCCAGTGCAACTTGGCATCGATGCCGTCGCAGGAGTTGCCAGAACTATGTTGTTTACAACATGGGACTGCCTTACAGACTCCATCTCTGGATTTGTCCTCAGGGTTTACTCCCAAAGCCTTTCCCATCTGGGTACACCCGCAAGGCACTGGAGGTTTGAAATTTAGAGTTTCCTCTCTTAGAGGGGATTCCAGCCAAGGCTGACGAACGAGCCTTTAAACATTGACTATCGCAAGAACTCACTTAAAATTTAACTCTACGGGTGAATAGAAATCGATCGACTCTTTTCTCTGGGAGTTTAGTGAAATTCATCTTCTCATCATCCTGTGGCGTGTGGTAACCCGGAGCTTTCTATATACTCTTGTTTCCTTGGGTTACTTTGGCATCTATTGTCCTTATTTTGGGTACAACATACAATGAGGACTGGTGCTGAGGGGAGGATGAAGTTGTATCACTGTTTCGATTCTATGAAGGATTCCTACCGAAGGCCAATGGTTCTTTGTCTTGGATGATTCTTGGAAGATTATCTCTTGCCAGGAGGAATAGGGTTTGGTTGTGGCAGATCGTCTGATCATTCTGTTTTTATCCTAAGGAGATCTTGAGTTTAATAACAGTGAATAATGAGGGATGAGGATGAACGTCTGAGTATGGCTGGAAGTACTCACCAGGGTTTGGTTCTCCTTTTGTGTATTGATGGATTCCCACTTTTTCCACAACCGTTTTTCAAACTCATGTTAACATTCAACAAGTGTACTATCAATGTTTTTCCACAACTGTTATTCAAACTCATGTTAACATTCAACAAGTGTACTATCAATGTTTTTCCACAACTGTTATTCAAACTCATGTTAACATTCAACAAGTGTACTAACAATGTCAGCAGAAAGCAGGATTTGACAGCATCCTGAGAAAATCACTACAAAGTGGCTGTGTTGAAGACTGTCATGGGGGAATGAAAGTCAACCTTCATCTGTATACCTGTACATCAGTGGAGACCAACATGGTGACTCTGTTTCTCATTTACTGCAGAGTTCAGACACTCAAATTCACTTACATTCAACTTAATCCACCTCCTAATAATTACATAGACATCCATACACACATTTTAAATCAGACAGATTCTCTTCAAGGACCATTCTAGTTATGATCTTCACCATTATAATATTGTTATAATTTTAACATTCTCTTTTGCTAATTTGCTGAATGAGTGGGAATTTGTGAAGTGCTTGGTTTATCTTAAGTCTGATTCTGATCTTGTTATATGTGTCTGTCTAAACCAGTGGTTCTCAACCGGTAGGGAATCCTCTCCTCCCATAGGTGTTGACATTGTGTAATCGTTTGTCTGAGAGTGTGACGGATAGAGTAGGACACCTATCTTTTAAGTTATTCCTTAACTAATTGTCAACTATCCGGGATTAGATAATAGGATCCTGTGACAGCCTGTCAACATGTCATGTGTGATTGGCTATTCCTCAGGTGTGCCATTCAACAGTGTCATCTGTGATTGGCTATTCCTCAGGTGTGCCAGTCAGCATATCTGATTGGCTAATCACGTGTACCAATCATGTTATGCGTGCCTAGATTTTCTTATGTTTAACAGTCAATGTGTGATTGTACTTACATTTTGTCAACCATGCTAAAGAAATCTGACAATGTATTTGTGTTTTTATGTATATTTGATCACCTTGAAAGTAATACACCTGTTATTTTGTTATAACCATTACTGGACACAAATGTGATCTTGTGGGGTTGAATGCGTTAATGATATAATAGCATCCATGTTCTTGTATTCCTGAAGATATGAAAAGCCAAAGTAAACCAGTTCTGCAGTATCTGGTGTATTTAGTTTTCATAATGGTTATTCCAAATGATGTATTTGTATCTCAGTTTTGTTCAGTTTATGTTCTCTTACTGTTTATATGTAACTTCTGTTTCACAACCTCTTGTACCCTGGATGTCTAGTTATCTCGGTGGATACATGGTTGTTTTTGAATCTGGTTGTAGGATAAGTTGATTTTGGCTTGTAGTTCATATACGGATTTATATAGCATCTTCATCTGATTATACATAACATCAAGGTAACACAAACCAGTGCTGTTGTTGATGATTTTTCTTAGGCAGAGATTTCATCTTGTTACGATCTGCTATAAAAGAGTGGTGTAGCTTACAATTGTTGATGGTGGTTGGAGTCTTCTTGATTTGATGTATAATGACATTGTAATTTTGAGAAACTGTGAACGGACATTTACAGCGCAAATTGGCCTTATCAGTCACACTCGCTACCGCCATAGTTAAAAGTTATTATGCCTTTTTAAAGCACAAACTATCGTCTGTCAAGACGGCAAGGTGCCAATGAATTTTGAGAAGCGAACTCGGAAATATTCAAGTGAAGGAATGGTGGTCGCAGATGTATGTGATTTGGCTTATATCTGTAATTTCTGTTACCTGGGAGTTTTGTATGAAGTCAGTCCGAAATTTGATTGTACTTTATCAGTATTTTGCTTGCTTCGTACACCAAATAATGTTGATAACTGCTGTTCCACTGGACTTCAAAAGCACTGCAGCACACAATAAATCGCATTGGCCAATCTAAATGGCAGCAGCTATTTGTCTAATCATATGGAATCTGTATATAAAATAATGCCAGCGTATGCAGTAAATAAATGTTAATGACTGTTTGGGACAGTATCTCTTTTTATTTGCATCTCTTCTTTCTCAAGCAACTATTTTGGGAAAGTTACCTCTCCATTTTCAAGTAAAATTTGGGGAAAGTTATTTCTTTTTCTCGATCTGTCTACTTTCTCATGCAACTTTTTGGGAAAGTTCTCTCTCTCTCTCTCTCTGAAGGGCCAAATATGGAAGATGGACCTGTGTGCCAAATTTGTGACCCTTTGAAAATAAACTTTGTTGTGAAACATCGACACCGCATATGAAGAAAATACTGCTCTCTCTCTCTCACCTATTAACAAAGACTCGAGTTGTGTGAAATTAACAGAAATGTTTTTTTGCTGAAGGATCACTGCTAAGAGATGTGTTTCTGCTTATGTTTGCCTTATCAAATGCTAGCTATTAATTACTTAATCACAGTTGTGTTTAATGTAGTTAATATGATTATTACATTTATGTTTTTGTTGCCATTGAAGATTTTTCTTTTTAATTTAGAAAGTTTACATTTTATACAAGGGGCATATCATAAGTCTTCACCCTGACAATGAAGGAAATGTCACTGGTTTCATCTCCATGTGCATTTCTACAGATGTGTTTCCATATAACATCATCCTTCTGAAAACTTGGAGCAGCAGTTCCAGTTAATATAGTATGGTGTGTGGGAGAATCTGTTGAAGACACAGATCCATACTTTACAGGTTGAATGTGAATATGAAGAGCTTGGAGTATATCTAGTTATCCCAAAGGGTATACAGACTTATGATTTGCCCTTTGTATTACTGATTGAGTATTCATCTAAATGTATTCATTGCGGACTCCAGGAGTATGCTTAGTAAGGTGGAGAAAGGAATAAGGGGTATGCTTAGTAAGGTGGAGAAAGGAATAAGGGGCATGCTTAGTAAGGTGGAGAAAGGAATAAGGGGTATGCTTAGTAAGGTGGAGAAAGGAATAAGGGGCATGCTTAGTAAGGTGGAGAAAGGAATAAGGAGTATGCTTGGCAAGGTGGAGAAAGGAATAAGGAGTATGCTTGGTAAGGTGGAGGCCGGCTTCCTGGCCTAGAGGTTAGCGACTTTTCTCTGTAATCTTGTATACTCTCGTAGGTAACGTGGTGATGGTGAGAATCAGCAGTGGTTTGAATCGCGTCGGTAACTTATGGGGTATGTGAGCCGGCCACTCAGAAAGCAATGGCAAACTACGTAGCGTAATCTTGCCAAGATATCAGCTGAAAGATGCTGATGTTGACACCAATGTCCTGTAAAGGATATGCTAACAAACTAAAAAGTTGGAGAAAGAAATGTTTTGTTTGGAATGGCTCACCTCACTTCAGATGTCACAGATTGTGAGAATTGTATGGATTTTTTGCCCTGGCCATGCGGGAGAATAACAGGCTGATAGGCTGGCAGGGAATGCATCCCTTGGTGGTAGATTACCTTTGGACAAGGAAGACGTGGTCGTGCGTCTGTGGGACCAGGTGCAGAAGGTAGGGGAACGGATGAACCTGTATGTGGAAAGAATGAGATTGTGGGTGGTTGGCAGGGGTTCTGGAAGAATCTCAAAACTGAGAGGAAGACCAGGAGAACTTTATGCCTTCGCCATGGAGACCGGCCTGAGGACAGTTAAGTTACTGGAGGATGACTGGGTTTGTGTTCATTCTCCAACCATACAGTTGTTAAATGTTTCTGTACTTTGATTACCCAGTAAAGACTTTTGAATGATGTGATGACCTTGTTTTGTACTGAGTGAGCAGCTTGATGTTTTGTTGTCTTCAAATTGATTGTTTTAAAAAGTTTATTTGCTTGGAAATTGAGGTTTGAGCAATAAATCCTCAGATTTAAGTTTGTACCTAAAAGGTTAAAAAGGCACGAGGATCAACTTTTTTGCCCCAGATTTGATCTCTCCTCCCCGGGGCTCTCTCTGCAGGTTGGCTAAAACTGCAGAAAACAAACAGTGCACAAACTGCTAACTCTGGCAATGACCCCCAGGTGGCTCAGGAAAAAAAATGCACTCGAGAACTGAATGACAGCCTGAGAATGAACCCATGACCTGAGCGCGAGGCAGACCACTTTGCCATAGAGTTCCCTGTCTTTACATAATTGAAGTGTCTCGTTAACTATTTTTTCCTTGTTCTCTTAACATAACCTTTCAAGTGTCATTTATATAATTTGCTGAATTCTCAGACACTTTAACAAACCATTATTAATTTTGAAAATTTCAACTCCTGCACAGAACAGTTTGGTGTACACCATAAAATAACAAAACACTTATACCCATCACCAAATGTGCAATTTTAATGCCCAGGCCACTGAACATAACATGAAATTATTGTAAAACAAAACATGTCATGTTATATTTACAATCTGAAATATACCTTCAGTTCTGCCGCATTATTATTTAATTTGAAAATGCCATCGTAAACACATTATTAAGCAGTTAAAAAGCATTTCATACATATATCTGTAATTAAAAGTAATATATAACATCAGCTGGCTTCATGTATTTGAGTCTGTGGGAACTTATACTAATCAAATATATTCGTGAATAGAAAATTATTGCAATATATTCGTGAATAGAAAATTATTGCAGTTTTCTGACTTGCAGGAAAGCATGAGCTACACCACTCAATTGTACTAATCTCCACAGTACTGCAAATGTTAATTTCTCAAAACATGTTGCTACACATGTTCAACTATCATCCATCATGTGACAAAATGTGCACTGCTGTATGCTCCATGCACTGGGTACATGGTGCCAGTCCCATGTATCTATAGTGCAATCAGCACTTGATGGGTGATATTGCTGGGTTGTAACCGTTTTACATGCTTAAGGAACTAGAGCCATAGTTTTATTGATCAAGCAGCACTCTGTGGGTGATATGGTCAGTACTGTGTTGGCCGCCTTTACTTCTGAAGTCATTTTCTGGTAGGCTGGAGTGACCTGGTAGCGAGCCTAGGTCAATTAAAAACCTGAAGAAACAAACACAAGATGTCTTGTATGTAATACCACATGGTTTCAGTATGTACAATTAGAACAGTCTCATAATGGTAAAAGTAATTAATTCCATGACAGATACAGCTGCTGGAATGTTCAGCGTTAGTTATGCGGTCACATGTTCTAGACCACAGCATAATGATGGGATAGCCAGTTCTCATTCTAGCTGCTGCACCAGGGGGTTAAGAGTGCATGAGAACACTCAATGTACAGTGAGCTGGATATATAATATAGTTCCCTTCTTCTCTGCCTTGTCTTCCCTGACAATTCCCTCCAAAATGATAAACCTATTTTATGAGGCTGGGTCGAGCACATATCTACACTGGTTGGAAAATATATACTGCGGGTTGAACAGGACTACTGTATTGGTGGAAATCATGAGCACTAACTTCTGTGCTGCTGCAGCTCTAGTCAAATTGATTGGTGCTGTTAGGAATAAAATCACTTCTAGAGAATTCCATCATCATCAACTTCTTTTTTTCTAAAAAACAGAATTCTTAAGTTTTACTTTACAGCATGCATTATCAGTTATGAAAATGATCAAAAAGTGCTGCTAATGATAAGCTGTCTGTGTGTATATATATATATATATATATATATATATATATATATATATATATATATATATATATATATATATATATATATACACGTGCATGTTACAAATGATAGTTTAATCATTGCTGGACCGAAGAAAAAGTAGCATTATTAGATGATAAAATATTTTAAGTGTAGATGAATATAAACTGGATATGTGTAAAGGAGCTATAGAAAATTATTGATACAGCAGAGAAAAGAAGGAAACAAAGTGGCATAAATATATTATTAATAAGAAGATAAACATAATTGTAATATCAAAGAAACAGATCCTGGCCAAATGTACAAAAGTCATTGGTATTAATTTAGGACACAAGCACAGAATTTCTAGTACTTAGGTCATATCAGATTGGAGATGTTTATAAAAGTATATTTTATGCAAAATGTCCCTGTCATTGGAAGTATGGAAAATATAATTCTTGCATTTACATTGAACCAATTTTAACATGGCGGTGAATCCTGTAGATGATTAAATACGCAAATACATTCTTTGAAGCACAGATATGTGGTTTTAACTAAATGCTGAAAATATCTTGGCCAGCCGAAACGAGTAATCATCTTTTCACAGACAGCAGAAAGAGCAGTCAACAGTTTTGACCACCCAGAGAAACAGATATTAGAAAAAAAGAAGGGGAGAGAAGATTCTTGATAGCCTTTCATGGCAAGAAAAAGTAGTACATCAATAGATAAATGATGATGATCATGAGATGTGAAGAATGATTACCCACACCTGTTGGCAAGGCACTAGATGATGATTACTGTAATGGGTATGCCCATTTACTTGGACAATAAGAACAAGTATATATATATATATATATATATATATATATATATATATATATATATATATATATGTATATATATACCACTTATTTTATTAGTGAACATACATTATTATATATGAGAATGTATAGCTGAGTACAGGAACTGCTATAGCTTTTCCCTTATTTTTTTCATGTAGTTGAAAAAATAAACTAAGCACCAGCTCATTGACATTTCTTTTACAGATAACAAGAACAAAATGTGTTGAAAATTGAACAAACTACACTCAAAATGTTAGGTATATCTATGGTAGAAACATATTCATAAATATGCCATGGCATGTTTGTTAATCTTACGGTTATTATGCAGCAATACTCAGTAATACAACACAGCTAGATATTGGAGAAAAACAGTGATAGAGAGAGTATGATCATAAAAGTGAACATTCAAAAAGTGTCTGCTGCAAAGTTGACAAGAATTTGTTTTCAAACAAAGCATTATGAAACAACAATACAAGAGACCCTAATGTGTGTCCCACAGCATTCAGTTTTAAAATGTGTATGGATTGCCCAAATGATTCAGTGAGCATGGCACAACTAATGTCTTCTCAAATAGCTTGCGTGTTTCAGAATGTT
Organism: Cepaea hortensis; assembly: GCA_963921405.1. Classification (NCBI taxonomy): domain Eukaryota; kingdom Metazoa; phylum Mollusca; class Gastropoda; order Stylommatophora; family Helicidae; genus Cepaea; species Cepaea hortensis. Next base: position 160,467,112 of record OY992877.1, on the reverse strand, counting down.
AGATACTGAAGTATACTCAGTCAGCGGTGATGGACAGGGCTTTAAGCTCATTCAGTGCTTGCTGGATCTGAGAAGCATAATCATGCTTGGAATGTTCCCTATGTCCATTCATCAGGTTTGATAGTTCACCGTATACTTTGACAGCTTCTGTGGTGTACTGTACCTGTGTTTGAGAAAACATACAAGGACAGACTTGGAAACGGTTCATGCACCAGTACACAATGTTCAAAGCACCAAATCTTTCTTAAGAAACACCGTTATTGTGTTCGTCTTTTTCTGCTGCTGCTTCCAATCACATCTTCAGATTCTTCTTCTTCTTCAGCGTTCCGAGCCATTGAGGTTCTTTGCTGCAAATACAATCCGTCTCCATTCGTCTCTCTGGTGGACCTTCTCTTCACGCTCAGAAGGTCATGAGTTCATGTTCAGACTCTGTCACTCAGTATACAAGTGCAATTTTTTCTGAGACCCTTCGCGGTTGTGGCTCATGCTGTGGAGTTGGTGTTCTGCTTTTGGCAGGCAATGGCCGCTCTGTGGAAAGAGACCAAGCCTTATGGAATCAAATCCAGTGCAATCAAGTCAATGCTCCCGGGAAGGTTAACCCGGTCAACAAATGCCAGCAGAAGTCGGATGTGTCGGCCTTACGGCGCAAGAACACAGCTCTGCTGTAAACAGGCACAACGCAATCACATCCGGAAAAAAAACTCCGGATGAACGCAGAAGAAGAAGTCAATGCTCTTGCCTAACCTTCATGAAAATCCAGTGCAATCAAGTCGATGCTCTTGCCTAACCTTCATGAAAATCCAGTGCAATCAAGTCGATGCTCTTGCCTAACCTTCATGAAAATCCAATGCAATCAAGTCGATGCTCTTGCCTAACCTTCATGAAAATCCAGTGCAATCAAGTCGATGCTCTTGCCTAACCTTCATGAAAATCCAGTGCAATCAAGTCGATGCTCTTGCCTAACCTTCATTAAAATCCAGTGCAATCAAGTCGATGCTCTTGCCTAACCTTCAACAGCTCTCTGAAGTCCTCTAGGCTCTCATACAAGATTTCTTTGGCCGTTATTATTGTTGGTCATATGTGTAGGCCCACATCTTCTCATCACTCCATCGTGTCTGCCGTACACAGTTGTTATTTGTTTCTACTACAAGGATTTCGGTATTAGCAATTTTCAACTTACTGAAGAGATAACATTGCATACTGTGGTAAACTAGTCAATTTACAATTATAGTTTGGCTCTGGAGAAACAGATAAGTAAGCAATAGATGATAACACTATAGCTTGAAACATCCCCTCCAAGTGGAGATTCATCATCATCATCATCAAGTGCCATGCCGGCTGATGTAGGTGTTATGACTCTCCACAGATTTTGGTTTTCTGGATCAACTCCATTGTTGATATTCTTCCATGCCACAGTCTAAATCCATCCAGCATCATTTCTCTTGGTCTGCCTCTGTCTCTCTTCCCCTCGATCTTTCCAGTTGTCATGATGTTCTCCAAGGCCTCTTTTCTCATCACATGACCAAAAAAAGCAGTTTGTCTCTTTCTTATTGTTGTGTATAATGTTCTAGTTTCATTAGCCTCTTTCAGGCAGTCGTTAGTTACTTTGGCAGTCCAAGGAATTCGCAACATTCGTCTCAGTGGAGACTAGTTAAGCCAATTTACAATTACAGTTTGTCTCTGGGAAACCAACATATCAGATAAGCAAGCAAAAGTTGCTAAAAAAAAGCCTAAAACAAACATCCAAACCAAAACAACACTAGCTGTAATAATATAATTGCCACGGCAGTATCCTGCTCCTTAAAGAACAGTGAATTGAAACTGTTTTTTAATGAAAGACAATTTGTAATGTCAAAAGAGTATTTCACTTCTGTTTTCCAATTTTATCATGAGTGAGATAAAATTAAACAACCAACCTGGCACCTAACTTGGATTCTTTGAACTATTACTGGTTTCTTCCATGGCATTCACTAAGATTATTTGTATTTTACATATCACAATTAAAATATTCATCAGGACTTCTTTTTCTTTACACGCTTGAAACTTATTGTCTGTATCTGCAGTGATGTCTCTTGTATAAACTTCACTGTCTTTTTAGCTCACTCAGTGGTCCATAAAGTTTGTATTTCACTGTTGTTTCTCTAGGCCAGAATATTTGCCTAGATAAGACATATTCGGGGCAGTCTTGTGGTACACGATCTGTTGCCTGCATCACCAATCCACTTGGTAGATTTACCAATATTTGTAGAGGGCATCTTATATTTCTTTGTTCATCTGGTACAGGATGGACTGGTGCATTGCTTATGTTTAAGCAGTGCTGCATTATATGCACTTTTGTCCAACAAACCTGACTGCATCATGGCTTTAGTGGTTTGGGTTTGCCTTCCTGGACATGAAGTCATATCTATTTATATTTATTTTACTAACCTCTTTAACTGAATCCATGGAAATTATGGTAACAAAAGTAGGAATGTAAGACATATATGCTCAACAATGACATATGTGCTCAACAATGACATATATACCCATGTGTTATAGAGGTCCATAATGGGAGCAAAGAATAATAACACATTGAGACCAGAAGGGAGGGTTGGGGTGAGATAGGCTATTCATCCAGTAGAAAGACTGGATATTCATCCTGTAGAAAGACTGGATATTCATCCTGTAGAAAGACTGGATATTCATCCTGTAGAAAGACTGGATATTCATCCTGTAGAAAGACTGGATATTCATCCTGTAGAAAGACTGGATATTCATCCTGTAGAAAAGTTAAAACCCAACCATTCATGAATAAACATTTAGATGGATTAGTGTGAGTTGGTTGAGGACCTATGCTCCATTGGAAGGTGAAAGACAGAGGAAGACAACAAATGGACATAATTTTGGAACATATGGCAGACAAAAGTGCAAAGAACCTGAGATTCCACAAGGTTATTATTAAAGACATAAAAGAACAGTTTAGCAACAGTCAACAACAAACAGCTAAAAATACATAAGAAACCTAGAAACAAAAGTTTAATTTACAGGTTAAAAATAGTATAATGTTTTTATCCTTAATGTTTAAAAACAACTTAAAATTTAGAGATGAAGCCTTTAAAAAAAACCTGCCCAGGAAATGGACATGATAAATACTATGCTCACATTCAAACGTACTACAATGTCTTGGTTAGAGTTTTTCTAACATAAGCAATGGACCCTTTTACATGCCCTGAGGTGCTTTGAGCACATGGTGTTAGACCCATATTTGTATAGACCAGTCAGGACATGATGGGTTACATACAGAATTATGGGGGATGCCTTTACATCCCAAGACATTTCCTAGCACCTATTTTAGGCTGGGGGCTCAGGTCATTTTAAAAAAACCTGAATCTTTCCTGATGTGGTTGACTCTCGTTTTAAACATACCTGTGATTTAATTTCAGCTTCCAAGGAAGGCTGAAAGTACTCTGTGCGGCTGTCAATCATTTTGGGAATATCCTCCATTAAACTTGCATTCAGGCTGGTGAAATCATTCTCTGCTACAACCAAGGCTTTTCTGGTCTATTTAAAATAAATTAACATAAGTGATAATTTAATTATAAAATATTAAAATAAGTATTCAAGTACTATTTGGTTATGTTAAACAAACTGTTTTCACAATAAGACAAAGCATATGACAAGCAAATCCAAAGTGCAAACTAATTAGCTTTATTTTCAAAGGGTTAAGAATTGGACTTGCGGGCCCATCTGACATTCTCCCCTTCTGATCTCTCTGCTCTCAAACATTATTTAATTCACGCATCACTTATGAGGCTCCATTCATTGGCACCTTGCCGTCTTGACAGATGATAGTTTGTGCTTCAAAAAGGTATAATAACTTTTACCCATGGCGGTAGCGAATGTGACTGATAAGGCCAATTCGCGCTGTAAATGTTCGTTCACAGTGGGTGCATGTGAACATGTGGTCATTTCCACCATCATGCACCTTCTTACGTCTCACACGCTCGGTGTGTGACATATCTGCAATAATTTTTTCCTTTATGAGGCTAGACAACCACAGAAATGATATGCATTATAATCACTAAAACTAACTTTTTGACATGGCAGTTATAATTAGTTACGGTAGATGTAACGTACCACAGTTAGGAGAATGTTTATTATACTAGTTGTCCTTTGAGATTATTATTTAAAGTAGGCATATAGCCTGTACTGAGATAGAGTTCAAATAGAATGTGATTGTATGATTGAAGTACATGACAATGAGAATAGTCAAGAAGAATAAAGGACAGCAATACAGTAGATCTAAAGGTTTTCAGAATGTGCTCCAGGACTATCTTAACCTTACTATCTAAAATGACAATAGACATCGTTTTTACTTTCTACTCCTCTTCATATTCGTCTTTTCCTCTTTCAGTTTTAGAATATACACTGTTGTGTGTATATGTTTTCACTATGTCATTAATTCATATCTTTCAGATGTGATCTTTTTTTCCCCCCATAGTATCTGTGAATACAGACACCATGTATCCTTCTTAAAGCTCACAAGAGCATCCCATAGACAATCGATAACTTAATAAGGGCAACATATAATGACATAAAATGCAGAATTCTTCATGAGAGAAAACAGATACATTTGAAATAACAACAGGTGTGTGACAGAGATGCCTTGTATCACCTTTATTATTCACAAAAACCATAAACCGTCATTTTTCTTTTTGTTCACTCACTATGAACTTGAGCATAATCCACACTGGACTGATTTTTGCATATGGGCTAGCTTTCCCTATTACCAGTGTCCCTCGCCATCAGGTGAATCCACTATAACTTCTGATGTACTTGTAATTTACATCCGCAAGTCAAGGATGTACTTGTAATTTACATCCGCAAGTCAAGGACAAGAAGTCAACATTTTAACCCAACTGATCAGTGTAGGGGTTGAACCCGCTAACTTGCCATTAGTACATGGGAAGTTTAAGAGTGAATGGCAGCAATAAGTACCAACAGAAGGTGGACTCTGACACAACAGCTTGATATTCTGGACCACACTGACGACACTGCCCTCCTGTCCCACACATGAAAACAGGTGCAAGATAAACTAAACACATTTGATGGGAGGTCACAAGAAGTAGATCTAAACATTCACAGGGGAAAGACAAAGATAATGAGAATACACCAAGCAAATGATGAACCTGTCTCCTTTAGTGAACCCTCACTTCAAGAGGTGGAATCACACACCTACTGTAGGTCAGCATGGCCGAATGGATAAGAAGGCATGTATTTAAACTGGTGTGCTGACGCCGAGGTAAGGACACTGGACAGTTGGACTAAAATGGTGACCCATAGTCCTTGACTTGGGGACGTAAATTACAAGTACCCCTGAAGTCGGAGTGAAGTCTGAGGGATACTGTTTATAGGAAAAGCAAATCCACATGCAAAATTCAGTCCAGCACTACTAGAAGTGTGTATGGACTATGATTGAGTTAAAAGCGAGCGAGCGCAAATAAAAAAAACAACAACATATTTATGTAGCAATACAGACAAAGATACAAAAGTGCAGAACCAAATAGAGATAACAGCATGAAAATAAAAATGACAAGAAGAGCTTTCATAGCACAAAGAAATTTGTGAAAATCAAAAACATTAAAACTAGCACCAAACTTAGAATATTTATTTGTGCTTTCATTCTTCTTATTCTTTTGTCCTACGGCTGTGAAGCATCACAGAAAGAAGTTAGGTGTCATTTTCTGTCTTTCACTTGTTTTGTTGCTTGTGCTGTTGTCATATTTGATTTCTTCAGCATCTCTTTTACTCCATCTAGCCATCTCCTGGATCATCTTCTTGCCTTGTATCTGATATTCTCATGTGGAATGCTGTAGCCACTGGTTGATCTTGTTCCATTCTAGCTAAGTGTCCCAACTATGTAATTCTTTGGTGTTCTATAAAGCCAATAATCGGTGGTATCCCTACACTTGTTTTTAGTTTCTCATTTGTCTTTCTATTTCTTCTTGTCTTTCCAGCTGTTTTCCTTATGCATCTCATCTCACACGATGTGACTTTACTTTGTGTTTCTAAGACTGTCCATGCTTCATTGCATCTGTAAATATGCACTTCTATTTCAGAATTCTTGATGTCTAGAACAAGAATAAAACTGTAATATCACTGTGTGCTGCAGATTGTTGCATGTTGTATCAAGTCAGAGACTTATAAGAGGGAAATCATGGATGGCTCAGGCGGAGGATACGATCAGACAGGTGTGCATCTTGGAGATCATTAGGCGAGGAGAGGAGTGGGTCAGAGTGCCAGCGGAGCAGACAGACTTGTGCAGAGTTATAATCACATTGAGCAGGGAGTGGCCAGCAGGGGCCATGGAAGTGGAAATCCAGCAACTAATTCAGGATAATGCTCGCGCGGGTGATGTGATTATCTACACAGATGGTTATGTGTTGAGAGGTAGGAGAAGTGCCTGGGGATTCTTAGCAAAAGCTAATGATCGACGTTTGGTGCAGGAGAGCCTGGCGTATGATACCACAACATCTAGCTTAAAATGGAGGTGGAGGCGGTGAGTGCAGCTTTCCGCTGGATGGAGAACACAATACGTAAACACATCGTGATTGTAACTGACTCAGAAAGCATGCCGAGGAGGGTGAGGACAGGCAGGCTTAGTTCAGAGTGGCTTGCTTCACTTCGGAGGTCACGGGTGGCAAGCATCACCTGGATCTTTTCTCCGGGGCATGCCGGTGTGCTGGGGAATGAACAGGCGGACAGATTGGCTGGCTCGGCAAAATCTGGTGGAGTATTGATGCATGACAAGGCAGACGTGGTTGTGGCCTTGTAGGAGCACGTGTACACCTCGGAGGAACAAATGGATCACCATAGTCTGGCAAGAATGAGGCAGCGAGGAGTGACGATCTGGCCGATGCTCAATGCTCAGAGGAAAGGCGAGACGGACATATAATCAGATTGCTACTAGAACTATCGGTGTTGGAACTCTTCGCTTGCTGCTGAGAATGGGGACGGAGTGCTTATGGGAATGCTCCGAATGCTGTGACGTCGGTTCCTAATTCAATCAATCAATCAATCAAGATTCAAAGTTGATTCAACAATGATAGAGATGTCTTCTTTCATATCTGAACTGGTGTAAATATGGCAAATTTTTGTTTCATATGAAATTTTTAAAATTTAATTTCATATGAAATTTTAAAAAAAAATATTGATATTATTTCCTTTTATTTGTGTTCGTGCTAAAAATATCCAACAACCACAATCTGTGAAACAGCAAGCTAGATGCCATAATTTTAAGTTTAAAAAAAATCGATATGCTATTATATATGAACATGATCACACAATGTGTGAACTGATCATAAGTTTTTGCTGAAACTCAAACCATATTCAAACCAGTAATTTGGATGGCAAAGACTGAACAAAGAGAAATGACAGCTTATGAAATTGAAAACATTTTCAAGCCAGCTATTTAACATGAAAAAAATATAATTTTTTAAGCAAAACAAAAGAGCTTATGAAACTCACAGCCTATTAAAGTCAGTATCTGGGTTTAAAAAGACTCTTAAAACAAAAAGAAATGTGAGCTTGTAAAACAAGGACAAGAACACTCAAAGTAAAAAATAATCTAGTTTATGGTGAGATAAAGATCACATACAATTGGAATTACATGAAAAAGCTGGTACCATGAATGGTCTAAAATACTAACCAATTTAGCTTTGACGACATTCTGACCAGTTCTGTCCTTTTCATATTTGGTCACCTTGTCCTGGCACTTCTGAAACTCCTAGACATTGCAAACATATTATGTTCATTACTTGATTATACATTGCAAGTAAATAATAGTCCCTGCAATACCCATTGATTATTTATTCACTTGACCTCCTCTCTCTACCTCCCTACCCTTTCTCTCCCTCCCTCCCTCACACCTTTCTCTGTCTCCCTTCCTCTGACCTCTCAATCTCCCACCCATCCCTCTCTCTACTTCCCTCCTTTACATCTGTTTCCAGTCCATCTCTCTCTCTCTCCCCTCCCTTCCACCTTTTTCACACTCCCACCTCTCTCGTTGAATGTCAAATCTCAGAACTCAAAACAATATAATCATCATGAAGTGCCATCTCCACAGTGAAGGTCTGCAGTAATGCATCTCCAGCCCCCTTTGTAAATCTTCATGATTCACTCATACTTCCAGTCCATCTCTTGATGTTGTCCATCCACATATAACATTTTCTTCCTCTAGCAAACTTCCCTTCCAAAACATCCTTTAGCTAGGAAGAGTCTCTCTATATAACCAAAGTACCGGCAATAACTGAAGTACTAACAACATCATGGTAAAAACTAAACCAAAAAATAGATCTTTTCCTTAACTTTCTAAACTGGTTCTTCAATAAATGCCATTGCCACAAACGGTTCACCATCAAAGTTGTCCCTGGCGATAACCAAACCACCAGGAGAACCTAGTACAGAATATTGCCAAAATAGTCAGATCAATGTTAAAAATTGTGTAAAGTATGTTCCCATACTTATCCAATACTTATCCTATATTGGTCATTACCAAACTGGCTGGATCTGCACCATTGAGTAGGGTATTGGTGCACGATAAGGTAGGTGTGGTTAAGGCCCTTTGGGATCATGTATATAGTGTGGAAGAATTGTTCACGCCATCATTGCATGCAGTGAATGATGTGGCAGGGAGGGTCCAGAGAATGTGGTCAATACTCAGTGCTCAAGAAAAGACCAGATGGACATAGTCTCATCTCATCTCATCATGTTCCTCTTGTACCTTGCGGTGTCGAGGTGAAGTATAAACTTCGTGAGAGTGCCCGATTATGGGCTTCATATATCGATATTCCCATGGACTCTGCTATTCCCTCCGTCCAACGTTTACGTGGTCGGCCTCTTCCTCTGATTCCATCTGGTCTGTACTTGTTGTGGTATGCTGTTGACTGGTAACCTACATAGTGTAGCTCCCTATCAATTATACTAATGAGCTCACCATAAAGAAAATAATAGCAACTCAAGAAGAGCATATTGTCACTGTAAACATTAATTGATTAGCCACTTTACTATTTGGAAGCTGCAGTAGCGCACTGGCTGGTAAGCTAGCCTGTCGGCCCGGTCATGTGTACGAATCCCCCCTCGAGGCCTGGATTTATCTCAGATTGACCTGTGCTTCCATGGCGACAGTCTAGAATGGGTAACGGACACACAATCAGATTGCAACTGGTACTGGGACTCTTCGCTGGTGCTTACAGATGAGGACATAGCGCTTATAGGATTTCCCTACTATTGTGCTGTCAGTTATCGATTCAACTCAACTTTGTTACCTGTAAGCTCTGCTCCCGTTTCTTTATTGCCACTTGAGAGAATGGAAATATGCTGACATACCTGAAAGTACAAACAAATATGTACAGGATGAACAAACTACCCTTGTGGGGTATCCTATATGGTTTTCCTGGAAAGTGCCAGCTGCAGCAGAAGGCCTTCTTTTGCTGCCTAAAGGCTAATGATGCCAGTTATGGATGTATTATTAATACAGAAAAATTTCATTGCTGTATTTGTAAATGTTAACAGGACTGATCTAGTTATTCTTAATCAATTATATGTTGTGAGAAAATGAATATTCAAATGATAATTTTTATCTCATCTACACTAGAATGCAGAGGAAAATAAATCTCCTTCACAAACACACGCTCGGTGTGGATGGCATGGATTTTTACATAATAATGAATGGATGGTATACTCCCTACTCATCCTGGAGCAGTAAATTACACTCCTAACCTTGTCTGATAAGATGAGGACAAACTAGAAGGACCTGTGTGCATGTTGCATATGTTAAAAATTCACTGGCAGTTGGAAATTTAAAACACCAGGTCGAAGAGGCCATACCCAGGCTAAATTTAAAAATTAGGAAATGTACCCACAAAAGAATATGCCACCGGCAACACAAATCTAGGATTACTAAATTCATCAAGCGGAAATTACGTTACATTTATGGACTGAAGGCTAGATCTGAAGGTTGAAACAAGAAAAGCAAACAGGATTCTCAGGGAATCACATGATATGACCATCATGGTTAGAATATATTTCTAAGCCAATGCATGATAGCATTGTCAAAAGTCATGCAGTTGCTTTGTTCTTCTGTCTTTCTTCTTGTAGCTAGTGGTAGCAATAGCAACTCGAACACATCATTGCAATATCTTGAAATTGTTGGAAAAATAACACATACCAGCAAGATCGGTCATGCAAAATTGAGAAAATATTTATTCAGATATTTCACAGTTGGATACAGGAGAACATTAATTTTGTTAGTTGTGTATCTGTAACAGGATGTCGCAGTCAACCCCAGCATTTTTTGGCTGTTTGTGATTTCTGGGCAAGCTTACATTCAGTAGTTTTTTATTGCTTTCTGAACGACTGGCACTTATATGATTGTATTAAAACCAAAACAAGGCAGTCTTCTTCCAAATTAATTGCAGCTGTGATTCCAATGCAGTATGCAGGATTATGAATTGCATCCGTAACCTCTTCGCCATAGAGCCGGAAATTAATTAGTGTCACTGAGACATACATGAAGCCATGGTTGAGAGGTTATGGTGGCCGCCTCAGACTCACAAGGTTCCGGATTCAATCTCAGCAAAGGGCTGGGAATCTTCCCAAGAGCCATAGGTATCTGATGATATCACACGTGCCATCGATCTCTCAGGTAGTACAGCAGATACCTAGCCATCCCAAAAACGAGTGAAAAACAGGTCTCCAATGGCAGAAGGATAAGCAAAGAGTAGGCTATAAGGCCATCACCCTGGCAAAATTGTTAGGATTAAAAAAAAACTACCCATGGGTAGGCAGAGTCCGTTACCTTGGACGTAATCTGTTTAGAGGAAGCAAAGCTTACACAAATGCACGCTGAAGTTGGACACGCTGACCTTTGAGGTGCATAACTAGGTGTAAAATATTCCCCTCAAATAAAGAAGTAGTAGATTTACATCACATGAAAAACATCTTTTGGCAGAAACCTAGATAGAAAAAACTTATTTAGGAGAAAAAATAAATAAAGAATTGTAGAATTTAAAAAAAATGTCTTAATTACTCACTTTTTCAAAGGTTCCACAACAGCTCTTTGTAATACAATATTCTGAAATTTAAAAAAAGGGGGTAAAAGTAAAATAAAGTAAAAAATGGTCATGTAGGGGGACACATAACACCTTGAAATTACACTTTATTGACTTTTATGTTTTCAAGACACATCAGTTGTTTGCATTAATTACTACAGTGTTATCAAAAGCTGAAATGTTAAACTTCAATGCACTGGGTTTTATCCCGTATGGCTGAGTTTCTTGATAGAAAACCATAATTTTCTATCATGTTTAAAGTGCTTTTATTTAATTATTTGTTGAATTATTTTCCAGTTTTCACTGTGAATGTTTGTGTGTTCCCAGATTAACATATGGCAATACTTTAATATGTCTCTTCACACACCTGACAGTAAAAAGTAGAAACCCACACCTTGAGACTTCTTGATACTCATTTTAGGTTATGTTGACCTCGGATCTCAGGTAATTTTTTACAAATCTGATTCGATGGTGATTCAAACACATGACCACTGGGCCAGCAGGCAAGTGTGCATCTAACAGTGCCAGCAATGTAATATTTCACTATCATATTATTACTGAAGTCTGACAATGTTGTAGAATTAGTGTAATATTTATGGAGTTTAAAACACTCTTCATACAATTCAAATAAATGCCAAAAAATTCTTATGCAATTAGAAAGCACAATGACAATTCAAGACTGCATCTTGTGTATGAGCAAAAATGACTTATCAAACCAGAACTGCATTCCTGTCAAAAAGCTGGCCTACTTTACTAAGAACAACTGAAACAAATATAGCAGGTAGCAGTTCACATTTAAAGAAGTTTTTTTTAAAGGTTTAAAGGCAATAGGTCCGACTTCATTGCACTGGGTTTATCCCATCTGGATTTATCTTTGTCATCAGGATGGCCTGTCAACAGCATCACACAAAGCTCGACCTCCGTAGCTGCAGCTACTACCCCAAGGAGTCTCAGAGAAAACTGCACTCGTGAACCAAATGACAGAGCCCGAAATCAAACCCACAACCTTTGGGACATGAGGCAGGCAGCTTACCCACTTTGCCATGAAAGCCACCTTGTATACTAAAGCACTTACTCTCTCTACCATGTGTATGTCCATTTTAAACTACAACACTTACTCTCTCTGCCATGTGTATGTCCATTTTAAACTACAACACTTACTCTCTCTGCCATGTGTATGTCCATTTTAAACTACAGCACTTACTCTCTCTGCCATGTGTATGTCCATTTTAAACTACAGCACTTACTCTCTCTGCCATGTGTGTGTCCATTTTAAACTACAGCACTTACTCTCTCTGCCATGTGTGTGTCCAATATAAACTACAGCACTTACTCTCTCTGCCATGTGTGTGTCCAATATAAACTACAGCACTTACTCTCTCTGACATGTGTGTGTCCAATATAAACTACAGCACTTACTCTCTCTGCCATGTGTGTGTCCAATATAAACTACAGCACTTACTCTCTCTGCCATGTGTGTATGTCCAATATAAACTACAGCACTTACTCTCTCTGCCATGTGTGTATGTCCAATATAAACTACAGCACTTACTCTCTCTGCCATGTGTGTGTCCATCTTCAGCATAGCCTTGTCCCATTCCTCAATCTGATGTTGAAATATTTCTTCGGTCTGACAAAGATTGGTGGACAGCAAGTCCTGTGCAAGCTTTCGCTCTGCCTTAGCTAACGCTGAATTTGAATTTAATAAAATAAAAAGCACGAGTAAGCATTTCTGGGTAGTTGAATATAATTGACTTACTACCCTTATATAAATGAATTCAATTAATAAGTACATAAATGAATGCACTAATTAGGTATATACATGAATGCACTAAATGGGTATACAAATGACTGCATTAAATGGGTATATAAATGAATACATTAAGCAAGTATATAAATGAATAGTTAGTTAGTTAGTTAGTTAGTCACGGTTCTAACTTCACAGCAATGGGTCATCCCCATTATGCTCTGTTCTTGTGCCAGTGAATATCACACAAAATGCTCCTCACTGCCTTATGTGAACAATGGAATAGAAAGGAGTATCGGCAAGCCAACAGCCCGCACAGGTACGCTGTGCATAATGCCACCACCAGAATGCCAACACAAAAGTCCTCCACGAAAAATACAGTTCATCGTCGATGGAATTGGCAGTCATCAGAAAGACTTCATTGACCCGGGTGTTATCCCATATAGCTTGGTCTCTTTCTGCAGGGCGACCCGCCGAAAGCGCCGCACAAACTCCGTAGCTCCAGCGATGACTCCCAGGAGTCTCCTGAAAAATGCACTCATGAACCAAAAAGGCAAACCAGTCAATCCAGCAACAGCCGGCCGCCATCGTTCCAAACAAGCAGTTCATGCTATAAACAACAGCGGACAGATGTAAAAGCATTCCACACAAAATTCACCGCTCAGTGTCGCGCCACGCACTCACTCAGTAGCAGGGCGCAAGGAACCATGCACTACCAGTCCAACATGAGGTAAATGCAAATGCAAACCGTAGCCACAAGCGTAAACACTCCAGAGGCCTTAACGGTTTAAATGCCTATCCGGAAGTCCCAATAGACTGTAGATTAAGTCTCAGCCGAAGCCGCCTTAACCGCCTCTTACGACATACATGGAAGGCAACAGTGTTACTATTCTTTGCTTCCCTTATGGGCCGGCAACCCACGAGCACAATATATATAAATGAATGCATTACATAAGTATTTATATCCATGCTTTAATTAAGTTTTAATATTCCTGTTTTTTAAGTAAATGTTATCCTTTATTAGTGAAATTGAAGAGGCTTTTTTAGATTTTAAAATGCCAATTCTCAACTAAATATGTCACTAATCAGCGAGGCCCTAAAGTCTAGAGACTCGGCTCTGCAATTATGGAAGCCTCCTTGGATAGCGGGGAATGCCCATGGTCTGCCCCTGCCTTCCCTTGAGAGTTGACCGTGAGTCTTTGACCATTCTACCTTGACCAGCTGATATGTGGGCGACACCACAACAGTAAGAGTCTAACGTCCCTCGAAACCCGAGGAAAGCTAACCTCATTAAAAAATGCCCGCCGAAATCGGATGTGCTGGCCTAAGGGTGCAAATAAAAACTGGCACTACGCAATCACGTCCGAGTGAAATGTCGATCGTGCCCGGAACAGCTCTGACTAACTAGTCTTCTGAATTCCCGGAACAGCTCTGACTAGCTAGTTTTCAGAATGTCCCTCTGCTTAGAACAGCTCTGACTATCTAGTCTTCTGAATATTCTACATGTCTGGAACAGCTCTGACTAGCTAGTTTGCTGAATGTCCGTTGCGCTCGGAACAGCTCTATTTTGTTTTCCGGGCACAGCGACTAGCACATGTCCGAATCAAAAGCTCACTGAGTGGATACCTCTGCAGTCTGACCGTCCCTGGTTTGTGCGGAGAGCGGCACATAGCGAACGAAAGGCCCAATACATTGAAGTGAGGAATTAAAGCAGCCATGAGCAGGACGTGATGATTCCCTCGGTGAGCTCAGCACCAGAGCGGTATGTGTCGGCTCTGCAACTATGGAAGCCACCTGGATGGCGAAAAATGCCATGGACTGTCCTTGCCTTCCCTTGAGGGTTGATTGTGAAATATTCGACCGTTCCAACTTGACCAGCTGGGATGTGGACGGCACCACAAAAGTGAGAGTCCCACAGAAATGCTAACCTGTCAAAAATGCACGCTAAAAGTTGGATGTGTTGGCCTAAGGGTTTCGGCACAAGGGTGCCTAACCAGGCACACCGCAAACACATCTGAAAAAACACTCTGGATGAACGCAGAAGAAAAAGAAGAAGTCTAGAGACTGATTATGACAATTCTATTTCACTACCATTTTGTTTTTCATTCATATTTTCGATTGTTATGCTCAATCAGTCCACTTGAATCTCAGATTAAAATTTATGTTGACATTTCAATTAGGAACTGCTTGTTATAATTTTCAATTTCTATTCAATACTACTGTACTTTTTTTGAAAATTTATAAGAGTATACAGAGGCTGGCAGGTATTCTGTTTTTAAGTCAATATTGTTTTTAAAACTATTTGCACTTAGCGTCATTTTCATTGTTTCTAGGTTACTGTAGCGAAACGCCAGTGGCCCATGTCCTCATGCCTTCTTTGATTTTGGGTAAACAGTGGGAAACAGCGTTCAGGAACCCTCAGTTTTCTTATTCGCTCAATCCCCATGGAAGATAGTTCTCTTGGTTACTTTTACAACCCGTTCTTCGACTATTACCCCCAAAATCCACGTTTTTACACATGTCTTGCCCCAATTGTTCCTGAATAATAATTATGCGAATGAATGAATCTACGATTGTATCAAGGCCTAGGAAACAGGAAGTGCTGTTTCCCTTCTTCTTCCTGTTTTGAAATCCATTCAACTGGTCAGAAATTATATCAATTTTTCGTGACTTCTCAATCTTGTATCATCTATTCGCAAAAAAAATGGAATCCAGCCATGATTTTCTTGAAGATTGTGCAGGTATGTCTGTCGATTATGACAGTGTTATTGTGGATATCACTGAACCTTTTGATTTGTTTAGAGATAGTGATGCAGAAAGTGACATTGATTGTAAGATTACAGAGGCAGGCTGGAATTTTGACGAAGAGGACCCAGATTTCTCTAGTGTCAGTGAAACTGTAGACATGTATGTTTGGAGTCCTGAGACAACCCCTGTAGTCGTTGAAGGTTTTTTTGAGAACTCTGGGCCAGTACATGATCTTCCAGAGAGTGCAGAACCTTTTGACTACTTCAGTCTCATTGTAAATGAGGACTTTTATCAGTCTGCTATGGAACAAACTAATTTGTATGCCACTCAACGACAAGAAAAGGCAGGTAAAGTGGATGTTTACTGGTCACCTGTGAGCACTCAGGAAATAAAAATTTATATTCGTCTTGCTATACTCATGGGCTATGTTCAATTGCCTGAAACTGCCATGTATTGGAGCACAGATGAAGATCTCTATCATCCTGGAGTATCACAGTGCATGGGGAAAACTAGATATGCAAAAATCTCCCAATATTTTCATCTCAATGACACCAGTAAGCAGAAGCCCATAGGCCACAAAGATTACGATCCACTGTACAAGGTAAGACCGTTCCTTGATATGGTGAGGAAAAACATATCCTCATGTTTTTCTGCTGGCAGAGATATCAGCATTGATGAAGCCATGATTGCCTACAATGGTAGACTAAAGTTCAAGCAGTACATCAAGGGAAAGCCAAACCCATGGGGGATCAAGGTATGGTGTGCGGCAGATGCGTCGACCGGCTACCTACTAGACTTTGATGTCTACACTGGCAAGGTGAAAGATCCAATGCCACGTGGATCTGGTCATTATGTTGTGACAAAGTTAGGCAGACCTTTCTTTGGGAAAAATCATCACATCTACTATGATAATTATTTCTCTTCTGTACAGCTGGCACGCGATCTTCTGCGTGAGAAGACATACATATGCTCAACATTTAGGGCGAATAGGAAGGGATGGCCAGATGACTGCAAGCCATTATGCACAAAGAAGATGAAGGCCAATACAGTAATCTTTAGGCAACAGGGTAACACTGTGGCTACTGTTTGGAGGGACAAGAGAGTTGTCAATCTACTTACCACCAACACGACACCAGGAATGACATCCACATCACGTAAGGCACCCGGTGGCAAACAAGATGTTCAGATACCCACAACAGTGGCCGCCTACAACAGATCAATGGGTGGAGTGGACAGGTTTGACCAGCTGTCCTCATATTACCCTGTTGGTAGGAAATCTGTGAAGTGGTGGAGATATATGTTTGCCTTTCTCCTGCAAACCTCTATTGTCAACAGCTGGATAATTTTTTCAAACTCCCATCGCCCACACACAAGGGTTGGTGATGTTGGCCATCTCGCTTTTAGGCGTAGCCTGGTTTCTACTCTCTTGAAGGGTAACATTTCGAGGAAACGGAAAGCTTCTTCTTGCCCCACAACTGTAGGTCTGGGTACCAGCAATCTTTTGGACCACAGACTAATTCGTATGGATGGCAAAAGGAAAACTTGCTACTGGTGTGCCAAGATGAACACCAAGTCTGGTAAGAAGAGCAGAGCCAGTGAGGTTGTTTTTGGATGCAGTCTCTGTCAGATATGGCTGTGCAAGGGGGAATGCTTCACAAAATACCATGAATCACTTGTATCAGAGCACTTGGATAAATAGTGCAGGATATTTGCTGCTATCAGGGCACTTGGATAAATAGTGCGGGACACTTTCAACATCATTTTGTGAGTAAAAAAATTTTCTTCACATTTTTTTCCCAGTTAAAATGTTTTTTTAAACCTTTGTTTTTGTTTTATTGTTTTTAATGTTGCTTTATGTTAAACTGTGTCCATTTTTCTAGTTTATTAGTCATCTAGGACATTTATATGTCAAACCAATTCGTGTATAATGAATTTACAAAATATCAAGTCATTAATTTTGCGGAGTTATTTCCCTTTTGTTAGTTATTAAAGGGTTAAGAAAACTATTAGAAGTCTGCCTTTTCTTCGGGGAAACCCGATAGGGCGCCTTACACCAAATACGCACCAGTGCAACTTCTGGTGCAATTCATGGCCGTTCCAACACCTACCGTTTGGTATTTGCAACATGTCAATTTAATTTAAAGATTAGGACAGAAGTGCAACCTACTACTGGGGAATGGAAAGGTAATAATTGGGTTTTAATTAGTCATGCTAGACCTTGGCTTGTGAATCTATGTTGTCTCGATTGGTGAGATGAATTGGCGAAAAGCCGGTCATGCCCTATTGTGAGTGGGTTGTCAGTTGGCCAATCTAGCTAGGAGTCGTGTTCTTGGCATCGCATGGGAACGAATCTGAGGAATATATTTCCCCAGATGATGTTGCTTGTTCTTGGCAGCCGATGGACGGGTGCTATCTTTCTTCCTACGGCCTGAACGCTGCTTAGTGTTATCTTTCATTTGAATAGAAACATAACATATCCACGGAATGCCGGAAAGAGGGGAGGGCTCCGTGGGGACGGATTCCACCCATGTATCTTCTTAAAACGGAAGAGGGTATCCACTGGGCTATCTCTTTCATCTTTTGGCGGATAGAGTGGCCAGGTGGACTGAATAGTTACTGGTCGATAAGATCATCTAGTTCTACGGGTAATGTGAGGCACTGCCGGTACATTGCGGCGACAG
Organism: Cepaea hortensis; assembly: GCA_963921405.1. Lineage (NCBI taxonomy): Eukaryota > Metazoa > Mollusca > Gastropoda > Stylommatophora > Helicidae > Cepaea > Cepaea hortensis. The sequence goes on along the minus strand of OY992877.1, from coordinate 160,448,846 downwards.
TTCAGACGAGAGCAGCGGCCGGAAGAGGTGGTTTCTTCTTTCCTATTCTTGCTGGGAAACACAACTCCTAGCTAGATTGGCCAACTGACAACCCAGCTGGGCTGGTCAGGTCTTAGTCAGATATGACTGAGCTACCGTATAACAGTAGACGGTACTACCTGGTTTCTGTTAGCGCCGAACGTTGGGCGGCGCTTACCAAACCCGACACCCCACATTGTGCCAACGGCTTCGGGCGGAAGAGCGCAATTGGGAGGGTACAAGCCTTACCCTGGCGCGAGGAAATGCAAGCTAAAGACAAAATTGTCATGGCAGGGCAGACCAGGCCCTAAGCCTTGGTTGGCGACTGGTCTAGGATCGAAGCTCCGACAGGCGGACAGTTAGAGCATTGCTTTGCTGATCCGGCAGCTTCTGCAGCTTGTCTTGTTCCAGATGTAGGGGTGTTACCTTTCCTCTGGAGTGAACTAGGCAGGCCGAGAGAGGGATCATGCTGCATGGGCAACACATGATCTCTATATTTTAGCCCAGGCTTTGTGCTATGGAGAGGCAATAACTCCATCCCTGGTCTTAACTGGTCTCGGAATCAAAGCGAGAGGCAATTGTTACGGGATCAAGTTATGTGAGTCCATTCAAATCGCAAGTGATAAGGGAGACATAAGAAGCATGTATGAAGGAATAAAGAAAGCCTGTGGTCCAGTGATCAAAAGAAGTGCACCATTGAAAACCTTGACTGGAGAAATCATCACTGACAAGAAACGGCAGATGGACAGATGGGTAGAGCACTATTTGGAGCTTTACTCAAGTGAGACCAAACTAGCGGATGATGCCCTCAACGCCATAGAGGCTCTACCAACTCTTGACCACCTGGACACACTTCCCACCATAACAGAAGTTAAGTGTGCTATAAATGAACTTGCATCTGGCAAGGCTCCAGGTAAGGATGGGATTCCAATAGAGGTTATCAGGAGTGGGCAAGACACACTCACTATACAGATCCACCAGCCAATAGAGCTATGCTGGCGTGAAGGACAAGTCCCACAGGATTTCAAAGATTCAAGCATCATAACACTGTACAAGAACAAGGGCGATCGAAGCGACTGCAACAACTATAGGGGTATCTCACTTCTGTGTATTGTTGGAAAAGTATTTGCCAGAATTGTTCTGCGCAGACTTCAAGTCCTAGGAGATCAAGTCTACCCCGAATCACAGTGTGGCTTTCGACAGAACCGGTCTACCACTGATATGATATTCTCATTGCGACAAATGCAAGAAAAATGCCGTGAACAGAATCAACCACTGTTTATTGCCTTCATCGACCTCACAAAGGCATTTGATTTGGTCAGTCGTGAGGGTCTGTTCAAGGCACTAAAGAAGATTGGCTGCCCACCAACTCTTCTGTCCATTGTGGAATCGTTCCACACAGGCATGAAGGGTATAATCAAGTTTGATGGTGCAACTTCTGAAGAATTTGAAATCAAGAGTGGAGTTAAGCAAGGTTGTGTACTAGCTCCCACCCTCTTTGGAATATACTTTTCACTTCTACTGAAATATGCATTTCGTGATCAGGATGGTGGTATATACATTCACTCACGCTCAGATGGCGGCCTCTACAATGCTCAGAGATTGAAAGCTAAGACCAAAATTAGGAGGGTACTGATCAGAGAGTTGCTTTTTGCAGATGATGCTGCAGTTACGACCCACTCTGAGGAAGAATTGCAATGTCTACTATCTGCATTCTCCAATGCTTGTTCTGAATTTGGTTTAACAATTAGCAAAAAGAAGACACAGATTATGTCACAAGGTGCACATGGGGTACCATCAATCTTTATTGACGACGCTGAACTAGAGATAGTAGACCATTTTACATATCTAGGATCAGTGGTTAATAGCAAATTATCCCTAGATCAGGAAATCAACATCCGGATTGGTAAGGCAGCAACAACAATGAACAGGTTAAGAAAAAGAGTCTGGGAGAACAGGAAGCTTACTGCCAAAACAAAAGTCCTTGTCTATCAAGCCTGTGTCCTTAGTACTCTTCTCTATGGCAGTGAAACCTGGACAACTTACTCACACCAAGAGAACAATTTAAACAGCTTTCATATGTGGTGTCTGCGAAGAATTCTTGGTATTAAGTGGCAAGACAAAATCACAAATACTGAAGTATTGGAAAGATCAGGTTGTGTGACAGTTTATTCCATGCTCAGTCTTCGTAGACTTAGATGGATAGGACATCTTAGGAGGATGGATGATGGTAGAATACCAAAGGATATCTTTTTTGGTGAATTACAGATGGGTAAGAGATCTCAGGGTCGGCCTCTACTACGATACAAAGATGTGTGTAAGCGGGACATGATTGATACAGGCATTGATAATGCACATTGGGAGCAAGTCGCCGCTGAACGTGTTGCATGGAGGGCAAATATCAGAAATGGAATAAAGTCAAAGGAGAAAATTATTGCAGAAAAGTCACACACCAAGCGTTTGAGACGTAAGATGGTGCATGATGGTGGAAATGACCACGTGTTCAGATGCACCCACTGTGAACGGACATTTACAGCGCAAATTGGCCTTATCAGTCACACTCGCTACCGCCATAGTTAAAAGTTATTATGCCTTTTTAAAGCACAAACTATCGTCTGTCAAGACGGCAAGGTGCCAATGGATTCTTGCTGGGAATAGGGAACTACACTTCTTTCAATACAGACCCACTAATATAATATTAGTTAAGGGGGGAAACACAAATAATTACGCACACAACACCACAAATGCTGTGTCGTGAGAAAGAGAGGGTTTGCAAGTGAGAGGGAAGCCGGGAAACGAATATGCCCAATAATAATAAAGGCAGGGTATGAGTGTGGAGAGTGAGTCTTGTATGCAAAAAGGTTCATAGGGTAGCCGACAGGATGTCTACAAGCTGGAGGTCTACTCAAGCCAGGACATAGCCAATCCAGGGGCTACCTGACATGTCAGACCCATTCACTCGGGCCACTTATCTAATTGATTAGGTAAGCCAAAATGCATGACAAATTTATTAACTGAGGCCCAATTGGACCTCAGGATTGTGGTGCATGAGTCACCCCCTCGCCAGTCATCTCGATACGCTAGGATCGAGTCATTTTGTATCCTTGGCTGGACCCCGCCAAATTCTCAGACACTCAATTATTATTGACGAACTGTTCTCCATTATATTATGTCCCACCCAAATTTGTACCAAGTGATTCCATGGTACTTTCCAAGAACACTTGATTAACTAAAGTTTGTGGTCTACGGAAACCTGGAAGCCTGGTTCTACAGCGGCCGGTTGTTCGAACAACCTACGGAGGAAGGAAAGAACTGAAGACTTCTTCGGTGAGCTGTATGTGGACGGAACCGACATTGACTACGGATTGGTCTATGATAGAAAGCCATGAGGCTCTGTGCTAGAACAGAACTCTGTGTCCCTGTTTTGTCTGTAGTGAACTATCTGTTTTAACTGCCTTGATGTTTTCCTGTGCTGTCCTTTATTAAGGTATTAAATTACAATTATAGTTACTGGGACGATCGTCATGTTATGTTTGTGTCAGCCAGAAAGACACTGCAGGGAATAGGCCCCGAGGTCGAAAGAGAGAGTGACAGTGAGTCCAGGGAACGGAGGAGGGTTGGCAGGAAAAGACCTATCCCATCCAGAGCTATAATAGTATTGTAGAATTGTGACAGGAGTAATTGGGACCCTCCACGTAGCTTGTTACAGTTACACCAAACCTGTATAATTCAACATACCTAGCTACTTATGCTGAAACAGATGGGGAATAGTTCTTAACCTTAAAGAAACTGTTGCATGCCAGTGCTGTGGCTTAGGGGCAGTGAATGCATTTCACAATCCCCTGACATACCGAGTCAAGGGTTTGCAATCAGGTGCAAGTGATTTGAAAGCAGACTTTGTGTTGATTTCGATGGTATGAGGAGTTGGTCATTTAGAAAGCAATGGCAAACTACTGAATGTAAAAACTGCCTAGTCAATAAAACAACTGCAAAAAAATGCTGGCGTTAATTGCAATGTCCTGTAAAAGCCCGCTACTACCTTTTTTATGGTAAAAAAAAGTACGTCTCCTGTGGCTTTTACTGGTGTAATGTATGGGTTTATTATTGCAGGAGGTTGACATGTATGTGACAAGATACTTCATACGCAAATGTTCTTACATAATTAAACAGCAAAGTATTGATAGTCAAAAACTTACCACTATTAGCTTCGGTCAATCTTTTCACATTTTTATAAAATCGTCTTGTCAGTTCTTCAAGCCTGTACATGAAGGAAAATAATTCAAAGAGTTAATCACTGCTACATCTGGTCATCTTTTCTATTGGACAAGTTAGTCTTCGCATGAGCTGACTTGTGCCTCACAGACTTTGGTGTTTATGTCATAAATATTATCTTATGTAGAGGTGGCCTTTAGCCATTTCCTGTTCATATGAGTAGTATTGCCTTTGTTAGGATTGCCTGCGAAATGCCTGGAAGTTCATAGCACAGGTTAATGGACGGTGTTAAGTTTAGGATAGTCTAGCACATGAAACCACAACATCTAGTCTGAGAATGGAGATGGAGGCAGTCACTGCAGCATTCCACTAGCTGGAGGACAAACAGCACACATGTCTTGCTTGCAACGGACAACAATCTGAGAGGGTGATGACAGGCATGCTTTGTGCAGGGAAATTAAATAATCAAAGATAGGAAACATCTGTTGGATTTGTTCCTCAGGACACGCTGGTGCGTTGGGAAACAAGCAGGCGGACAGATTGGCTGGGTCTGTATTGTTGGGTGAGGTATTAGTGCATGATAAGGCAGATGTTGTCATGGCTCTTGGGATCATGTGTATGTTGTGGAAGAACAGATACATCATCACACCTGAAGAGAATGGTTCAGTCGTGATCTGGCCGTCACTCAGTACTCCCAGGAAATGCCAGAGGGACATATAATTAGACTACAACTGGTAACATTGATGTTGGGACTCTTTGCTGGCTGTTGAAGATGACATAACACATATGGGAATGAGCTGTGATGTCAGTTATTGATTCAACACAACTCAGCTCAAGAACTCTCCATGTCCCCTCCATATTTTCTAATTGTTTCTAATGTTCAACTCTGTGTGTTTTTAGGTTTCCCTCTATTTCTTTTGTTGAGTGGGTTCCAGAAAAGGTACTTTCTTCTTCTTCTTCTTCTTCTTCGTTCATCCGGAGTTTTTTTTTGGACGTGATTGCGTTGTGCCTGTTTACAGCAGAGCTGCGTTCTTGCGCCGTTAGGCCAACACATCCGACTTCTGCGGGCATTTGTTGACCGGGTTAACCTTCCCGGAGGTACTTTCTATTTATACTATTATCAGATTGTCTCAATGTATGTCCTATCCAACACCAACATATGTTGCTCATATATGTTCATATATATATATATATATATATATATATATATATATATATATATATATATATATATATATATATATATATATGTATATATGTTCATGAGTGGTTGTTTTTTTCTGCTAAAGTTTTCTAGGGGTGGGGCAGCCAGACCTACACCACCCCTCCTTAGTTGCTTCTGACAACATGCATGACAGGTTGCTGGGTTACCATTCTTTACTTCCCTCATGGGTCCAGGCAAGACACTGGTGAGACTATCTGCAGTTGGAGATTTTCTTGTGAAGCTGTCATAGTGTTTAAATCAACGGCAACAAGGAATTCAATAGTGTGGCTACACTTCTTGTCATAGTGTTTAAATCAACGGCAACAAGGAATTCAATAGTGTGGCTACACTTCTTGTCATAGTGTTTAAATCAACGGCAACAAGGAATTCAATAGTGTGGCTACACTTCGTGGGGCCAATTCGCATATACTGTCTATGTAGGTTACAACAATCAATACAGAACATAATGGACAACACTACTGTACTCCAGATGTCCTGGGATAGATGTCAGAAAGTGCTGTTTTAATGTATTTATTCTGTGTTATGACTTTTACATTAAAAGCTTTTGGCTAAGTTGAGCAGGTGTTCATTAACTTCCCAGTGTACTGTTTCACACAGCTGTTGCCTTTTGACATGATCGCAGGCATTTTTTCCGACCCACATATGCAACGTGAAGATTTTGATTGTTTGATTATCTTCTCTGATAGTTGTTTTAGTGTGAGCATTGTATTAATGCTGCTCTGGTTCCTTTAAAGCCTATTTGTTCTTTTTCATGATGTGGTTTAATGATGGTACAATGTCTTTTAAAACTTATCTTTTTATTTTATAAAACTTATTTTATTACTAACACAGACTAACTTTCCAGGACTCAGAAGTTATAATCTTCTTCGGCACAAGTCTGTATTTTGTGTCATTTATGTTGTCTTGATGGTGACAATTGTTGCATTTGTCCAATCTTCTAGTGTTTTTTGATTAACACTAGACTGCCCCTCTATTGTATATCCACCTTGAAGCAGTAGAGGAACTGGAGTGTTTCAATAAGTGCACTCAGAACATCACAGAGAGTTTCAATATGTTGCTGGGAGGACAAATTGCCCAAAATTGTGATGCTTTCAAATTGGTTGTTGTGGGGGATAGCACTCTCGAAAGAATATGTCCCATGATGAAGAGAGAATGCTTAACAGCAGAACATACCAAACGTTGAACAATCAGGCAGATTTAAGAAAAGAAATTACTATCTGGCTGGGCATTATTTGTCAATATTCACAAAAAGTATGTCTGGGAAAGGGTCCATATGCGAGTTTACAAAGGTATGCTTGAAAGTATCTTAAATATTTCCAGCAAATTTTCTTCTTTGCACAGTTTGTCATTTTATGTCTAAATTTTGAGAATCTTCATCCCACAGCAAAAGAGGACAAAGTAGTGAAAGTATTTAGATTTAATTCTTTTGTCTTTAAAAAGGTTCATATGAAGGGGGGATATTTTTATTACCAACAACAACATTGTTATGTGACCGCCAAACGACATAGATGCTTATGTCTCTCGACAGATCTAGGTTCTTGATGTTCAGGATAAACTCTACTGCTGACATTCCCCCAAGCCAACTTTTTAGACCATCAAATATCATTTCTCTCAGTCTGTCTCTGCCTTTTCTACTGCTGATCTTTCCAGTCGTCACAATGTTCCTCAATGCCTTTCTTCTCATTAAGTGACCAAATAACATTGTCTCTTTGATATATTTGTATATAGTTACAAATGTATATTTATAATATTTGTATATTTACAAAAATTGTTAAAATACATGTATACAACACTTACTCATCTAGCCGTTTTACTTCTTTCTCAAAGTCTCTTTGAGCCTGAAAAATTAGATCCAACACAATTTTTGATACATAGAATTAACAACAGAATACAGAGATAATTAGATTAATCTCACACGTAATAGTAAATTTGGAAAAGCTGTTTTGACTTCTTCAGTCACTCTTTATCCCCCACATTGGGGCATTGATCCTGGCCAACTCACTTCATGCCCTCCTATCCTTAGCTATCCCATGCAGCTCTGCCCATGTCCTTCTCATAGTATTCATTTCTGTATTTGCTTTTCTTCTCTAAGAATTTTTAGGCCTTCCTCTATTTCTACTGCCCAGTGAATTCCAGACAGAGGCCTGTCTACTCTTGGGTTTTCTCAATTAATCCTATCCAGCGACAGTGTTTTTCTTCATCTCTTGATTCACTGGTATTTGTCTAGTTCTCTCCTTGAGCTCCCCATTGGTGATTCTTTTATACCACTTTATACCATCTATTCTGCACAGGCACCAATTAGTGAATGTCTGTCTGTTTTGGTTTATCTGCCAATAATTATATGATATTCATTAAAATATAGAAATGATAGGACAAACAAACAATAATTTAAAATGTCAAATATTTCTTCTATAAATATTTAAAAAAACTTTCAGTTTAGAATTGCTATTGATTAAAGGTAGATTCTTAAAACCAAGATTTTGAAATTCTGCTGTTTTCTATTAAAAAACTTGTCCCGTTACCAGGGGTGTTTTATGCCAAGTAATATTGGTGTTTCAATCAATCAATCAGGTGCTATCCCCAAAATAAAGCCTGGCTGCAATGAATCTTTAACACTGTCTGTCTATTGCTTTGTTTGTACATTCTGTCAGACTGCTGTTTATCCAACTCTTGATGTTATCTTCCCACTTGTATCGTTGTCTACCTCTTGCTCGCTTGTCTTCAATATTACCTTCAGTAAGGTTTTTTTAAGAGTGTTATGTCTTTTAACATGGTCAAAAGATTTCACATGCCTCTTTTTTTTTTATTTCTTTCATTAACTCTCTTTTCATTACCAATTTTTCTGGAACGTCTGTATTTGATAATTTTTGTTTCCATAAAATACAACACATTCTTCTGTATATGCACATCTCCAGAGCCTCTATTTGACTTTCTAATTGCTTGTTCATTGTCTAGGCTTCTGCGCCATTTAGCAGCATTGAACATAAGTAAAATGTGACAATTCTAATTTTAATGCATTGTTAATCTCTCTACACGTTAATACCGATTTAATGTTGTTGAAAATATTTTTGGCTATTTCTATTAACATTTTGATTTCTGTTTCACTAAACTCATCAGCTGTTATTTTTTTTTAAAGTTACATATCCCTTACAGGACGTTGCAGCAATGCCAGCATTTTACTGCCGTTGTTGATGTCTTGGCAAGTTTACGTTTAGTAGTTTGCCATTGCTTTCTGAATGACCGGCTCCCATACCAACACGTTAAAACCAGCGTGACACGGTCTGCTGCCAAATTGGTCACCGCTGTGTTTCCAATGTTGGTAAACGGCATTATGAATCGCGTCCACAACGCCATAGCCACGGAGACCAGCTGTTATTACATGTCCAAGATAGGAGAAACTTTTTACTTGTTCTAGTATCTCCCCCATTTATTCTGATGTTCAGTTATGGCCTCTCGTTTCCACTACTAATTATCATAGTTTTCATTTTGTGGACGCAATAAAAATAAATATATCAACAACTTTCATAGATGTTTACATTAATTTTTAGAGCTTACACAAAATTGGTGTTTATCTTCCTATTAATCTTGAGGGGCTCATTTCTAGTATTTCAGTGAAAATTATAATGTCCTCACTCAAGCAGACAACTGGTAGAGAACTAAATAATGTGGAATGCCAGGGAAAACCGTCACAATAATTTCCTTTTAAAAAGTCTATGGCCAATCACCAAGCTAGATTTTTGTAGGTGTGATATGGTAAATAAAATAATTGCATAATAGTTTTCAGACTGAATAATTTAACGTGAATCATATGACGTAGTGATAAAAGACAGTCTGCAAATTAACATATGCTAATTTTTAAAATGTGGAACATCATATTTCACATTAACGAGAGAATACTAATTACTGTTAGAATCTTCAATGATATACTAAAATAACAAATAGATAAGAATTGCATATTGCCATTTGTGTAAATTGTCTTTAGTAAAAAACAAAACACAGACGCAATCGGATATATTACACACATAAATGGAAAAATTTGAGGAAATCCTAGGCCATCAAAATATCTTACTCTTCTCCTGCGATTACACCTTTGATTATTACACTGCCAAACAAGTTTCCACATTAAACTGCCATTTTTTGGAGTTTCTCTTTAATTCTATGCACCTTGGCATTTAGATTTTTTGTTAGGTCATGGCAAAATATGATGTGGTGACTAACTCCCTTTCTTGCTGCTTTTTCTGCCTAGACATTTCTAAAAATTAAATGGTACCAATTTAGCCAGAAAAAAATATTATGCTGCCACAACTGGGAACTGAACCCCAAGCCACTATATTGGTAAGTGAGCAAAGAAACCATCATGCTACCACAGTTCAAATATACAAAACATTGTATTAAAATAAGAAGGCTGAATAATTAGAAGAAATATACAGATTAAAACAGGACAAATTATGTGAACAGTCTACCAGAACAAACGTTAACATTTTTTATAAAAGATTACTTGGCCTTCCTAACACAATTTAATTCATGTATGTGCTACTTACAGATCTGGATAAAACAGCCTTTTTTGGAGCAGTGGGTGTAGATCGGCTGAAAGGATTCCTGGACAAAACAAAAAACACCAAAAATTACAAACCGGGGGAACTGCCACGTCATAATGTTAGTGTGCTTGTTTAAAAATACAGTGGTCCAGGCTCAATCCACAGGAGTGGTAGTTGCTGTAGCAATAGATCTTGAAGTTGCCTGTAATTGTAGACTTTGCACATCTTATGTAATGCTTGGTGCACTGTGACATTAACCCTTGGCTGGTGAACTGCACTAATGGACAGGACAGTGGCATTCCATTTGGGAATGTGGACATTGGAGTGAGAAAGCCAGGTAAAGGTGCCTTTTACATGCCTTAAGGTGCAATGGGCATATGTTGCTACACACATAATTTTATAGAGCAATTGACACTCGTGGGTTATGGGGTCAGAATCACACCTGCTGCTTTTGCTTAGGTCATTTCCTGGTGCCCATTTTAGGTTGAGTCGACCTGAGAGCCCAGGTCAGCTGTACATAGGAACCACTGCGTATATGTCCTGGCCTGCCTCGTGGCTCTCTTTTATTGCCAGTGTTATCCATCATCTATACAGCAAAGCTGGCCAGAATACAACCCAATGGACAAGGACGATCACTGACATTCACAGATGATGTGTTTTTTTTAAAAGTTGCATATCCCTTACAGGACGCTGCAATCAACACCAGCATTTACCAGCTGCTGTTGATGTTCTTGGCAAGATTATGCTCATTAGTTTGCCATTTCTTTCTGAGAGACCGGCCCGATGTGTTACTGCATTGCAATAACATGATTAGACATATAAAAGGAACTTTGCAGAATATGGCTGAGCAATGTGCACAGACCAATTCAGTATTCAACACAGGGAGGGCCAGTGTATTTTGGTGAACTGAACAATGCCTTTTGGAAAGCAGACCTGCCTAGGATATCTCTAAAAGGACAGGCAACTGAAAGAAGTGGCATATAAAATATCTAGGTTTGACATTTGATCATAACCTGCCCTATAAATATTAAATAGAGCAGATTATTGTTAAATGCAAACGTGGTCTAGCACCACTGAAGACTACAGTGGTTACTCCATGCAATAGAGACTACTGTTTCTTCATGCTTGGTTGGATCTTGCAGTTACCGTTTTCTATTGAAGACAGTTTTGTGCAATAAGTCGCTGTCCTTGAAAGTTAGAAAAAGAGTTCTTGCATGTTACATAGAACCAGTTTTAACATATGGCTGCAAATCCTGGACAATTAGTAAACAGGCGAAAAAATTCATGAAAGCCTTGGAGATGTGGTTTATAGAAGAATGCTGAAATTTAATTGGACAGCAAAAATGAGCAATTAGGGCGTTTGAAGCTGAGATGCAAAGACAACTTATCACAAACATCAGAGAGGGGCAGTCATCATTTTTTGGCCACGTTATGAGAAGGCAAAAACTGGAACATGTTGTGACAACTGGAAAGATTTGCAGAAAAAGAGATAGAGGAAGACAACGTGAGAAGATTCTTGAAAGTCTTGTGTCATGGCATGGAAGGGAGTCAACACACGAATTGATCCATGATGTTGGAGATCGTAATTTGTGGAGAGGCATGATCACCTACACCAGCTGGCAAGGTACTGGATGATGATGACGATGATGGAATGAGTAGCCAGTCTCATGCCATCCCTCCTTATCGCCTCTTATCTCATACATGGTAGGTTACAGAGTTGCTATTGTTTACTTCCTTTAAGGCCTCTCTCTCTCTCTCTCTCTCTCTCTCTCTCTCTCTCTCTCTCTCTCTCTCTCACACACACACACAAAGAGAGAGAGAGAGAGAGAGAGAGAGAGAGAGAGAGAGAGAGAGAGAGAGAGAGAGAGAGAGAGAGAGAGAGAGAGAGAGAGAGATGCCCTGTAGGTCTATAATCTCAGGTATGAAGATGGAGGTGGCATAGGTCGCTGTGGCTTTGAAATGGCTAGTGGATAGTCAAGTCAACACAGCAATCATAGTGAATGATTCTTAGCCCATATTGTGGAAAGTTAAAAACTGACATGAATGAACGCTGAGCAAAGGCATTTCTCTCTTACAAGGACTTACACTGATATACTGTCCAGTTCATGCTGGAGTGCGGCGCAATGAGTTTGAAGAGAACCAGGAGTTGGAACACTCACAATGTACGAGGGAGATTTTTCACAGTATATATGAACAACTGCTAATTAAAGACACACTATCAGATGAAACCACATATATAAGGATGCTTGAGTTTGGATTTAAGTATGGTTCCAGCCATGAGGGATGCATGAGGGCAGAATCTGCTGTGTTTACATCCAATGTATTACTTGAATGATCAGCATCTACACCTCATGACATTTAATGAGTGAGATGGAACATCTATGGGTTTGTCTAGAGGGTCAATTCTTAAAATCAAGAATCAAGTGGCAGGGTACTGTTTTCCAACCAGTACCCCAATAATTCAGTATATGAATGTATGTTCATGTTTTCCAACCAGTATGCCAATAATTCAGTATATGAATGTTTGTTCATGTTGTCCCAACCAGTATGCCAATAATTCAGTATATGAATGTTTATTCATGTTTTCCTACCAGTATGCCAATAATTCGGTATATGAATGTTTGTTGGAATGCAGAGGTGTTTCCAAGGCACCAGGGTCAGGTTCTATACTGGCCAAGACCTACTGACACAACCTAGTTGTGCGTCCTAGGCAACAGGTCCCTTCGGGGTACTGGCTAACGTCAGTAGGATTGCTGATTCCTCCAAAGTTGGAGAGTATCTGCTTGCATGGCGAGGAACCACCAGTCTGCACTCCAAAAAGCCAGACATGGAACAATGAATACTCACGCAAACCTCAGCCCGGTATGACATCACACTGATGTTGGACAACAGGATGTCACCATCCGACATACAGGACTTCACGCTGGAGTTCACAGCCAGCGAGTGCAAGCAAGCAAGCAAGCTAGTATGATTACGCCGCTGATTTTTGAAGGAATGGAGCATAAAATTGCGTAAGCGAATAGAAAATATCACTCAAAACTTCTTAAAGGGGGGTACACTGTTCACCCTGTGTCAGCACCTCCCTCTACAAGCTGCTACCCTATGTAACAGCGAGCAAAAAAGCGCACCTAGAAATGTATATTGCAACAGCGCTAAGGTATGCCAATAATTCAGTATATGAATGCTTGTTCATGTTTTCCAACCAGTATGCCAATAATTCATTATATGAATGTTTGTTCATGTTTTCCAACCAGTATGCCAATAATTCAGTATATGAATGTTTGTTCATGTTTTCCAACCAGTATGCCAATAATTCACTATATGAATGTTTGTTCATGTTTTCCAACCAGTATGCCAATAATTCAGTATATGAATGTTTGTTCATGTTTTCCAACCAGTATGCCAATAATTCAGTATTGAATGTTTGTTCATGTTTTCCAACCAGTATGCCAATAATTTGGTATATGAATGTTAGTTCATGTTTTCCAACCACATGCCAATAATTCAGAATATGAATGTTTGCTCATGTTTTCCAACCAGTATGCCAATAATTTGGTATGTGAATGTTTGTTCAGCCGGTCTCCCTGGTCAAGGGGTTAGCAGCTTTCTCCGTAACCCTGAATACTTTCGTGGTTGACATGAGCGCACGAGAATTGGAAGCGGTTCGAGTCGTGCCAGTGACTAATGAGAGTATGGAGCCGGTCGCTCAGAAAGCCGTGGCATGCTGATGAGCGTAATCTAGCCAAGGAATCAACATACAGCTGAACGATGCTGATGTTGAACGCAATATCCTGAAACAGGATGGAAACGCGGAAAAGAAAATAGAAGAATGTTTGTTCATGCTTTCCAACCAGTATGCCAATAATTTGGTATATGAATGTTTGTTCATGTTTTCCAACCAGTATGCCAATAATTCAGTATATGAATGGTTGTTCATGTTTTCCCCAGTATGCCAATAATTTGGTATATGAATGAATGTTTGTTCATGTTTTCTAACCAGTATGCCAATAATTCAGTTATCTGAATGTTTGTTCATGTGAGAATGTCAGGCTGCCTAGCATCTGCTCTCTAGACCACAAATTTGTTTCATAATTATTAAAGAACGTTCATGACATTTGCTACCTCAATCCAGTCCCAATTGTATTCTTTGTGGTGGTGGTGGTGTTAAGTGATAGTAACACTAGTGCAATGATGATGTTCAGAATTTTGCCAAAAGTTCTAGAACCACCACAATCTAGGAACCGAGCTGCAGTTCTAGCCACTACGATTCAGATTTGCGGAATTTCATTGGAAATATATTTGCGGATTTGTTCGGCAACTATTTTTGTGTGTCTCCGATCGGAGGTGATTTAGAGTACTCATGATGTTGAATTCCCTGATTATTTCAAGATCGAGTTAAAATAGAAACCATTTGCAGGATATTGTTTTTCTCTCCATGCTCTACGAATCTATACCTCTCGTCTCCTCAAATTTGTTTCCTGGACAGAAGTACAGACTGACTTTATAAGACGTAAGTAGACCCGTAAATTTTGTTTTAACTAGACTTTCTACATTGTTCCAATATGTATTATTCAATTTAGCATTCATTTTTGCCTATAATTTGTAGTTTTCGACCACTAGAGTTGGCAATCCCATCTCAAACTGAAATTATAAAGATGGCATGTGGTAATGTGGTATTTCAATGGCGGGACATAGCAGTTTTCATTGTCATATTCCAGCGATGAACATTTAATATTGTTATGGAATATTCATAGCAATTGAAATGCCAATGATTGCATGTTTGCATTCAACACCCATTATAGTATTTACGTGTAATTTTTTATAACTCTACATGGACCACATCGTTGATAATTTTGTAACTTTCCAAAGGGACTTCTATGGTCAAAATGGATCTATGCTGGCGGCCTCTTGCTGACAGAGCAGGTCTGACGTCATCATAGCATGACATGGAGGTTATATCTCTCTCTCTCTGTCTCTGTGTGTGTGTGTGTGTGTGTGTGTGTTTATGTATATATATATATATATAAACACACACATAAAGTCGCTTAAAAGTCGACAGGGTCGACTTCATTGCATTGGGTTTTATCCCATATGGCACGGTCTCTTTCCAAAGCGCGGAAAGCGTCGCACAAAGCACAAACTCTGTAGCTCTAGCGGCAACCCACAGGAGTCTCTGAAAAATTTAACTCGTTAACCGAAGGACGCGCCCTGGAATCGAACCCACAACCTTCGGAGCCTGAGTCAAACAGCTTGACCACTTCACCACAGAGACTCCCATATATCAATCATTGGCACCATGCCGTCTTGACAGACGATAGATGATGCTCGGTAAGCTAATTGTTCTCATAACTCACGTATCGTAAATATAAGTAGACTTTTTATTGCATTTTTTTATTCCCCGTTCAATTTCTCATATATGTGAAAGTTACAACAGTGCCCGCTTCGGCCTTTGTTAGGAAAAATTTTTTTTAGTATAGCCAGTATAGTCTAAGATTAGTGCAGCAGAGCCAGTCAGATTGAGAATGAAATTGAAGTAACGCATCCATTTTGCAAAATTCTATCTATGGCGACACCCACGCTATAGTATTTATTACAGCCGATCCTTTGTTTATTTTATAATTTGAACCGTCAGTTTAATTACTCAAATTAAACAGAATAGAAGTTTAATTGATAGTAATTTTTAGCATAACAATGAGATATCGCAAAATTCAAAGTGGCGGACCCATGCCGTTAGCCTTGCATAGTATAGCAGAGCGGACTCCTTTTTATTTTATAATTAGAACTGGCAATTTAACTACTAAAATTAAACATAATACAAGTTTCATTTCTAGCAGTAATTTATCTGTGTACTTGTATAATTTGTCACCCTTTGACATGACTGAAAATAATTTTGAAAGCCAGTTTTCAGACACATCTGTTGTAAACCTGTAAGGAGTACTTTTTTTCTTAGCAGCGCACCAGTACATAATTATTTAGATTTAAATAAAATACTGTGAAATAAGTTATTGTTTTTTTTAAATGTTAGTATTTAATTATTAATTGCTCACTTTTAGATACAGTACAGTGTAATTATAGAGCAGAAATAGAAATCAATTTTAGTGAATATTTAATTAATTAATATTTTTATTTTTTATTATTTAATATTTTAATAATTAATTGCTGCTTAATTTATGCAGCAGTTACAAACTTATTTACTTACATTAATGCATGATATTTAATCAACAAAAGAAAGCTGTCGCAATGCAGTTGATACATTAAGACAATATGAGTACATTTTCATGAATTGTTCTTTCACTAACGACGAACATTTCACATGACATTTAATTAATATAAATTTGCAGCTATTTTTAACTGTTAATTAGGTCACAGCACATCCTATCGAAAAGTTTTAGAAGCCAAGTGTATTTTTCTCGGAGAAAGAGACTCTCGTGCTTTGTGCGATGCTTTCGACAGGCTGCCCTGCGGAAAGAGACTGAGCCATATGGGGGAAAACCCAGTGCAATGAAGTCAATCCTCTCAATCCTCTCGACATTCTATCAAAAGAGAAATGTGACCTTTACTTTCCTGTTAACAAAACACATAATAAAATATACATGTTACCAGGTTTGTTAGCAATGCGACAGACTTTTAATGAATAATAAACAATTGGCAGCCATTTTTAATTGTTAATTAGGTCACGGCACATCCTATTGAGAAATAGATAATATGTCAAGTTAGGCCTTGCCACCCCGGACACAATGATATATGGTACTATGTTGTCCTTTTAAAAATAAACAAGCCACAGTAATAGAAGGTATAATGTCTCAGCTTCCAATTTATTGAGCCGCGATAAAATCTCCCTCATTACTTACAATCTCATTACTGATTACACTTCCTGGTTTTAAATAACGACACAAGAATATTCATAACTCCGCATAAAATTAACATACACTCTTCGTTGAGATACCGCTGGATTCGTCTCGTCAAGCTGCATCCAACTGTTATGATTTCATAAGTAGAAATCCCATTTTAAAATAATCTCTGTATATGCTAATAATAGTATAATTAGCAAGGTCTATCACTATAGGAAACCATACTTTAACCGGAAGCCATTTTCTGCGCTTGCGCAGACAGCTTCCGCCGTGTCAACGAGTCATTGCCGATAAAGTTGGCTGTGGTTTTTCTGATTGGATACCTTCAAATAACACATAACAACCACGGGCGCCATCTTGGCTTCCTGAGCAAAGGTCAGTCTGCCATTTTGCAATCGCAGAACGTGGTTAAGATTTCCGTCTTTGGAAAATTGAATTGCTTGTGACACAGTTAGTAATTTTATATTTTAAGCTTGATTGATTAATAATTCCATGTTTTTATATGGATTTTCGGATTCTGCATGAAATTTTACATTTATTTGGTGAGTTTCATTGCTCAAGACGCTTACGAAGTGGTACAAAAACATTGTTTTTTGCGGACAGGTTTATGCCATTGAAAATCAATGGGCTGAATGGCAGCGCCACATCACGCATATCTATCGGTTATTTTAAGCTTGATTGATTAATAATTCCATGTTTTTATATGGATTTTCGGATTCTGCATGCAATTTTACATTTATTTGGTGAGTTTCATCGCTCAAGACACTTACGAAGTGGTACAAAAACAATGTTTTTTGCGGCAATTTTTATATGCTAATTAGATAACATTGCATCATATGTAAACAGGATTTAACCCATTATGTGTGTAGCATCATTCCGCATAA
This sequence comes from Cepaea hortensis, assembly GCA_963921405.1. Classification (NCBI taxonomy): domain Eukaryota; kingdom Metazoa; phylum Mollusca; class Gastropoda; order Stylommatophora; family Helicidae; genus Cepaea; species Cepaea hortensis. The sequence continues at coordinate 160,431,118 of OY992877.1, read as the reverse complement.
TACAAGGTATTACTTGCCAGGGTTTAAAGCTAATATAAAAAATGCACTTGGTAATTAATTAATATAATAACTAATTTGTGGCCATTTTTATATGCTAATTAGATAACATTGCATCATATGTAAACAGGATTTAACCCATTATGTGCGTAGCATCATTCCGCATAATACAAGATATTACTTGCCAGGGTTTAAAGCTAATATAAAGAATGCACTTGGTAATTAATTAATACAACTAATTGGCGGCCATTTTTATATGCTAATTAGATAACGTTGCATCATATGTAAACAGGATTTAACCCATTATGTGCGTAGCATCATTCCGCATAATACAAGATATTACCTGCCAGGGTTTAAAGCTAATATACAGAATGCACTTGGTAATTAATTAATATAATAACTAATTTGCAGCCATTTTTATATGCTAATTAGATAACGTTGCATATTATCTAAACAGGAGGATATCCGTTAAGAGTATATCATCATTCTGCATAATACAAGATACAACTTTCCAGGGTTTAAAGCTAATATAAAGAACGCACATGGTAATTAATTAAAATAACAATTGGCGGCCATTTTTGTATGCTAATTAGATAACGTTACATCATATGTAAAAATAGATGACATGAGCAGTTAGGCTTCGCTACACCGATCGCAATAATGTATGGTTGCTAGGATGTTCGTTTAAAAATAAACAAGCTACACTAGTAAGAACATAAATTTTGATAACTTCATCTATGACATAGACTTGGACAAGAAAAAAAGATGCCCAGAGGAGATCTTCTGTCTCAATTTCTGTGTTACTCAAAGTTGCATATCTTCGCTTCTAATTGACATACATGCATCATCTTGGTACCATTAGATTCGGTTTTTCAAGGCCTATCTTTTGGTGGTGGTCTCATTAGTAAATACTCAAATTTAAAATCTGATCTGATGGTTCATGCTATTTATAGAGTTTTATAGTTTTATATAAGTTTATTAATTATTATATTTAAATATTAATAATAATAACTATTTCGAAAAGACAATTTACATGACATGCATTACCAACTCATGGTACAGCTGTAAACTCGATAATGAACAATTTCTTCAGTATTCCTTCGAAGAAATGCGAAAGCAGTGAATTTTGTGTTCAACTACATATTTTTATTCATGATATTGCTGCAAGCACCAGCAGAAATGCCCAGCAGACAGACAAGACAGAAGTAAAAATGTTATACTGCCTTTGGACAAGAACTACTCTTTATTTCTTGGAGAATTACTTGAAGGGGACATAATAATTAGACATTTCACAACTACGGAAAACAAAATGACATGAAGTAATATTATGCAGCTTTAAAGAATACAATTAAGAAAAACTTAGGACATTGCGGCGACTACCTTCATCAGCAAACAAATACATATAATATTACTACCTATAAACACGATGAAAACACTACAGTGACTACATTAAGGAATAATAATCGAATGAGAATAATGGACAAATGAAAAAAAAAAAAATAACAATTATTACATCAGTATCTTATCATAGCCTGGGATTCTGAGATATGTAGTCATACTATGAGATATCTTTTTCATTGTTTCTTTTTATTTTCATTGTTCTCATTTTTTAAATCTTTCAATTCTTCTCATTCGGTTATTGTGCTTTAATGTAGTCAGTGTAGTGTCTTTCCCGTTTTGTGGTTTGTGTATTTGTTTGCTGCTGACGGCTGGTCCCCGCAATGTGATATGTTTTCCATAATTCTGTTCTGTAAGGCTACATTACTTCGTAGTATTTTACATTTACATTTGCACAGCTTTACCGCAGCTCCGCTAATTTTATTCATACCACAGCTAGAGTAAGAGTTTTCACTAAAAGCGCGCGCGCGCGTGTGTGTGTCTGTGTGTGTGTGTGTAAAAGAGAGATTGAGACTGTGTGAGTGTATTATGATAAAGAGATTTTGTGTTTGACTGTATATAATTATGTGTGTATGAGATAGAGAAAGAGAAAGAGAGAGAAAGAGAGAGAGAGATAATCAGATATTGTGTGTGTGTCTGTATGAGGGAGGTTGTGTCTGTCTGTGTGTATGGGATATGTGACACACACATACATTATATATATATATATATATATATATATATATATATATATATATATATATATATATATATATATATATATATATATATATACACACACACATACAGGGTGCGACAGAAAAATGTTTACACAGTAATCGCCCGTCAGATTAACTGCAATAGCAGTTTCGATCTATGAACATGCTGTTTACGTCATAATTTTAAACATATTATGCAACGCATTGTTACCGGAATGCGTTCTACAAATAGTATAATAATAAATATGACAAGTTTTGATGACGTTATTAAAATAATATACTCAGTTCATTCATTCGTTCAGTAGCATGTCCTTTGCAGAACCTCGCTCCCGTAACAACCTTCCGGAAAACCTCTCGATCATAAGCAAGATGTCCCGCGTCCGATACACCCATCTGGAGATCATCCGCCACATCCTGCAACCCATCTTCTCTTTGGCCTTCCTCTTCCTCTCTTCCCAGGCATATACCCCTCCATTATTGTTCTCTCTAAACAATTTTTGTTTTTAAATTTAAATTCGCCTATCCTTTACAGGACATCGCTGTCAACAGCAGCATCTTTCAGCTGTCTGTTGATTTCTTGGCAAGATTACGCTCAGTAGTTTGCTATTGCTTTCTGAGCGGCCGGCTCAGTTATCCCGCAAGTCACCAGCGGGGGTCAAACCGCTTCCAGCTCTCGCCCGCTACGAGACTCTGCGTGATAAACGGGATTACGGAGAAAGTGTTGTAACCCCTCGGCCAGAGAGACAGGCCTCTAAACAATAGCAAAGTGAAATCGTCAAGTAATTTAGCTTCATAAACATTTTGAGATTCAAACAGTTTATTAACTTTTTGCACTTCACTTAAAATGGGTTGTAAAAAGAGAAGGAATGCCACATTATTTTTCATCACTGTACATTCCATATAGTATTTCAGCTGTAGCACTTTTCACTTTGTCTTGTTATTTCGAAGTATGTCTTCAACACCAACCATTGGTTCACATTAACTTCAACAGCTGGTTGAATTGATAACCATCTAGTTTTGCAAATGACAGAATTTTCACTGGTGAGGAACTAACATTTAATGCTTTAAATAAATTATTATATTGCTGTCGTCTGACAGATGATTTGGAGAACTAGTTATGTGTTTCAGCAATAAGGAATTCCAAATTCGTTGGTAAACATTCTGATGAGGCATGTGATAATGCTAGCTGCAAGGAATGAGACACACATTTTATGAGGATTAAAGATGGGATATATTTCTTCAATTTTGCATAAACGCCATGGTTGATACCAACCATTATCGAAAAAAATCACAAAGTCGGCATCAGAGCAATAAGTCGCAGCACAGTGAGTTTCTTCTTCTTCTTCTTCAGCATTCCGAGCCATTGAGGTTCTTTGCTGCAGATAGGGCCTACAAGCCGTCTCCATTCGTCTCTTTTGTTGACCTTCTCTTGCCAGTCGCTGATTCCAAGTGCTTGTAGGTCTGTATGTATATTATCTCTCTACAGTCTTCTTGGTCTACCTCGGGGTCTACGGTCATTTATTTCCTGAGTGTAAACGAGTTTTGTTTCTCTATTATCTTCCATTCTTTCTATATGCCCCAGCCATTGCAGTCTCTTAGCCTTCATGATACCAGTGATTAGCGGGGACTTAAACAGGTCATAAATGTCTTTGTTGCTTCTTCTTTTCCACTCTCCACTTTGTGTATCCCTAATGGGCCCAAAGATGCGTCTTAAGACTTTGTTCTCAAAGGTTTGTAACAAGGCTTCGTCTCCTTTAGTTGTACTCCAGGTTTCAGAGCCATACAGCACAACTGGTCTAATCAGTGTTTTGTATATTGTAATCTTGGTGTTACAAGGTAGCGCCTTTGATTTTAGCAGATGTTGTAGTGCATAGTATATCTTATTTCCAGAATTGATTCTACCTTGCATTTCTTCCATTATTATGTTGGAGCAGTGAGCTTACAGTTCAAATAATGTTATTATAATTTATGCACCCTTTTACTCATTACCGGGGAGGTTGCCAGATTGTTGAGCGTTGACCCAAGTCAGTTCAAAGTTTAAATAATGGCAGTTACCATAATTTACGCGCGTCCAGACCAAACAAATAATGGGTAAATGACACCGAAAGAAAAGTAAAATCTAGAAAGTATCCAAAATATTCAACTGGAAATGAAAAGTATCTAGAATTGCATCCATGATCCAAACGTCAGAAAACGGAATCCAGACGCCGGCAAAAACCTCTAGATCTGAATATAAAATATCTAGAATGGCAACCCTGCGTCTTACATACCCCTACCCCGCTAACCGGCTCAATTGAATGTTTAAAATGATCACGTAAACGGCATGTTCAAAGATCAAAACTGCGATTACATTTAAACTGGTGGACGATTACTGTGTATACATTTTTCTGGCGCACTCTGTATATATATATATATATATATATATATATATATATATATATATATATATATATATATATATATATATATATATATATATATACCAAAGTCCTCCTTCACAATTTTCCCTCCGGCCTGAGCCGTAAAGGCCCATGAGCTTCTCACATGTCGGACGACCGACCCATCTGTGTAAATAACAGCATCACAGTCTAACGAATTCTCGAAAATCAACGCTTGTACTTCCGCCTCCACAGCTGCCGGGTTTTCTTGTCTGCATTTTCTGTCTAGTTGGATGCAAACTGAAAAGGATGTGCAGAAATCTGTTGGCACTTGTACCCACTCCTCGTCAGGTTCTAAGTCCTCAAGTGAACACACCTGTTGAAGAATGTCTTCGGCTTGACCCATCCACGACCGTCCTCTTTTTAACCTGCTGCCCTTCACCTTCATAATTTCACTATGCAGTGGATGTTGTGTGTTTGCGTTAACTCTGAGGTAGGCGCGAGCTCTGCAGACTTGTATTCTTTCTTCAATGGTTGGAAAATCAAGAAGGTAGCGCATCGCCCTGCATGCTGTATCTCTTGTACATCCAAGAATAATGCGCATAGCTTCATTCTGTATCCTTTCCATCCTTTCTATCTGCTTACGGCTGAGAGTCAGGATTGCCATCGCATACTCAAAAACAGACATGACCAGCCCTTCGTATAGAAGACATAGATGGCGCTGCTCACAGTTTGCTGCCGCCATCACCCGCATCGCAGCCAACCCCCGCTTGGCTTGCATCTATTTTAAATACGTGAACATTTTTACTCATATTTTTATTTTCCTTCGACATCAATACAGTCATCCCAGCATTTATTGGGTTTTTGTGATATCTTGATAAGTTTACGTTACGTAGTTTCAGATTCTGCTGGAGTGTATTTGCTGGCATTCAGTAGTACACTTGGTCTGGTCGGAGGCCGGGATGATCCTTCTCGGTCATATGGCTAGGATCAGACGCATTTGCTGCATCCCCCCCCCCCCCCAGTAATGCGCCTGGTCTGGTCGGGGAGGGGGGCGGGGTGATCAAACCACCTCACATAGCTTCACCTTAAATGTGGACCACTGTGGGCAATAGCTCACAGTGAGACTAAGGGTCCACGTCAAAAAAGGGGGAGGCGGGGGAACCAGCTGGTCTGGGGTAACCGTCAAACCCACACAAAAAAAAATGCCCTATTTAGTTATTGGGATGAAGATTGTTCTCTTCCAATCTGTTTGCCATATTTCCGGGAACGGGAGCCGGATCTTATATGACTACTAATATGAATTAAATGAGACGCTCCCCACCAGGGACTGGGCGAATCCGGGCGGCTTCGTCTTTTTGGGGAACAGAAACGGGAGCAGGGGCCGAATATGAATTAAATGAGATGCTCCCCGCCAGGGGCTGGGCGAAGCCGTGGCGGGTCGTCATTTTTGGGAACGGAGGCAGGGGCCGAATATGAATTAAATGAGACGCTCCCCGCCAGGGGGTGGGCGAAGCCGGACCGGGTCGTCTTTTTTGGGAACGGGAACGGGAGCAGGAGCCGAATATGAATTAAATGAGACGCTCCCCGCCAGGAATTTGGCGAAGCCGGGACGGGTCAACTAATATATATATCTAACCCCGAATACTCTCGTCACGTGACGCGACGAGAATTAGCAGTGGTTCGAATCGCAAAAGTGACTTATGAGAGTATGGAGCCGGTCGCTCAGAAAGTCGTGGCGTGCTGATGAGCGTAATCTAGCCTAGGAATCAACATACAGCTGAAAGATGCTGGTGGTGACCGCAATATCCTGAAACAGGATGGAAACGCGGAAAAAAAAAAAAAAAAAAAAAAAATATATATATATATATATATATATATATATATATATAGAGAGAGAGAGAGAGAGAGAGAGAGAGAGAGAGAGAGAGAGAGAACGAACTTCATTTTCAAAGGGTAACAAATTGAGCATGCAGGCCCGTCTTACATTCGGCCCCTTCCAATCACTCATCTTTCGTTCATCAATAGTGCATGGTACATTCACATAGGAAGAAAATATTGTCAAATGAATGTTGTAAACATACACAATGCATATTACCATGTTATGAGACAGGCAAACACACACCCACACATCCCCAACCCACACACACCCAACCACCCACACGCTCACACACCCCACACCCACCCACACTCCACCCACCCACATATACATCCCTAACCCACCCACATATACCCCACCCACACACCCCCACCAATACACACACAACCCCACCCACAAACATCTCCCCACACAACTACCACCCACACACACATATCCCCCACCCACATACACACACTCCCACTCAAACACACATCCCCTAATACACATGCCTCACCAACACACCCATCCCCCAAACCACACACACATCTCCCACACCCCCTACACACATCCCCACACACCCACCCACACATTTTCCACCCACCCACACCCCATCCATCCACCCAAACCCACACATACCCATCCATTCACCCAAACACATCCCCCACCCACATACCACACACCCAACCACATCTCCCCACCCACACACACCTTCCCCACCACCTACACATCCCCACCCACCCACGCACCCTCAACCACACAATCTCCCTACCCACACACATCCCCAACCCACACGCATCTGCCCACACAACCACGATCCACATACACACATCCCCCATCCACATACACATATCCCCCGCACACACACATGCCCCACCAACACACCCAACACCCAACTCGCACACACACCTACACATTCCCCCAAACACCCACACATCTCCCTACCACCCACACATCCCTCTCTCACACACACCTTCCCCCACCCACCCACACATCTCCCCACCAACCAACACATCCCTCACCCATACACACTACCCCCACTCACATCCCCCCACCCATAAACCCATCCCCCAACCCCTCACATACCCCCACACACACTCCCACCAATCACACATCCCCAACACATCCCCCATAGAGAGAGAGAGAGAGAGAGAGAGAGAGAGAGATAAAGAGAGAGAAAGAGAGAGAGATTGTGTGTGTGTGTGTGTGTGTGTGTGTGTGTGTGTGTGTGTGTGTGTGTGTGTGTGTGTGTGTGAACGATGTCAACAAAGATAAAACAACAAGGCTCATTTCTGCCTGTAATTATAATACCATGTCATAGTGTAATCTCCCCAACCCCCTCCCCAAGCTACCGTTTACCATCTAGAAAGCTGGTGAGTTATGAAAACACTTGAACGATAATTCTTGTTGGCGACATCCAGGAATGGGTCAACAGTCAAGTGTACATTTGAAGACATTTAGGCGACAAGTCACTTTGACAGACTCATTTACTATATAGATTACACATTTCCACTGTTATAGAAACAAGTTGTAACATGCACAATTAAGCCATGATTTTTCTTCGCTTTATTTTGTTTGTTGAAAATAAACTGTTTATATTTGCAATGTTGTCTGTGAGGGTTGATTCTCTAGGTCAGCGTTTGGCTTGATGTGTCCGATTCGGAACAGTCTTGGAATTTGCAATCTGCTGTGGTTGAGGTGGTGGTAGTTTGGAGAGGGCGGGTGTGTGTGTGTGTGTGTGTGTGTGTGTGTGTGTGTGTGTGTGAGAGAGAGAGAGGGAGGGAGGGAGAGAGAGAGATTGTGTGTGTCTGTATGTGTGAGATAAATCCACATGCACACATGCCGCAATTACCTATATTAAATGTTGTACATGCTGGAATGTGTTTTAATAGAATTCAATTATAATTCAGCAACAATAAAAAGGTCCAGGGTGTGACACAACTCCAACAATTCTCGAAGCCGGCAAAATTAACGGCAATGAAAGATCTGAAGGCCGGAAATCATGTAGTTGACGGCACAATTTATTAGCCCAACAGTCATGTCTATTGCATTTCCAGACGATCAATGAAAAATAACAATTTACGTTTACCGTGTCTGTTATGGCCAGACGGGCCGGTAATTACAATCTTAAATATATACAATATATCGTTGAAAGCGCTAGACCCTAATGATTCTCATATCCACGCCCCGGTCCTTCTGTCATTTTCCTCCAAAGTCGGAGAGTGTCTGCCTGTACGGCTAGGAACCACCAGTCTGCACACCAATAAGTCAGACATGGGACAACGGATACTCACGCAAACCTCAGGTCCTGTATGACATCACACTGATGTTGGACAACAGGATGCCTTCATCCAACATACAGGACTTCGCGTTGGAGCTCAAGCCAACGAACACAAGCAAGCAAGCAAGCAAGCTTCTGTCATTCCCAATCTGGATAGATTTGACCTTGCCATGACGTTCTAAGTCCCGTTTGGATATGTCCACATCTCTCCATTATTTTGGGCTCATATATATCGTTCATGCATCTTCTCGTTATCCTCTGCAATATGTGTTGGCCATGATAACGTTGTCCTGCCAGTAAATATCTTCCACGTTCCAGATAACTTTGACGTGCTGCCTCTCTTGTCCAGCTCTCTGATCCGAATCTTTGTTGTTGTTGACAATTCTCCTGACGTATTCTGTTTTTTACGTCAGCTTCTTGGTTTCTATCAAGATTTGGTTCGCGACTTTGTCACGAACTTTGGTTTACGTCATATCCATTGCGCTACTATTTGGCAGCACACATGCAACTGCGGAGTCGATTGTATCGCATCTAAGGCTCAGAATTATTTGTTCTGGTCTGTCCATAATATGGTAAGCATTTTGTGCTGGTAATAGTGGCCTTCTGGATGATTTGATTATTCTTTTATGTTGGTGGTATGTATCCCTGTTATTAAATGGGGTTTCAGAGTGCACTCACACCCCTCCAATTTTAACTGCATTTTGTGGTGACCTGCCTTTATAGTCTCGAACCTAGATGTATGGGTGTTCGTCATAAAATAAATTAAAACTTGCTGTTTTGTTTTGTACGCTATTCGTTTCTTCTTTGTCATATATTCCTTTCACTTGTCTCTGGATGTGTACTGGTAGTCTATATTCCTCTCTGCAAGCGATTTGTTCTGGAATATTTTTTTCCGGCGACTATAAACTGTAGTCTATAATTTGTCCACCGTCCCACTCTAACCACGATATGGATACAACTTATTTATTGGTTAACAGAAGCGAGGTAACAGCACCCAGGCCACGCCCAAAAGCGCCCCGTCTTAAATTAGTTAGTTGCATATCCTTTACAGGACGTTGGAGTCAACCTCAGCATTTTTGGGTTGTTTGTGATTTCTTGGCAAGTTTACGTTCAATAGTTTGTTGTTGCTTTCTGAACTATCGGCACTCATACCATTTTATTTAAAAAAAAACAACAACAACAACGTTAGGCGTTCTGCTGTTAAAGCGCCCGCAGCTGTGTTTCGAATGCTGTATGTGGGATTGCGAATTGTATTCGTAACCCCTTCGCCACACAGCCAGTCCACACATTTAGTAAACAGTCGAAGACATCCATAGAAGCATTGGACTTGTTATTTTATAGGAGAATGCTGAAAATTCATCGGACAGCCACAACGAGCAATCTAGACATTTTGAGGGGGGATAAATCGCAAAGACTACTTATCATAAACATCAGAATGAGGCATCATTTATTGACCACATTATGAGAGTACACAACCTGGAACCTGTTGTGACAATCGGAAAGATTTGTGGAAAAAGAGATAGAGGAAGACAGTGAGAGAAAATTCCTGACAGTCTTGGTGTCATGGCACAGAAGGGAGTCAACACATGAATTGATCCATATTGTCGGAGATCGCAGTTTGTGGAGAAGTATAATCGCCCACGCCAGCCGGCAGCGCACTTGATGATAATAATGATGATGATGTTGAAAGACGCGCTACTGGCCAGGCAATCTGCCGTCTCAATGCTCGGATTTCCGCTTGCTTATTTCTCATAAGGATAGCAAACAACTGGTCGTTCAAGAACGTAGAGGCTGAGATAAAGTAAGCAAACCAGATCGGAAGATTCAGACGGGTATCTGTGAACTCAATCGCGTGGAAAAATTATGTTCTGCCCTACAAGATGTCACACGACCTAACAGTCACTGGCTGTAAACACATAAAATAAATGGTGTCGCCCTCAACAAACTGTCAAGTGAGGATTTCCGAAGTATGAGTCAAACAATAGCCCAGCCTGTTGAGCAAGGCTAAATTACTGTTCATAAACAGTAGCCGACTGTGACAAGCAGCACAGAATAATCCCTGGTGAATTTGACTTCTCGCAATGGTAATGTATTAGATTAACATACTTTATATTGATGTATTTCAATGTCATCTTTTCTTAGAAACATTTCTACCAGTTATTACATTTTTGCTTTATGCATTCACTTAAGTATTTTTAGCATTCACCAGGAAATAGATTTCGTGCACTTATAATGATCACCAGATGCCAAAATATATCGTATGATTGTACTTTTCTGCTTACATGTAATATATGGTGTTTATAGTTGTGAAATTGTTATTAAAATTAGTCAGAAATTGATTATGTGCATTTGTCTCAGCGGCTCTCATCTTGTGAAACATGGCTGGCAGTAGCTGCAGTACTAACAATTAGAGCTGTGATCGTGGCGTCGGACGGAGAAGGAAGTAAGAGTGAGTAACATTTCCTGTAACAATCTGATACAATTAATCATGATGTTGAGCGTGAGCGGACCGAGTGTGATATCTCGTACTGTCACCAGTCTCTGATCGCATCTGTGTTCTTGTCCCGACCATGCATGCGGCCAAGCCATTTGGTATTTATCTTTCTGCTTTCCCCTCGCCCTTTCGCCGTCAATTTTTACAATCGTCACTAGGCTTTAAATTTATTAGACCTCATAACATATCAGGACGAACGAACGAACACACACACACACACGCACGCAGGCACGCACGCACGCACACACACACACACACACACACACACACACACACACACACACACACCCTTGACTGCCTATGTCTAATCTCTCTAATCAATTTACGATTTTATTTGTTTCTTGTGGGTCTTGCTCATTGATTTGTCTGTGACTTTTTGTGCATTTTCCTCAGAAACCACGTATCCATTGCCTTTAGATGTTTCTCAGCTTGTTGTTAAGTGTGTAATACTAATATTGCATTGTATTATTTTGCAATACGAAGTCAGTAATAATCTGAAGCTTTTGCGGGTATTTCAGTTTTTGGTTTCATGTAAAAGGATATATTCGATAATGCAACTGGTTCGCTGTGGAAATATAAAGTCGCTTAAAGGTCGACAGGGTCGACTTCATTGCACCGGGTTTTATCCGCCACGGAACTCTCCAATTCCATACATTCCCTTGCATAATATTAATATAGTGCAAACCGCTTAAGGAGATCTCGGATGTGGCGGAATTCTGTTGTGAAGAACAGTATTATATTGAACGTTGTAAATGCATTACAATGCGCTTGAACTCTTATAAGAGGAATTTCTGATAAGAAGAACTATTTCTTGGGTCCCAGGAGAGTTCGCCTTATTAGGTCTGCACTGTATCAGGCTATACGGTTGACTGTATCACGTGAAACTGTATCACGTGAATGCTCAGTGTGACAGTGAAAAGAATCTTATGTAATAAGTAACTTAGTTACAAGTCAGAGAGAGAGAGAGAGAGAGAGAGAGAGAGAGAGAGAGAGAGAGAGAGAGAGAGAGAGAGAGAGAGAGAGAGAGAGAGAGAGAGAGAGGGGGGGGTACTGAAATCTTTTAAAGAAAATGTTCTACCGCATGGCATGGATTCTTGGAATGTGAATGAACAAATTAGGAAGAGATTGGATGCAACAGGGGTGTGGTTTGCGAGACGAATGTTGCGAATATCATTAGCTATCAGACTAAAAACGAGTGCATGGGAAAGGCTAGTTATAGTTTAGTTTGGTCAACGGATCAACACCGCGGCCTACGGGTATAACTCATAAGTGCCATTCTACTTCTAACTCAAGCCTGAGTCAGGAGAATCTCAGCTCAATGTACGAACTCCGTAGCACTGGCGAGATCCTGAAATAATTTGGGTAGATTTTTGACTCGAAATTTTGCCGAGCAGTGCTGTTAGGCTACTCTTTTTCGACTTCTAACTGCCAAGGGGTTTCTTTACGTGCGCAACAATAAACACGGGCGTCCGATCTCACTACCCAGAGACAAGGGGAAATTTTGTTACTAGAAGTCCACATGAAAAAATCCCGGCCCTCACCGGGCCCTGAACCCGGGACCTCCAGCACTCGAGGCGGACACCATACCTCGAGACCACTCAGCCTCATGGGAAAGGCTAATGAAAGTAGAACATTATAAACAACTATTAACAAGAGATAATGTTCATTGGTCTGACGTCCTCCCCCCCCCCCCCCCCCCCCCGTGCAACATTGAATACTTTTGTGTCATCGCAACAGATCGAATAGAGAGGGCAATCGGTGGACACAGCTTTGATAGAGGGACATGGCCGTGGCTGGTACTTCTAAAAGCCACTATTGTCACCAGGAGATTGTTCGGCATCTTCCCTATAAGACATTATCATTTGTACTGCGGAGGTGCTCTCATTTCCGATCGCTGGGTGATTACAGCTGCTCACTGTTTCTCAGATAATGGGTAAGTAGACATCTGTTGAAAATGAGATTTTTCTTAGTAAGTTGGGGAGGTAGTTTGAAAATGCATTATAAATTATATATAATGAGAGAGATCACAGATAAACCACGAAAGCAAATAGGGTGTTATAAACAATCTACGTTATGCACATGGCAGAGCTGAAAATGCAAAAGATCTGCACAATCTGTTAGACATGGTATAAGTAACTAATAGTATTACAGAGTGAAAAAAAAATGGCTGTCCTTGAATATCAAGAAAGCAGACAGAATGGTCACGTCAAAGAAAAAGATAACACCAAAATGTGATGTTAGAGAGGTGGGGAAATTCTTAATTAACCATGTCAATAAACTCAAACATCTTGAGAAAATTTTAAAATATGGTGGAAGATGCATGACAAAGAGTATGAGCAGATTATGCCAAGCAAAAGCGACATTTAAGAAGTGAACAATCTCTTATGTATTAAGTAACTTTAGTTGCGAGTCAGAAAAAGGGTAATGAAATCTTATTAGAAAAATGTTCCCTGCATATCAGCTGATAATCTGCACACTGACTTTTGAAACCAGATCTTTGTTGTTATTTTGATATATCTGCAATATTTGATCTCCATTACTTGATGTTCCTCTTGTAGATTTTGCACTTAGTTTTGATAAGTTTTTCAACCATGACTGCAACATAATATGCTATAATTATTGTGAAGATAGGGAGATAGGGAGTCTCTGTGGCGAAGTGGTCAAGCCGTTTGACTCGTGCTCCGAAGTTCGATTCCGGGCCGCACCCTTCGGTTTACGAGTTAAAATGTTTCGGAGACTCCTGTGGGTCGTCGCTAAAAGCAACGGAGTTCGTGCTTTGTGCGACGCTTTCCGCGCTGCGGAAAGAGACCGAGCCATATGGGATAAAACCCGGTGCGATGAAGTCGACCCTGTCGACTTTTAAGCGACTTTTTATTGTGAAGATAAAATCCAAAACTATACTTCTAAAGGATACAGGTGGTACTAAATGTACACCAAGTCGATGCAAGTTGAAAATAATTTTAAAGTAAATAGCATCATATGTGATAGATAATTTATACATTACGGCAACAGATGAGGCATAAGTAACTTGTGATAGAAAGACATTTCGTAAGACAGTTATGGGGAAAAAAGATAACAGACAAGAAAAGTCACCAGACGATGATGAACATATAAAATGTATTTTTTTTAGCATATCCTTTTTACAGGACTTAGCTGTCAACACCAGCATCTTTCAGCTGTATGTTGATCTCTTGGCAAGATTACGCTCAGTAGTTTGCCATTGCTTTCTGAGCGGCCGGCTCACATACCCCGTAAGTTACAGATGCGATTCGAACCACTGCTGATTTGAACCGTCATCACGTTACCTGACGAGAGTATACGAGATTACGGAGAAAAGTCATAACCTCTAAGCCACGAAGCCGGCATAAAATGTATTTACTTTGGTTTTACTTGACAGAAGTCAAGGGTTTACCTATCAGACCTGTGGCTTTCAGCTAATCTTAAAAGGGGTATAGGTTAGTTTTATTAATTTCGCGGGCATTGCCTGGGAAGAAAGCGGCAAGAAAGAAAATTGACTGCCCTATCTCATATGCAGTGATTTAGAATATGTAAATACTTAATTTCACACTCCAAAGACAGATCCTGCCATAGAGCAAAACCTTTTCCTTATGAGCTGATGGATTGTTAAGTATATTGTTCATACCCATACATAATTAATGTCTTTGCGCAATTTACTTTTTATGCACTATTACCAGCTTCTACACATAACGATCCCTTGATCTACACCACCACACGATAGCTTCTTGAAAGTTATTTCAACTATATTGGAAGTTAATCTTCATATGTTTAGTGTAAACTGGTTATGGTTTACAAGAAGAAGAAGAAGAAGAAGAAGAAGAAGAAGAAGAAGAAGAAGAAGAAGAAGAAGAAGAAGAAGAAGAAGAAGAAGAAGAAGAAGAAGAAGAAGAAGACGAAGAAGAAGAAGAAGAAGAAAAAGAAGAAGAAAAAGAAGAAGAAAAAGAAGAAGAAAAAGAAGAAGGAAAAGAAGAAGAAGAAGAAGAAGAAGAAGAAGAAGAAGAAGAAGAAGAAGAAGAAGAAGAAGAAGAAGAAGAAGAAGAAGAAGAAGAAGAAGAAAAAAGAAAAGGAAGAAGAAGAAGAAGAAGAAGAAGAAGAAGAAGAAGAAGAAGAAGAAGAAGAAGAAGAAGAAGAAGAAGAAGAAGAAGAAGAAGAAGAAGAAGAAGAAGAAGAGAAGAAGAAGAAGAAGAAGAAGAAGAAGAAGAAGAAGAAGAAGAAGAAGAAGAAGAAGAAGAAGAAGAAGAAGAAGAAGAAGAAGAAGAGGAGAAGAAGAAGAAAGAATGTCAAGAAATAATCTTACAAATGTAATGCTAGCATTCAAGTGGGAGTGTCATAGAGCTGTCTAAACAAAATCACGTAGACTAGTATAATATTTATTTCATGCAGGGAAGCCACAACTCGTCCTTGGAACTGGAAGGCCAAACTGGCAACAGTTAGGTTGCAGGTATGCACATTTTAAAACCTCTGCCTCCTTTATTTCTGAACACTCAGAAACGCAAAGAAAAGTGAGAAGAGTGGGGACAGACAGACAGACAGACAGCCAGACATGCAGGCAGGCAGGCAGGCAGACAGACAGACAGACAGACAGACAGACAGACAGACAGACAGACAGACAGACAGACAGACAGACAGACAGACAGACAGACAGACAGACAGACAGACAGACAGACAGACAGACAGACAGATGGAAATCAAAATAGTCCAGTGGCTTGCACGCTAATCTGCCAACTCCGAATCCTGTTCCAAGCTGGGATCTTTTTTTTTAAAATTACCTAAGCTCCCAGGTTGACCCTGCTTAAAATGGGTACTAGAAATGTTCTGGGAGGGGAAGGCAGAGAAGTAAATACCTGGACAGCTTGGCACATGTCATGGTCGAGACAAGAACACGGGGCTGATCTACGACTCTAATGATCGTGTGAGATGACGAAACAAGACCGCCCACGCTTATCGGCACTGACACATTATGATGACGACGATGATGTGCGTTGTGCGTGTGTGTGCGCGCGCGTGTGTGGGTTGTGGAGTGGGTGTGAGTGGGGGTGTGCGCGTGCGTGCGTGTGTGCGTGCGTGCGTGTATGTGTGTGAAAAACATGAAACATAGTAAAATGTATATTTACTTGTTTTATATCTTCAATCTTTAGCCCACTATGGCACAGAGGTTTCTGGATATCATTGGCAGAGCTTTGGATCAAAACGACATGCGACAATGGGAAGTGAGAGCGGACAGAATTGTCACGCACCCCAATTACAACAAAACAAGTATGATCGTTTCGCTGAAAATGGTTTAAATGTAGCACCTGTTTTTCAGCTTTTTAAAATCCCACAAAGTTGAGTTGAGTTGAGTTGAGCTAAGAACTGAATCGGGAAATTCCCAAACGCGCTCCATCCCCTTGTTTAACAGCCAGCGAAGAGTCACACTACTAATCGTTTCCACCGCCATCTGATTGAAAGCTATCCTTGTCGTACCTCTCAGTTTTGAGACTCTACCAGAACCCTTGCCAATCTCCCGCAATATAATTCTTTCCACACACGGGCTCTCAGTCTGTTCCTCTACCTTCTCCACCCGGTCCCACAGGCGCACGACCACCTCTCCCCGGTCCATAGGTAATCCACCACCAAGAGGCCCACTCCCCGCCAGTCCGTCAGCCTGTTCATTCCCCCGCACTCCCTAATGGTCATGGGGGAAAAATCCATACAATTCTCATAATCTGTAACCTCCGAAGCGAGGCGAGCCACTCCACACTCCACATCCTCCTTCCCTACCCACCAAGCATATTCCCTGAGTCCACGACGAAGACAATGTGTGCCGCAGCGGTCACCTCGAACCAACAGAATGCCGCTGCAACTGCCTCCACATCCACTCTCACATCGGAGGTGGCATCCCCACATACCACACTCTCCCTTTTCAAGAATCGTCCATTAGCCTTCGCAACGAAACCCCAACCACCCTGACCGCCTCCCACCACTGACCCATCAGTATAGATGACAATGCCACCCCGATGTGTATTACTCTGGAAAGGTTGTTGCACCTCAAACTCAGTGCGGCGCGCTGCCCATTCTCTGCACTGACAACCCAGTGTTATTATTACATTGTGCCAGTACGTCCTGTCTGCGCGGACCTCAACCCACTTCATTTCACTACTAATGGTCACCAGATCACACACCTGACGTATCGATATCTCTGCCCATGCTATGAAGGACCCACCTCTTCCCAGTCCACGACCCTCGACCACATCCATGGCCCCACGCAGGGGGGGGGGGGGGAGATCCCCATCCGCAGCAAACCCCTAGGCCCCACCTGGCTTGCGGGACCTTATGCCGTCGGCAGCGCCATGACACTTCTCCTGCACACAACTGGTGTGTCCATCGTGCACCCCAAACCACCCACACGGCCGCACCCCGCATACGCTCTAACCCCTCAAGCCGACTCCCCGACACTGTCAGGGGCTCCAAACCACACTCAATGACAGAAATTATCAACCGCTGAAAGAGCCTGCAAAGCACCCTCCTCTCCACCCCGGCCGCCGCCATCGCCCTCACCACCAAAACATGATCCTCAAAAGACACATTCGTCGGAGGCGACACCCAAGCACATCAACCTACCCTCTCCACTAAGAGGACATCCACTCAATATAATACATGGGACATCTGCCCTCACAATCCGGTCGTCCACAGAGCACCACACACCACCATAACGGCCCCTGCGTCCCCACACTATCCCGCCACACCGTCCACTGTCATCTGTAAGTCTGCAACCAAATTATCCCTGTCTGTCACGAGCTCGCCATGAGTTAACCAGATAATAATACCGACGTTTGCTTGGCGTATATTTTCTAGGCCACAACAGTCGTACTAACAGAGTAAACACAGCTGCACAGGTTACATCGTGTCAGCCCATAAACACATTTGGTGGTGAGTGAGAAGGAAGGGATACAATGCGTTGGCAGTTTATAAACATTTAGAATCACATAGTCTTGCCCGGCTCAGTACATGGAACAGCCCTGTCTGTCAGTTATAGTTCCGGACATCAGTCGAAATGGCTGCTGGGATTGTCACCACTGAACAGAAGCTTGACAGTTTGTCAACAGTCAGAGACAAACCGGAATTGGCAGCGAGAGACAGGAAACAGTACATCTGTCAAGTCTTGTTTCCGGAACATCGAGAAGATTGACAGCGTGTTGGGAAAAACTCTTTGTTGGAACTGTACAGTAACTCTGTAGAGTGTTTTGGATGTCTCTAGCAGTGATGACAAATCTAACATGGAGGGAGCCAGAGGGGGGATGGATCCCTGACAGGGGATGATCTGCCAATGTGCCACCTGTGTGGGGGCATAAAGGAGAACGTCACGTGGCCAACTTTGGTAGTTTGCCATATAAACCCGAGTTGGGATCAACTAGGGGGGAGTTGACCAAGAACCGTGGATTATGATGGACGTGTTTGTGGGAGAGCTCTACAGTGTTAGATTAATTTAAGATTAACTAGCATGTGCCGTTATGGCAAAGTGTAGTAGCCATCCCGGGAATGAGGCGGTTTTTACATAAGGTAGTCAATATAGTCTATTAGTTCTAATTAATATAGACTGTAGCCTTGTTAAACTATAGTGTGATGATTAGCACTGTTAGTGGAAACTAGTTAGAGTAGAATAGTGATATTAACTCTGCTAGTTAAGAATAGATTAGTGAAGTGTTGATAAGCTTTACTAGTTGAGAATTGAGTAATGAGGGATAATTGGGATCTTCCCGTAGGTGTCCCTGGTGGGCGGGGTTCCGCATTCTGTTTGCTGATATTTTTTCTTTGTCATCGCCTGATTCGACTCTAGGTGGGTAGCTAATCTGCTCTGTGACTAAGTCTAGTTAGCTAAAGATCATTAAGCAAGGTGATAGGCTTACACTCAGCCGAAGGGATCAGTGACTAGTACTATCACCAGATGTGTTGTTTCTATCCTAGGTTCCCTACCAGATCCAAGGAAACTCTACAAGTTTTGGGAAAGAATTAAAAAACCCATTCTGAAGAACACCAGTTCAAGAGTCAATAAAGTTGCATACAGAAACATAACTTACGCTAGAAGGAAATTGATTCATCAAAGAGAGTGATGCATATTGATGCACCACACAGCATTAGACAGTAGTAACGAACCGAGAACCGGCTAAGAGTACCTAGTGTTAGTACAGTAACAATTAACATTAGTAATTAGCACTTATGGACTGAATGGTTCGATGTGCAACGAGGATGATCTGTCGACTAACTAACTAACTAACTAACTGCGTACACACTGCAAAAGACTTGTGCAGTTTGTTTAGGAACATTAGGAACGGACATGGTGTAGAGTGCAACCGGTCCCTGATTAACTCTTAATACCACCGGTGTCTATTTCGGATGTTCATGAAATTGGATTACCAGAGGTCTACAGAGGCAAAGCATTATCCGGCAAGATGGTTCCGGCAACGGGTGAGACGTACTTGTTCTGACGTAACGTGCTGTGGTCTATCTTTGCTGTGATCAGCTGACTGAGTTGATGTCTGAGAGACAGAGTCTACACACTTTATAGAACACGTCACACATTTTCTTCGCATACACGTCTCATACACGTTACACTTTTATTTTAATAAATTAATCTTTATTAATTTCTAGAAGCAAGAGTTGTTGAGTATGTTGCGTTGGGGAAGTATGAGAAGGGGGCATAGTACGACAGTGTGAGAGTGATAGGAAAAGGTGTCCATAGGCTGATGGAGTGTGTTGGACGGAAGCTGGTGGATTCTCCAGAATATTGAGGGGGAAAAAAAATAATATTATAATGTGGGTGTCGGATCTCCTCACTCCAGGGACGACACTTTAAAGGAGGACACGACATTATTGGGGGCTCGTAAACGGGATCTTTGGACAGCGGGATCTCTCGTAAACGTGATCTTTGGACAGTGGGATCTCTCGTAAACGGGATCTTTGGACAGCGGGATCTATCGTAAACGTGATCTTTGGACAGCGAGATCTCTCGTAAACGGGATCCTTGGACAGCGGGATCTCCCGTAAACGGAATCCTTGGACAGCGAGATCTCCTGCAAGCAGGAACCTTTGACAGTGGGATCTTCTGACAACGGGGTCTTTTGACACGGGATCCTTAGTTATAAGAGGGAGATATCAGTTTGGAGAATCCAGCTAGAGTGAATGTGGATAGGGGTTAGGACTAATATCTTACCTGTTCACACTTCACACGTCTGCATAGGTCTGTGGTCCTGATTCTACTCTTGTCACTGAGTGAATGTGCTGTGCGTGGTAATATCTAGATTTATAGTACTTGTTCATATATCTGTATAGTAATTTGCAGTTATATTGTACTCGACCTGCTAGCTTACCTCTCTGTATAATGGCCACCCCTAAACTTACCACGTTAGAATTAAGGGCAAAGGGGGAAGACATGGGACTGTCGGGGTCTGCTCTAACGGATTACATACAGGAAGTGGAGAGAGAGTATCGTCAAGCAGAAAGGGATGATCGAAAGGCCGAGTTGGAATTGAGAAGGATGGAGTTGGAACAAGCAGCTAAGAAATTGGAAGCTGAGCAAGCAGCTAAGAAATTGGAAGCTGAGCAAGCAGCTAGGAAATTGGAAGCTGAGCAAGCAGCTAAGAAATTGGAAGCTGAGCAAGCAGCTAGGAAATTTGAAGCTGAACAAGCAGCTAGGAAATTAGAAGCTGAACAAGAAGCACAGAAGAGGGAGCACGAGTACCGGATGCGGGAACTCGAGCTCAAGAGTCAATCTAATGGAGAAACTGAGGGAGCAGTTGGAGGTTCCTCCATCCCAGGATCAACACCAGTAGGTGGACATGGGTACCATGCTATGAAGTTTCCTTTAGCGGTCTACGAGGAGGACAAAGAGAAGATTGATCAATACCTTCAACGCTTCGAGGCTATGTCAGTTGCTATGTGTCTGGAGCGTAACAAATGGAATCTTAAGCTATCCCAGGGATTACGCGGGACCGGTTACGAGGTTTATACTCGCCTGCCACCAGGACATGAGAACAATTATGACGAGTTAAAGACGGCTCTGCTGAAATGATTCGAGGTTACGTCACATACCTACCGGAAAAAATTTCGAGCAGCGAAACGAGAACCGGGAGAATTGTTTGCCGCCTACAGTTTGCGTCTTAAATCTTATCTCCATAAGTGGATGGATTTGGCTGGGTTCGCACATGACTATGAGAGTCTGGAAGAGCTCATGGTGGTCGACCAGCTGAAGAAGCAAATGTCTAAACCTCTCAGGACGTTCCTGGGAGAACAAGGAGCGGAACGTATTGACCTCGTGAATAAATTAGCAGAACGGTTCGTCGAGGTACATGGGGAGGCAGGGGAGAACCTTTCCACCAACTCCAAAAGTCAAGAGAAACATGACAAGAAGAAAACCAAAAACTCAGGAACAAAAAAGTGGGAACCTTATGTGCAAAAATCAGAGGATAGTTCAGAGAAGAAGAAGGAGGGAAGCAAGAGCACTTCAAGCTCTACACCAAAACGACCGTGGTCGGAGAAGTGGTGTTCAATTTGTAAGTCACCCTCTCACAATACGAGGGACTGCAAATCGAAGGCTAAGAACCCTCACTTCGCAGCATGTCAAGTGACTTCCAAGGAGGTTGTCACAGAAAATGCCAAGGTCAACAAGGAAGCTCGCCACCAGGAGAGCTCACTCAAGTCTGGCAAGAGAAAATCTAGGACAGGGAAATGGTGCAACCAATGCCAGTCGAATACGCACAATGCTATTGACTGCAGGGGAAAGTCAGGAGACACTCAATTCGTCGTGTGCTCAGGAAAACCTAAGGTGGAGCCCACCGAACAGGTCGAGGCCGAGGAAGAGACTCCAGACCAGGAAAAACCACCTGTAGTGGAATTGGTAGAGGTTAACGGTCGTCAAGTGGAGTGTTTATACGACACAGGACTGGACGGGGAGGCCGTGATTTCTGCGGATCTGGTACATCCAGAACAATTCACAGGTGAAACATTGGATATACAGCCTGCACAGAAGAGTGCTGTAACCATGAAGTTGCCTATTGCTAATGTGGAGATTCGGTCAAGGTACGTCACCGGCACCATCAAGGCCGCTGTATTGACCGATCCCATTTTTCCAGTCATCCTAGGTTGCCGGTATGTCTTTCTGGGAATGCCCAGGGAGCCAATCCATATGGGAGCAATGCAGACTCGCTCTCAGACGAAAACGGAAGAGGCAGACGCAATTGTGACTAACCCAATGCCGGGGGAGCTACGAACTGCCCAGAGTGAGGATGATACTTTACGTCCTTGCTACAAAAAGCTGCAGAAAAGTGCTGATCCACCAGGACGGGGGCAGTACTACATGAAGAATAGGATACTCTACAGGAGAGCAGAAAGGGGAGACAACCTATACGGTCAGTTGGTCGTCCCGAAAGCTCACAGGTCCCAGATTCTTCATATGGGGCATACCATCTCCTTTAGTGGACACATGGGTATAGCCGCCACCATGCAGCGAATTTCCTGCCATTACTATTGGCCGGGAATGACAGATGATGTGCGTCGGTATGTGAAGTCATGCCCTGAGTGCCAGAGGGTGGCACCGAAACACTGGACAGCACCGGTGATGTTGGGTGAGATGCCCATCATGAACTCTCCTTTCGAGAGGGTAGCCATCGATATCGTGGGTCCACTTCCCAGGACTAGGAAGAGGAACATGTATATACTCACAATGGTGGATTGCTGTACAATGTGGGGTGAAGCCATACCGTTGACCACGATTGACTCGAAAAGAGTGGCGGACGCACTGATGGAGGCCTTTACCAGATTAGGCTTTCCGGATCAAATTCTGACGGACAATGGATCTCAGTTTTGTGGAAAACTCATGGAGGAGGTATTTAGGGTGTTTCACTCTAACCACATACATACCAGCCCTTACCACCCTCAAGCCAATGGACAAGTAGAGCGTTTCAACGGCACGTTGATGACAATGCTCAGTAAACTAGCGCAGGAAAAACCTGATAGGTGGGATGAATATATCCCAGCAGCACTCTTTGCCTATCGGGAAGTTCCTCATGGCTCAACAGGACTACCACCCGCTACGTTGCTGTTTGGTCGTCCAATCAAAGGACCGTTGGAAGCCATGTTGAGGAGTTGGACTGAAGAGGGGACGTCAGAAGAAGTGATCTCATCCTACAAATACGTAGAGGAACTGAAAGAAAAACTCCACAAGGGATGGACTCTGGCAAATCAAAACTTGAAAAAGGCCAGGAAAAGAAATGCGGCTTACTACAACCGTAGGTCTAAAGAAAGATCTCTAGAGGTGGGAGATAAAGTCTTGTTGCTACTCCCAACGGGAAACAACAAACTGGAGATAGGTTGGCAAGGACCATTTCCCGTGGAAAGGGTGATATCCAGAACCAACTATCAGATCCGGATCCGGGGAAAGTCGAAGATTTTCCATATCAATCTCTTGCGGAAATACGAAGAGAGACCCGGAGACAAGGCAGCTCACCTCATGGCAATGGCAGTTGCAGTGGAGACAGAAGTGGGAACCAGCGAGGGCAGGGAATATCCCTTGGTACACCAGGAAACCTATAGGGATGTACAAGTGAACCCTGATCTGACCTCACAGGAGAGGGAAAAGATAACCCAGGTTCTCAAGTCTCATAAGGAGATACTGACTGATAAACCAGGACGAACGAGGTTGGTTGAGTTCGAGATGACTTTGACCACACAGGAGCCTGTTCGCCAAAAGGTTTACCCAGTGCCATTCTCTAAAGAAAAGGCCCTGGAGGAGGAAATACACAAATTGCTGGAGGATGATGTGATTGCACCATCCACATCCCCATACAATGCGGGGGTAGTTTTGTTACGCAAACCAAGTGGAGAACACAGGTTGTGTATAGATTACCGACTGCTGAACAGTCATACACAGTTTCAGGTGGAACCTTTGCCGAATCCAACTCAGTTATTCGCTAGGCTCCATAAGGCTCGGTACTTTTCAAAGGTGGATCTGAGTCGGGGGTACTATCAGATACCAGTCAAACCGGAGATTCGACCACTGTTAGCTTTCAGTACACCCAGGGGACACTACGAATTCAAGGTCATGCCCTTTGGACTCAGCAATGCACCTAGTGTGTTTACACGCATGATGAGGACTTTACTAGATCCGTTACAGGATCCGTCCATCATCTCATTCATGGATGATATTCTGATTTCCAGTGACAGCTTGGATGACCACTTACAATCCTTGGAGAGAGTGTTTAATAGACTCAAGGAAGCAGGGCTTACTGCTCGTCCAACCAAGTGCATAATTGGTTACCAGACTCTGGAATTTCTAGGTCACACCATCACTCCAGGACACATTGTTCCAGAAGAGAAGAACCTGGAGAAAATCAGAAATGCACCAAGGCCAAAAACGAAGAAGGATGTGCGATCTTTTCTCTCGTTGTGTGGGTTCTACCACAAATTTATCCCACATTTCACTGAACTGGGAGCTCCGTTGACGGAAACCTTGAAAAAGGGATTCCCGGACCAAATCAATTGGACACCAGAATGTGAGAATGCCTATAGTCAGTTAAAGGAGGTCTTGGTCAGCAAACCTGTATTACAGCTCCCTGACCTTTCCAAACAATTTGTGTTGAGAACGGATGCAAGTGCGATTGGAATTGGAGCCGCTTTGTTACAGGAAGGAAAAGACGATGCTTCGGTTTTGAAACCTGTGGCATACGCAAGTAAGAAACTTCTACAGGCGGAGAGGAATTATTCAACCGTCGAGAGAGAATGCTTGTCCCTCGTATGGGCAGTGCAAAAATTTCAGCCATATTTGTATGGAGTTAAGTTTCGGGTCCAGTCGGATCATCAGCCCCTGATGTTCCTGGCTACTTCTCAGAAGCTCAACGCACGTTTGATGCGGTGGTCGTTGTTACTTCAACCGTATAATTTCACAGTAGAGTACATTCCTGGGAAGGAAAATGTTGGAGCGGACTTCTTGTCAAGACACCCAGCTCCTGAAGAAGAGGAATGAATCATCTGGATTTAACTCATGGTGGAGAAGAGTGAGATGGACTACTCTCTTAAGAGGGGGCCTATGTCACGAGCTCGCCATGAGTTAACCAGATAATAATACCGACGTTTGCTTGGCGTATATTTTCTAGGCCACAACAGTCGTACTAACAGAGTAAACACAGCTGCACAGGTTACATCGTGTCAGCCCATAAACACATTTGGTGGTGAGTGAGAAGGAAGGGATACAATGCGTTGGCAGTTTATAAACATTTAGAATCACATAGTCTTGCCCGGCTCAGTACATGGAACAGCCCTGTCTGTCAGTTATAGTTCCGGACATCAGTCGAAATGGCTGCTGGGATTGTCACCACTGAACAGAAGCTTGACAGTTTGTCAACAGTCAGAGACAAACCGGAATTGGCAGCGAGAGACAGGAAACAGTACATCTGTCAAGTCTTGTTTCCGGAACATCGAGAAGATTGACAGCGTGTTGGGAAAAACTCTTTGTTGGAACTGTGCAGTAACTCTGTAGAGTGTTTTGGATGTCTCAAGCAGTGATGACAAATCTAACATGGAGGGAGCCAGAGGGGGGATGGATCCCTGGCAGGGGATGATCTGCCAATGTGCCACCTGTGTGGGGGCATAAAGGAGAACGTCACGTGGCCAACTTTGGTAGTTTGCCATATAAACCCGAGTTGGGATCAACTAGGGGGGAGTTGACCAAGAACCGTGGATTATGATGGACGTGTTTGTGGGAGAGCTCTACAGTGTTAGATTAATTTAAGATTAACTAGCATGTGCCGTTATGGCAAAGTGTAGTAGCCATCCCGGGAATGAGGCGGTTTTTACATAAGATAGTCAATATAGTCTATTAGTTCTAATTAATATAGACTGTAGCCTTGTTAAACTATAGTGTGATGATTAGCACTGTTAGTGGAAACTAGTTAGAGTAGAATAGTGATATTAACTCTGCTAGTTAAGAATAGATTAGTGAAGTGTTGATAAGCTTTACTAGTTGAGAATTGAGTAATGAGGGATAATTGGGATCTTCCCGTAGGTGTCCCTGGTGGGCGGGGTTCCGCATTCTGTTTGCTGATATTTTTTCTTTGTCATCGCCTGATTCGACTCTAGGTGGGTAGCTAATCTGCTCTGTGACTAAGTCTAGTTAGCTAAAGATCATTAAGCAAGGTGATAGGCTTACACTCAGCCGAAGGGATCAGTGACTAGTACTATCACCAGATGTGTTGTTTCTATCCTAGGTTCCCTACCAGATCCAAGGAAACTCTACAAGTTTTGGGAAAGAATTAAAAAACCCATTCTGAAGAACACCAGTTCAAGAGTCAATAAAGTTGCATACAGAAACATAACTTACGCTAGAAGGAAATTGATTCATCAAAGAGAGTGATGCATATTGATGCACCACACAGCATTAGACAGTAGTAACGAACCGAGAACCGGCTAAGAGTACCTAGTGTTAGTACAGTAACAATTAACATTAGTAATTAGCACTTATGGACTGAATGGTTCGATGTGCAACGAGGATGATCTGTCGACTAACTAACTAACTAACTAACTGCGTACACACTGCAAAAGACTTGTGCAGTTTGTTTAGGAACATTAGGAACGGACATGGTGTAGAGTGCAACCGGTCCCTGATTAACTCTTAATACCACCGGTGTCTATTTCGGATGTTCATGAAATTGGATTACCAGAGGTCTACAGAGGCAAAGCATTATCCGGCAAGATGGTTCCGGCAACGGGTGAGACGTACTTGTTCTGACGTAACGTGCTGTGGTCTATCTTTGCTGTGATCAGCTTCGCATACACGTCTCATACACGTTACACTTTTATTTTAATAAATTAATCTTTATTAATTTCTAGAAGCAAGAGTTGTTGAGTATGTTGCGTTGGGGAAGTATGAGAAGGGGGCATAGTACGACAGTGTGAGAGTGATAGGAAAAGGTGTCCATAGGCTGATGGAGTGTGTTGGACGGAAGCTGGTGGATTCTCCAGAATATTGAGGGGGAAAAAAAATAATATTATAATGTGGGTGTCGGATCTCCTCACTCCAGGGACGACACTTTAAAGGAGGACACGACACTGTCTCTGCCCTGTCCTCACACGTCAAGACACCACCAACCATCCGGTGTCTCAACAGCTGCGACCCAGCTGGTGTAGACATCAAAAGAACACCGGGGACATGGCAGATCCTTTCGGCAATCCAGGTGTAACCGTTGTAACCATACAGGGGCCAGAAGTCCAGGAAATCACGCGCAGTGCAACCTTACGCTCACAAAGGACTGCCGCAACCCACCTGACAAGGCAAGGACAGACTCCATGTCCAACAGAGTGTATATCAACCGATCATACCTGTTATACGCATCCTCCAGGTCAAGAGCTACCACCACTTTTTTTTTGTTTATCCCACAAAGAGATAAGGATACTATTTGTCTTTTTAAATGTTTACATGCAAATGCAATATGTTGAATTATTTCTACACCAGGTTCCCCGAAAAACACCCCCAACAATACCCGCCCTTTCATAGTTATCTTTTTCAGACATTCTTGTCTTTTTTTACTGGCACCTTGCCGTCTTGACAGACGATAGTTTGCTACAATGTGCTTCAAATAAGGCATACTAACTACAACCCATGGCGGTACCGAATGTGACTGATCAGTCAAATTCGTACCGTACACGTTCGTCCACAATGGATGCATGTGAACACATGGTCATTTCCACCATCACGCACGATCTGATATCTCACACGCCCCGTATGTGTCCTATCTACACTTGCTGTCTCTATGGTCTTTAACCCATTTCTGATCTTTGCCCTCCAAACAATGTTATCAGTGGTGCCTTGCTCCCAATGTGCAATATCAATGCCAGTCATGTTCCGTTTACACATATCTTTGTACTATAGTAGAGGCCAACCACGAGATCTTTAAAATAAAAAAGAAATGTCCGTTGGTATTCTACCATCGTCCATCCTCCTATCCATCTAAGTCTACGAAGACTGAGCATGGAAAAAATCGTCATACTACCCGATCGTTCCAATACTTCAGTATTTGTGATTTTATGTCTTTTCACGACCAAAATATTTCCCTTTCTTCAATTTTTTTGGGTATCAATTTCCATTCTTCTCCAGTATTGAGTTCTTCGTGTAAAGTCATGTCCTCTTTTCTCTACAGCTACGTTGACTGCCCACCTTTTCTAAGCATCTGTGAAGATGATAGTCTGCCATTGCTCTTCTTCTTGTCAACGACCATACAGGTCGGTGACCGTAGCGATAGTTTATAAGGATATCACTTGCTTGCCTTTGCAACCTCGAGACCTTAACCAACAACTGTCTGTCGGTTGCTCTCGAGCTCAATCCGCCACATGTTAAAAAGGGATTACGCCAAAACACGCATAAGCGCGCGCGCGTGCACACACACACACACACACACACACACACACACACACACGGAACATATAAAAGTGTGAGATCCGCTTGGCTGAATGGATAAGAGTGCTCGCTCTTCAACTTTCAGTGTACTGATACCGAAGTAGCATACGAGGGGCCCTTGACTTGTGGACTAAATTACAAGTACCTCAGAAGTAGGAGTGGGTTCGCCTGATTGCTACGGGCACTGGTAATAAGGAAAGTTACCCCACACGCAAAAATCATTCCTGTGCACTCTACGTGTGTGGATAAGCTGAGTTCAAAGCGGGCGGGAAAAAAAGTGTTCAGATTGCAGTGCGCATGTACCGGGACTGAATTATCATTCATCATCATCATCATCGTGTGCCTTGTCGACAGGTGTGGGCGATCATGATTCACCATCTCACACGGCCAGAGTCTTGGATTAGGTCTGTGTTCTTGTTCCGCTTATGCCATACACCATGTAGTTCTCTTGCTCTCTCCGAATCAAATTGGCCAGTTGTCACTAGGTTTACACGTTTACTTCTCATAACGTGCCCAGGAAATCTTGAATGTCTAGTCTAATTTGTCTAATCACTTTACTGTTTTCATATTTCTGGAAGTACTGTCTCATTGCTTATTCTATTTGTCCGTAGTATTCTATGCATTTTCCCAGAACCACATTTCCACTACTATTAGATGTTTCGCAATTTGTCTGCTTATTGTCCACGATTTACAGGCATAAAATAATATCGAATTAATATAGCATTATAACACTATTTATTTTTCTCTAAGTGCAATTAACACCCTTTTATTTGTGACTATTTTTTTTTCATCATTCAGGTATGTTCAATGACGACATAGCCTTACTGCGGTTATCAAAGGCAGTTCCAAACGGCAGAAGGTTCTCTCTAATACAGATGATTTCACTGCCTGATCACAACGAAACAGACTTTCCTCAAACTGGGCAAGTTTGTACTACAAAAGGCTGGGGGTGCACTTCTCGTGGTGAGTTATTCTTTGTGGGATCTTTCGTCAAGATGTCCTAATAAAAATTTTTCCCAGTGATCAAATAGACTAATTGGTACAATCCATATGTCAAATTTGACAATGTTTATATAATAATTTAACAATATATCATCACGGAGCCGGTTCTTTCCGGAACTTTGCTCGTAGCACGGCCCGCTGAAAAGATCTCGTTCCTTTGCCAGTCTCCCTGCATCGTGCATGTTCACGGGCAAGGTGTCTTCTATGCCCTTTGTCCATCTTCGTGCTGTTCGACCCCTCTCTATTTCCTCCCCCCCCCCCAGAATACATGCCTTCCTTCCATACCTCCCTTCCCATCCCACCCCCACAAAAAACCCCCACCGTGACGTTTAATTTAGCCAATATACAGTGTGTATTTTTAATGACTGTGCAGTGTTTGAACATATTGCCGGTCCAAGTTTTGTATTTACCCTATTATGTTGCATGAACTTTACAGAGAATAAATACAAAACTTGGACCGGCAATATGTTCAAACATTGCACAGTCATTTAAAATACACCCTATATTTCAGTCAACGAGACACGATACTGTTAATGAGCCAATTTGCTTCAATGTGTACTTAATATAGAACAATGCTTGATTACGACGATTATGCAAGTCATTTTTACAGCGTTAGTTTTCAATAACATGGTTTAATGATGATCCCGATAATGATTATGATGACTGACAATATGACTAATTCTTGTCTATTTTATATCACAACGGCTACTTTGAACTGCCGTCCTCTGTGGCTTAGGGGAAGTGAACGCAGTTTCACCATTCCGACATACCGGGTTCGAGGTCAGCTGCCGGCGATTTGGAAGCAGACCGCTTAGGGTTTATTTTCACAATAGTACGGGCGTTTGGAGAGAACAATAAAGGAGGGGTATATGCCTGGGAAGAGAGGAAGAGGAATGCCAAAGAGAAGATGGGTGCAGGGTGTGGCGGATGATCTCCAGATGGGTGTACCGGACGCGGGGCATCTTGCTTGCGATCGAGAAGTTTTCAGGAAGGTTGTTATGGGAGCGATGTTCTGCAAAGGACATGCTACTGAATGAATGAATGAATGAATGAATGAGCGTTGAATATTCAGAAAGCAACTGCAAACATCTTCTTCTTCTTTTGTCCTCCATTTCCCAAATGTAACAAGGATCTCAACCAATTCGCTCCCTATCTTTTTCTATCCCGTTTTTTTAAAACACATTGCATATTCCTTACAGGACGTTGCAGTCAACACCAGCACTTTTCAGTTGCTGTTGATGTACTAGGCAAGTTTTATTTTCAGTAATTTGCCATTGCTTTCTGAACGACCGGCTCACATACCCCCGTAAGTTACCAGCGCGGGGCGAACCGCCGCAAATTCTCGTGGCTACTGTTTCCCCCGCGTGGATATTCGGGATTACGAACAATGTCGTTAACGCCTTGGCCAGGGAGACCGGTATCCCATGTAGCTCTGTCCAAGTTCTCCCCACAGTGTTCATTTCTGTTCCTACTTATCTTCTCCATGAGAACTACTGAACGTAAAATCGCCTATAAAATAACAAATAGCAGAACAATCCTGAGGTTGACTGCGACGTCATGTAAAGTAACTAACGTTAACTTTGAACTACTCAGCAAGTTGGGTAAGTGTCTAGCCAACGTGAAGGAGAAGATTAAAGAATTATTTACAACCTTAAAAGCCCCGACAGCTTTATCATTACTACAATGCAAGAATAAATGAAACACCACAATTTCAGTCTCCAAAATATACCGTCAACAATTCTTTGAATCTACCCAGAATGAAAAAGACTAACTTTAGCAACTTTAATGATCATCAACAAAAGTATTCGTGAGAAGTGTGAAGATAAAGATGAATATACTACAGCAGTGATTCTCAACCTTTTTTGGCCCGTGCCCCCCTTCACCATATTTTCAGAACGTCATCCCCCCTTCGTATTTCCTACCTAAAAATCCCCCACCCCGTCCCTACACAGTAATAATGGAAGCTAAATTTAATAGCACATACTAAAACAAGTCTAGACGTCCACGTAAAACGTGATTTGTGGGTCTACTTACTCTATAAAATGAATTTTAGAAGGGTAAGACATACAGAACCGTAAAGTATGAAGGGAAAAACAATATCAAGTAATCGGTTTTTGTATTAACGCGATCTTGAAATAATCTTAATCCCCCCCCCCCGAAACCCTAAAATTCCCCCTCGGGGGGGGGGGGGGGGAATTCCCCGCCGGTTAAGAACCACTGTACTACAGGTTCAGCAAGCCGATAGAAGATTTAACTGTCTGCACGGGCTTGCCCAAGACGAAACTAGTAGATGTAATGTAACGCGAACTAAGTTCAAACGAGATCGGAACAGAATAGGACGCTTACTACAGTGAGCGCATGATCATAACGCCTTAGAAGTGCTGCGGGAGTAAGGGTGAGGGATATAATTAGAAATGAGAAAATTAGAGGACGGCCAGGTCTGAAACCAGGCTTGCAAGAACAAGAGATTAAATGATTTGGCTATCTCACAAGAATTCCTTCTTACTATCTGCCATAAAGAGCAACATTGATGAAATATAATGTATACAGAGCAAATGGAAATCGACATGAAAGATGGCATGGTGGTATCAAGAACAACCTTAGAGAAATGAATACCAACTTACAGAGAGCATCAGAAAGAGCACGTAAACGATCTTTCCATCTCCCCCTAACAGTTCACTGAGGTAAATGGAAGAAGAGAAGGGGGAGGAGGAGGGGGAGGGGAAGAAGAAGCAGAACGAAATACATAAGATCAGAGTGCTATTTAACAATTAGTACATGTGTTCGAAACCGTCTTTTCAAAAACTCATGTGTTGATCAATGATAGTAAGGATGGGGTCAAAATTGGTACTAGTAATTTAAAACTTATTGTTTCAGATCGAATTATAACTAAACATTTCACGTTGCTGCTCAACGATTATCATTACTGATTTGAAGAGATCTTGCAATAGAATCACTGGCACCTTGCCATCTTGACAATCGATGGGTTTTTTTTTTTTTAAACCACGTTACAAATTTTTTTTTTTTTAAATGCATAATAACTACAGCCCATGGCAATAAGGCAAGGGACTGAGTTATTAACTTATATCTTTTCATAGCACAAAGCCTGGGTGGAATTATAGAAACATTGTGTTACCCATTGTGGGATAATAAATGTGAGCACCATATACAATGGGCTGAAATAATGTCTAGGGGAAAATGATTCATTAGGTCCCTCCGGTTCGCCGTATGTAGGCAGTTGATCCGAGACAGTTTCTTTCCTAAAAGACTCCAGGAATAGAGTAGTTATTGGCTCCATAGATGTAAGAATGAGATATAGGCCGAATAGGCCCCACCCACTCTACAAGATAAACTACCTTCCTGAAGACTAAAACAGAGAATAGGCCACTTAACCACAGATCTCTATCAAGTTGTTATCCTTGAATAAAATAGCTGAGACTGTGTGTTGATCGACCTCCCACTGGATTCTCTGCACATATAAAAACACAGTAGCAGTTCTCTACGACAACAAACAGTGTAACACTGGTCACGTAGACAATGAAAACTCTCCTGACGAACATATATGTTTATTGCCAGACTCTCATAAGCTGGAAATACGAGACTCTGTCTCCACTACAATCTATCAAACATTAATCAAAAATATACATTCTCAAATAATGTATAACTCATAATCTAACACTCTCCACCTCTTCTTCTCTTCTCTACCACTACATGATGTCGATCACACGGAAAAACCAACCAGAACATAGATCAAGTATCGGCCTGGTGATTGTCTTTAGTGTAACTAAGTTCGTGCAGACACCACTATTCAAAAGCAGGAGAATGTAGATTCACTCCACACAGGCTTCTCTACACTGTCTTTATTCTCCCACAACCACCGGTTGATGAAGACACTTATACTGTTCTACTCTACTCCTCTTCCTCTTCTACCGCTAAAACAACTGGGCTCTCCCATCCTCCTTTGACCAAACTCCACACTGTGCCACTGAGATAAAACAAGGTTCTCTGGATACTGAACACTGTAATGGGGAGACGGCTTATAGACGTTGATAGGTTACAGTCATAATTGACTAACAAAAGGAACGGTCCTCAAGTGTCCCTTCGATAAAAATGATGATGGTGTGACTTGAAGTCTAGATTATTCGATCTGGCAGTTGTCTTGAGAGGATAAAAAGGTCTGCATAAAATCTAGGGATTTCAACCCTTGATAAAAACGTCCATCAGTTTGGACAAGTTGAAGCACGGATGCTCAACGACGTACTGGAGTTGTTGATAAAGGAAGGACTCTCCCTGAGTATGGGTCAGAAGCTAGTTGAATCTCTCTAGGCGATTTCCAGTAAATGGTAAGACTTGCATGCGTAATCTGGGAAAACGATGAAGTCTCAAATGTCTCAGCACGACATTTAAACAAACCCGAGAAGTGTAGCTGCATTCATAAATAATTCAAATTATGATGACCTCTCAGACGGACAGAACCATTCCATCTGTGACTGCGGCATATCTATACCTCCCCGGATTCACCAGGAAGAATAAGAACCCTTCTCCCAACATTCTGGAAGAATAATGCACAGACTCTCAACAAAGTCGCTGGGGTCTCCAACGAACGAAGAACTCTCTATATGCGTTGGTGTCATAGCTGGCTGAACATATATAGGCGATCTCCCGTATCATAAGTGGGTACCATTCTTCGTCGCAAGAAAAAGATGAATCCACAATGTCGCAGAGGGACCTGGTAATAAACAGGAAGATTCGTATTGGTTTAATAGTTCAATCCAGTGCATCTGACTCTTCACATCGAGAGACACCTCCAGTAAAATATTGCAGCCTATAACCTCCCTCCTAATACAGGAAGGAGATCAGTAACATCTCTCGTCAGACGTACAGCCAAAGTGGGCTATACTTCGATCAGCGGAGAACCGCTAACCAAAACCAGCCAAGATTAGACCAAGATGTTCCCCGCCGGATGCCTCAATTGTCTGCAAATCAAAAAATGACAAGCCATAAATATACTAGCTTATCACGCAAGTTCATAAAACTCACAGAGACAACAACGGAACATATAGGTAGAGGACAATCCCCCTATCCTGAAGTGGTATCACCTGTGCGCCTGTAACATATGGGTCTATTTGGCGGGAAAGTGGGGCGGCAATATGAACACTCTACCCACCCTCACCGGACAGGACATCACAGATACCAAACGGAGATATATTCTCCCCCATACAAACACTCCTCTATATGGGAGTACATCAATCTGTTATACGACATGCACAGGGTGGGGTGTGTGATTAAAATCGAAGTTGTGGAAATATTGGCTCCAATGACTTGTTATTGTAACAAGCACACTGCACGAGTTACGGCAGGTAAAGATGAGGATTTAGGTATGTGAACCGTTCTCATAAATATGATTGAGCCAATGACATACAGAGTCCATCAATCCGACAAAAGCAATGGGGTGTCTTATCTACTGTGTCCCCAGGCGTCATACACACCAAATTATATGTTCCATCCCCGGCATATTCTGCACACAGATAAAGTAAAGATTCACACACACATTATATATATAGGTGCGTACAGTATCTGAATCTTTAACAAAGGCATTATGTAACACCTGAAGACTTTACCATAAGTCAGGTAAAGATAGGCTCTCCTCTAAATAAGAGTGGGCCAAAGTGAAGATAGATTGACTCTGCAGACACAGTATAGAATTTACAGAGACGTCAAACTCTTCAAAAGAAGATGAAGTAGTGATCATAGCATGATAAGAATAATAAGAATTGTAAGCATAGGAATATAGGACATTGGTATAGACGTTCAAATATCAGGCCGGCTTTCTTACAGAAGTAATGATGCCGTAGCAAAGTCCGCCAAAATACATACATGAAATGTAGTATGACTTTTCATATCAAACAAAGACTGTATTAAATATTTAACACAAATCTTATCATTCAAAGCAAAAAACATATATATGCTCACCAATGCAACACAGAGGCGAAAATTAGCCCCTCAAAAAGGGCTACACCCTCCCGGGAAAAAAAATCACGTCTACATAGTTGGGACTTCCAGACTCAAGTGACCAGGTCTGGTCCCGCCTGGAAGTTTTACCAAACTATACCAGTCTAATTGGAGCTACTGGCAAATTCCTTGCCTCTATCTGAGCGCTGGCATTCCTTACCATAAAAGGTAGTGCCAGTCTCTCACACATGAAATCAGTTGTTCCAAGAAAAGATATTTATAATCGTCTGCAAGCTGGCGCAAACTGGGACATTATGTCACACCCATACAAGATGACCCCTCTCTCGTGCCTGCCTAGTGTACTCCAGAGGAAAGGTAACACCACTACATCTGGAACAAGACAAGCTACAGAAGCTACCGAATCAACAAATCAATATTCTGTTTATCCACATGTAGGACCAGTCTCAGGGCCTGGTCTGCCCTGTCATGACATTGAGTCTTTAGGTTGCAATTCCTCACGCTAGAATAAGGCTTGTACCCTTCCAATTGTGTTCCTCCGCCCGAGGCTGTTGACACAATGTGGAGTGTCGGGATTAGTGAGCGTCGTTCAACATTCGGCGCTAACAACAGAAAGCAGTCTACTGTTATGCAGTAGCTAAATAATAATTATCAGACAAGTCCTGATATCATGCAATAGAATACGAGCTATGTATATCGCTTCATCTGGGCTTGTAGAGTATATATTAGTTACATGAGTCACGAGAAGTAAGTTTTAAAATAAAAGTAAAGGATCCATTTTCGCGTCAAATGGCCCATTAGGTATATGATGCTCGCCCCACCGATCCACACTGGATGGGCAATATGGTCGAGATCACGCTGCCTCGAAGTAGTCTGGTAAATTGAGTTTTGAGCTACTTCAGATGTTATACAGTAGACTAAGAGTTACAATACCAAAAAGAAGTCACAAGATAAACTGCCAAGAGAAAGCAGATATTACTGAGAAACCTGCACACGGCTGTTTAGTTTGAGTGCAAGCTAGCATGACATTAAGAGAAGTCAGAACAGTTATCCAAACAGTACAGAAGGAAACAGGCAACACAGCAGACAACTAACAATACTACTGTAAAAAGCGGTAAAGTAACCTTTAAACTGACCTTTCAGAAGAATTCCCATTATTGTGCACTGTGAAAACCCCCGAAAATAATCTCAATCAGTGTTTATAAATTGAGCTTTTGAGTTTTTGTTTAGAGTGAGCCCACCCTAGATGTGATGTACATACCCTTCTTTAAAGTTTTCCCCACTACCGACTTGCAGTAGAAAGGTTCCCCACTCCCCCACTTTTTGTTTTTACATGATCAGAGGGTATGAAACCTTGTGAAATTCACAGAAGAATGGTGGTTCGGTATGGAGATAGTTCTGTGAGTCAGGGGTGAGTGTATGAATGGGTAGAAAGATTTCACAATGGAAGACAAAACGGCCTTGCTGAACCGCGTAGTGGGAGACGCAGGAATCCGCTGGGAACGTCATCTTATGGGATATCAAGGGAACAGTGTTGTCTAGGAAAGGTGGGAAACTGACTTGTGCTCGATACACTGTATCAGATACAGTGACATGCTAGTCAACACACTGCGGCCCGAGATACGATCGAAACGCCGGGAACCTCTCTCTAAAAAAAAAGATTATTGTTGCTGCACATACAACTGCGGATACATGGAAACACGAAGTGATCTAAAATTTGAGGTCTTGAAACAACCAGCATAGTCTAAATTTGGCGCCATTGGACATTTACTTGCATGAACCCTTGAAGGAACATTTGCAGGGTTCTAAAATAAGATTTTTCGTTGCCCATTCTCTTCCAGGCATTTTAATATAAAATCCATGTTAATTAATTACTTTCCAATGTGTGTACACACACACGCACGCACGCACACACACAGAGGGGAAAAAAGGGGGGGGGGAATAGAGAGAAACGGAACAAGAGATTGTTTGGAAAGAAGGATAATTTTCACTGCAGAAGATATCCCCAAGAAGTGTTTCAGTCTCCTTGTATTCATCACACAAGATATCCCCAATAAGTGTTTCAGTCTCCTGGTATCGATCACACAAGATATCCCAAAATAAGCGTTCCAGTCTCCTGGTATTAATCACACAAGATATTGTGGATATCCACAATAAGTGTTTCAGTCTCTTGGCATTGATCACACAAGATATCCACAATAAGTGTTTCAGTCTCCTGGCATTGATCATACAATATATCCCAAATAAGAGCTCAGTCTCCTGGCATTGATCACACAAGATATCCCCAATAAGTGTTTCAGTCTCCTGGCATTGATCACACAAGATATCCCCAATAAGTGCTCAGTCTCCTGGCATTGATCACACAAGATATCCCCAATAAGTGTGTGTCTCCTAGCATTGATCACACAAGATATCCCCAATAAGTGTTTCAGTCTCCAGGCATTGATCACACAAGAAATCCCCAGTAAGTGCTCAGGCTCCTGGCATTTCACACAAGATATCCACAATAAGTGCTCAGTTTCCCATTTCACACAAGATATCCCCACTAAGTGCTCAGTCTCCTGGCATTTCACACAAGATATTCACAGTAAGTGCTCTCCTGGCATTTCACACAAGATATCCAAATAAGTGTTTCAGTCTCCTGGCATTGATCATACAAGATATCCATAATAAGTGCTCAGTCTCCTGGCATTGATCACACAAGATATCCCCAATAAGTGCTCCGTCTCCTGGCACTGATCACACAAGATATCCCCAATAAGTGCCCAGTCTCCTGGCATTGATCACAACAGCAGAATCTCAACACAGTGCAAGCACTTAGCAGCATCGGCGAAGATCTAAATGTTTGTATACCAATATCACAATTATAAATATACTTTTGTGGATGCGTTTTCTAATTTGTTGTACCCGCAGTAGTAGCCTATTCGGCCCGACATTTTTGATTTCCAAATGCCGAGAGCTTTTCCTCTATGTGCGATCTGCACAGGGTCCTCCAAATTGTTTGTCATTGATCGAGAACGCTAGACGGTCGACCCACTACCCCATTATCTGGAGCGCACAGATTGTCAGACAGATAGATAGATAAATCTACAAAGAAACGTCATATAAAAAACTGACAGTGTTTCACCGGCGAGATTTCTGTAACGGGCCTGAATTCCGTAACCAGTGATAATTACCATTTACCAATAATCAATAACAACTGCCCGGGATAGACACGAGAGTAAAGATAGTGACTCTGTTATCACAATCTTCTAAAAGATACGTACTTACAATTCAATTCAGCTTCCTCCGAAGTCGGAGAGTGTCTGCCCATACGGCGAGGAACCACGAGTCTGCACACCAATAAGCCAGACATGGGACAACGGATACTCACGCAAAACTCAGGTCCTGTATGACATCACACTGATGTTGGACAACAGGATGTCTTCATCCGACATACAGGACTTCGCGTTGGAGCTCAAGCCAACGAACACAAGCAAGCAAGCAAGCAATTCAGCTGTTTAAAAATAGATTTCACTGCACCAAATTTTATCCCAGCGCGGCCTGCCGAAAGCGTTGCACAAAGACCGAACCCCGTAGCTCCAGCGACGACACCCATGAGTCTTGAGAAATCTGCACTCGTGAACCAAACGAAGTAGGGCGGAATCAACTCATAACCTTTGGAGTGTGAGGCAGGCGCCGTAACCAATTCGCCAAGGAGACTCCCAAGTAAGCAGTAAAGCAAAGGACCGTTGTCCAGGTTTGAGGCGTGTTAGGCATACAAGGCTGAGCCCATATTTATATACACCATCGGCACTAGACTGACGTTGTAGTCAATATCACACCAGCCGCCTTATCTTACTAGCACATTTCATTGTACCAGTTTTAGGCAGAATCGACTTGGTAGTACAGGTTAATTAAGACAAAATTAATCCCCGCCTATATTGTAATGAATTAGATCGGACAATAAGTCTGGCCAGACTAGCACCTAATGGGAACTGTTTGTTTACTAGCGAGTTTCACGTGTTTTACAGGCGGAGGTCCTGCCACTGAGGCCCAGCAGATTGACTTGCCCGTGTATTCAGATTCACACTGCATCTCGTACTACAACCTGGAGTCCATGCAGAAGCGAGTGTGTGCTGGCCACAGAAACAGGGGTGTTGGAGTGTGCCGTGTGAGTAGTTAGCAATCGTCGATACACATATGATTACAGTGCAAGCCGCTCTAGGCGATCTCGGATGTGGAAAATTTGAACAATTTGTTTATCCCCGGCAATCGTTCTTCTTTGTCTCTTAAAAAAGGAATTCTTGATATCAAAAACTGTTTCTTGGGTCCCAGGTGAGTTCGCCTTATATGGTCTAAACCAGTGTTTCCCAACGTGGGGCCCACGCCCCACAGGGGGGCAATTTGACTGTTACGGGGGGCAATTCGAAAATGGAAGAAATCGGCTGAATATAACAAAACGGGGAGACTTGAGACTGAAGTTAACTAAATTGGAACCTGACATAAGATCTCTTTGCAGCAAGCATCAAGCGCAAGGATCTCACTAAATTTAAATAATAAATAATTACTAATAATTAAAATAATATAGAAAAATCTTTCATTAAAATTATTTTGTACTTATTTCAGTTCTCCATTATCATCATTGGCACCTTGCCGTCTTGACAGACGATAGTTTGTGCTTTAAAAAGGCATAATAACTTTTAACTATGGCGGTAGCGAGTGTGACTGATAAGGCCAATTTGCGCTGTAAATGTCCGTTCACAGTGGGTGCATGTGAACACGTGGTCATTTCCACCATCATGCACCATCTTACGTCTCAAACGCTTGGTGTGTGACTTTTCTGCAATAATTTTCTCCTTTGACTTTATTCCATTTCTGATATTTGCCTTCCATGCAACACGTTCAGCGGCGACTTGCTCCCAATGTGCATTATCAATGCCTGTATCAATCATGTCCCGCTTACACACATCTTTGTATCGTAGTAGAGGCCGACCCTGAAAACTCTTACCCATCTGTAATTCACCATTCCATTATATGTTTTGAAAATTTACTTACTGTGTTTGCTCAATAATTACCTATTGATTTCTTCCTAAAACCTATCATTCAAGTTTCTTTAGTGAACATTTCAATTTTTGAATATTAAAAATAATGTATATGTTGAGGGGGGGGGGGGAATGAGGCGGGGGAGAATATGAATTTTAAAAAGGCTTAAGTGGGGCATGGTACAAAAAAGGTTGGGAAACACTGGTCTAAACTGTATTACCTCTTTCAGCATAAGACAGCAGTGTGGTGTGTGACTGACTCTTCCCATTGAATCCTAACAATCACATGTGTTATGTAACTTTTTTCGTTGGGTCAGAGCATACTAAAAAAACATCCGGCTTCCTCTGTGGCCGCTTCCACTATATATTTAGCCACTATGAATTTTCATAGTGGTTATTTCCTGCCTTGTGTATCTGCTGCGAAGCCTTCCAGCACAGAAAGAGTTCAAACTTCGCTTAACTCCTGTCGCACATCGTCTGCTAAGAGAGGGAAAGACTTACCACCTCTTCCTCCGTGCATTCAAGCAGACAATAAAAAATGTCCTAACACATAACAGGTTCCTGTTTCACCG
Organism: Cepaea hortensis; assembly: GCA_963921405.1. Lineage (NCBI taxonomy): Eukaryota > Metazoa > Mollusca > Gastropoda > Stylommatophora > Helicidae > Cepaea > Cepaea hortensis. The sequence continues at coordinate 160,390,006 of OY992877.1, read as the reverse complement.
TCATTTATTCTCTTCTTGTGTTATAAATGACATATCCAATTACGAGGTTGGCTACAAGTCTCAACTCTGATCATGATATAAATGTCATAGAGAACTGACATTTTATAGTGTTTTGTCCATTTCAATGTAACCATCACTTTAATTGGCATGGCACACCTGTGCCATGTTTGCTTAAACTTGAAATGACTTTAGAAGCAGAACGCCAAATTTTCAAACTGAACAAGTTATCACATGCCAGTATAGCTTCTTTATCACTGTCACATTGATTTCCTTTGAGATGCTTTTAAAGATTTTGAAACACTCAAAGTTTCATTTATTATCCCCATGCTGTGGAGGTCAGCATGGCCAAATGGACAAGAGCGCTCATTCTCAAACATCCAGTGTGCTGATGACGAGTTAGCAGGTTTAGTCAGTTGGGACTAAAATGTTTACCTATCGGCCCTGACTTCGGGATGTAAATTACAAGTACCTCTGAAGTCAGAGTGGGTGCACCTGATGGCAAGGGACACTGGTAATAGGGAAAGCTAATCCACAAGCAAGAATTAGCCCAGTTCACTAGAAGCAGTAGCCCATGTATGGACTGCGCAGGAACCAACTAGTGAATGTTTGTAGTTTTGTAGTAATTGTTTCCGACCCATATAATAGTAGTGATTCAACACTGGAGTTAACAATTACAAGTTTGGTGCTAAGTTTAACATCCTTGACTTCCACAAATTCCCTAGTGCTACGAAAGCTGTTCTTGCCTTTTGAATTCTTACTTTAATATCTCTATTATGTTTCCCCATGCAATATGACAGCTTCTTACATAAGCTGATTTCTTTGTTATATTTTTGATACTGTCATTATGACTATTTATTATTTATATAATTACATTTTTTAAAGTTTTCTTTTTAATATATTCTTGCTGACTAATGTGTCTTATACAGCCCTTAATGTACAGGATACAAGCAAGTTATCTATCAATGTTAGAATTCCTATATGCGCTGTTAGTTTATATATGACTGTGCGGTGAAATCATTAAACAAAACTTATAATAGCAGAGAGCACTATGGAGAAATCACTAGTCCATTACCTGAACGTAGAATTGGTCCAAAACACCAAGAAACGTGATCTGGGCAGATGCATGACTGGCCACGACAGTTGGCAGGGCATATGGTGACGAACAACTAAATGTAGTTGCATGTAAATTTGTCGCATATTTGTATATATAAAAATATTAACAAGCTAATTGATTTTATGTGCTCACGCACCTTTCAAATGTTTAATTAGTTACTAAAAATGACAGATAATTTAAAATAAATACTGCATAAGTACAGAAATAAAAGGACATAAGTTATAAAAAAGGGAACATAGCTGAGTTGAGGAAAAAAAGGCAGCAAAGGAATGAGATAGCGTGTAACATCTTGTGATCACCAGCACCTAGAAGTTTGTATGTTGACACTTTTCTGTAGCACAACACAAGGCTGTCAAGAATCTTCTCTCATTGCTCCCCTAAATCTCTCTTTTAATAAATTTGTCAAATGTTTCTGTCTTCCTCTTCTCATAATGAAGCAAAAAAAATAAGACTGTCTTTTTCTGATGTTTGTAAGAAGTCTTTTTTCACCACAGCACCTTTCAAAACATTTACATTACTCATTTTGACTGTTTAAGGACATCTGATACACACGTACTCATTTTGACTGTTTAAGGACATCTGATGCACATGTACTCATTTTGACTGTTTAAGGACATCTGATACACATGTACCCATTTTGACTGTTTAAGGATATCTGATGCACATGTACTAAATTTGACTGTTTAAGGACACCTGATACACATGTACTAAATTTTGACTGTTTAAGGACATCTGATACACATGTACTCATTTTGACTGTTTAAGGACATCTGATACACATGTACTCATTTTGACTGTTTAAGGACATCTGATACACATGTACCCATTTTGACTGTTTAAGGATATCTGATGCACATACCAAAACAAGAATGCAAAAGCACTTTTCACAGCACTAGAAAATGTGCGGAAATCAACGTTTCATAAACGTAGTACATTTAAAAACAAAAATTAAGATGAATAGCAGCATCTGCTGTGATACTGGCTTTAATGGGCAAAGTATTTTCTGATTTTCTCCAGGGTGACAGTGGCAGCCCTCTGGTGTGTCAGAAAGGGAATCAGTATAAGCTGGCTGGGATCGTCTCATTCACCAGCAAAAACTACCCAGAAAGCTTTCCTGCAGTGTTTACTAAAGTGCAGGACTACCTACCTTGGATTAACTCTGTTATTGAAACCTATAACTGATGGGACAAGGCAGTGAAGTTAGAATATTCCATTCTCAAAGTTGCATTTCTCCCAATGGACATGTAATTCCACATATACCCACTTCAAATTATACGCATGCATATTTTATATATATAAATAAGCTTAGGAAGTATATCTTGTTCATAACTTTCTGAAATAAATTTTTGTGTAACTCTTCACGTTTTAGTTATATTCTCTTCCTTTTACTCATTTTCTCTAAGATGAGAGAGAGAGAGAGAGAGAGAGAGAGAGAGAGAGAGAGAGAGAGAGAGAGAGAGAGAGAGAGATGGAAGGGAGAAAGCAAGAATGAGGAGAAATGGAAGGGGGAGAGCAAGAAAGAGAAAAGGGAGGGAGATAGATTCAGAGAAAGAAAGAAGGAGGGAGAGAAAGGTGGAGGAAAAGAGACAGAAGAAGAGAGATATCTGGTAATATGACATTTGAAAGCACCTATGCAGTCACTCATTTAAAATGAAAAAAAAAAAAGAAAAAAACAAAAACTGATCGCACGATTCTAAAATGCAATTAATTTGCATAACTTCTACATTCAAAGTAGTAACAAAGGTTAAATTGTGTTACCCAACATAAAAAGGAAACAAACACCAATCACAATTATTTACAATAATATTTCATATAATGAATGAACCAATGTTCAATGATGGGGAGAGTAACATTATGAGAAACTCAGCCGTATTCTGGTGCTGCTAAAAGCATCTGTCCTCTACTCCCAATTTGAGCATAGGCATCCTACCCTCTTTCAGCTCCCTGCATTTCCTCGCCATATTATTTATCTTCGTCTCTAATTCTCTTCTCATGTGGTTTTAGGTCCCTCTATTTTGTTTTCGATAAAGTAAGACATTTCAACATGATAAAGTTTCTTGAAGATCTACAAATTGATGAGACTTGTAAAAAACATACATTGGAAACAACAAGCTGCCATAATAATTGATAATGAAGTAGGTCAATACCAGCCTATTAAGAGAGGTGTGAGAGAGAGATGTGTAATGTCTCCAGATATTTTTTCCCTGTACAGTGAAAACATTTTCAGAAATACAGAAGATATGGAAGGAATCAACATTGGGGGACGATGCATCAACATTAGATATGCAGATGATACAGTCTTGATCGCAGATAATGAACACAGGACCTGCAACATTTAGTAGATGCGGTTGTTGCACAGTGAACTAGTGTTAGAATTGAATTGTAAGAAGACACAGATTATGGTCGTCACCAGGACGAAGGAAATACCACAATATAATATACAAGTAAATGGGAATATTCTTAAACAAGTGAATTGGTACAGTTATCTCGGAACAGTCATAACATCTGATGGGAGATACCTTAATGAGATTAGAACAAGAACCGCTATGGCGAAGGTAGCCTTTTGCAAGATGAAAACCATATTGACCAGTAATAAGATGTCAATTGCATCGAGAAAAAGAGTGTGAAGTGCTACATAGAATCTGTACTTTTGTATGGATGTGAGGCGTGGTCAATGAGCAGACGAGCTGAAAAACATCTGATGACTGGAAATCTGGTTTCTGAGGAAAATGCAAAAAATACCATGGATAGACAGAAAAACCAATTACCAAGTCCTATAAGAAACAAATGAAAATCACTAACTGATTAGAGAAATTAGACGTAGACAGTCAAAATATTTTGGACACGTTATGAGAAGAAATAAATTGGAGAACTTGGTGACAACTGGCAAGACTGAGGGGAAGAGAACAAGGGGAAGACAGAGAAGTAAATATCTGAATGGCTTGGCCATGTGGTATGGTCGAGACAGGAATACGGAGCTGATCCATGACTTTGGTGATAGAGTGAGATGGTGAATCATGACTGACCATGCTTATCAACATGGTACATGATGTATGGATGAACTTGGCAGTGGGTTATAGAGGGACTTCTTAACGATACTAGTATCAGGTTTTCTCAATGTGTGCCCTACCCAGCTCCAGTGCCCTTACCTCACCTCTTGATTTACTGCTAATAATATATTTATCATCATCATGTATCATGCCAATAAGCATCGAACGCGACCATCAGAGTCGTGGATCAGCTGTGTTTTTGCCTCACTTATGCCATGTGACCAAGCCACCGCTGTCTTCACCTTGTGGCCAAAAAAATCTCGACTCTCTACATCTAATTTCTCTCAGGTCCAAGGCAGGAGAAATTGAGAATTATGTATGACAAATCATGTGCAACAATGGAAAAAAAAAAAATCATGCTAAAATTATCAATGCAATTTTCACAAGCGTTTTTAAATGAAAAACACAAACAAGCATTCCTCTGGTAAAAAGTCAACATCAAGTTTGTTTAATAAACAACACATCAACATGGTGTTGTAAAAGATAACTAGCATGCACAAATCCACAAGCATAAAACACCAGCAAAGTAAGGTAGGCTGACTTTTCCCTTTGTTATCGTGACTGGGTTAAGAATGTTCATTATAGAGGGAATAAGACCAATGCAAACAATGTAGACAAGATAACAGGTCATATCGTAGGACATTTTTGAGAATGAGGGTAAGTTCTTAAATTTCAGCATAACATTGGTGGTGGTGTGACTTTGGCCACAGGCATAAGAGAAAGTTAATGCCTCTGTGATGTGTATAAAGGGATAGCCTGCATGACACCTTGAGCGTCAGCGTGCTCTGTAGGGTTTTGCCACATCTCCATGTCGTACACCACGGAAAAATGGTCATCACCGGCCTAGACAAAACAGACAGGGGATCTTGGAGTTGGTGACCCCTAGAGATGCAGTGATAAAAAATGCATCTGACACTCATCATGTGTCAGTCGAAAGGTGCAAATATCGCAGCGCTGCTGTAAACTGACACAATGCAATTACGGCCACAACAAAAAACATAAGACCAACATCAAAGAAGAACCAAACATATTGACTTAACTCGAATGTTACAATATGACCTTTAGTATTTGTCAGCATATTTTATGGTGAATAAAAAGATGACATTTAACCAGTGTATCAATAACAATAGAATTAATCCAAAACACAAAAGACAAGTCTGTGGAGCAAAATGTATGCCTATGCTATATGGCAAGGCTCATGATGATGAATAACATAAACATTAACAAACAGCATTACTATTTTTATATCTGACGACTAAAAATGTTCATTACTCACATGTTTAAAATGATGATGCCAGGAACAGTCAGTGTCACTAGGACATAGCAAAAATTACTTACAAGCTACATAGAGCACATTTCAACATGTGGCTGTGACTCCTGGGCAAACAGTAAATAAGCAAGAGATTTTTTGAAGTCACAGAATGTGGTTTTACAGAGCATTTAAAGAACACCATGGGCAGTCAAAATGTGTTTCATGAAGCCTAGATACGAAGTAAATGCATCACAATTAATAGCTTCAGAAACACTACCCATTCCATTTCCTAGGATTAATTTCTTTTGCCAATTTTGTACCTTTGCCTGGAAATACATAAATTTTATTTCTGCTTTCACATTTCATGAAGCAAATTTTCTTTAGGTGTCTTTCTCAGCCTTGGTTTCGACTTTCTTTGTACAGCAGGTTACACTGGAGTGCTCTAGCCCATGGTCATCAAATGTGCCAAATGTAGCTGCCGGAGCATCAAATCTACATGGGTGGTGCGGTTAAATCAGGCTGCAGAGGAAGCCAAGTACAAATAATACTATTAAAAATAATTCAGTCACGACAAAACTAATAGTTCATTCAATAAGATAGGCAATAAAATTACAATTAATAAAGATACATGCACAAAAATAATCACCGATTTTCTTACATTACAACCTAGCTCACCAGCAGAATTTAGAAATTACTTAGCTGATGAATTCTTTAGAAGCCAGAGTTTAAACCTTTAAGCCCAATGCATGAACACACACACTGTGAGAGAGTTTTGAAAAGGAGCTAAATCTATCAAGGTCAATAACACCGCAAGTCCTGAAAAGGGGCTGTCTCTATCAGGGTGAGGTTGGCATAGAACTTTAATCCCAATACAGTGCCGAAGTACTATCTCCATAGAGACTGTTACAGAACTCCCTGCTTTCTCTAAGCTCAGAAATCAGCAGAGAGTGCAAGACCAGTAGTAGGACTTGACATCTGTGAAGAGGCACATTAGGACGTCACAAGGTCATGATTCAGCACAGCACATACGGACAGGCAGAGGCCAGGCTTAGGTTGGTCATGTCCACAGGATTGAGTATTTCACTGTCAACAGATTCCAACACAATAGCCAAAAGGAAGGTATTTACAGATAAAGATCAGAAAATAAAGACACCGAAAACAGCAATTTAAAAGATGTTGAATGGAAAGGAAACAATTTGCACAATCGCTGGAAAAAGATTTAAAAAAAAAAACAATGCAACTGTAGGTCAGGCATGGATCACCTATTATGTGGAATACTAAATCATGTGATTTCCTCTTTGGTAGCTACCAATGTAAGCTTTCGGTTTACAATTTAAACTGCTACAGTGTGCACACGGGGCCACCTATCTTTTTACTCTTAACTGTGAGGACCAGGCATCTTATCCTTTACCCACAAAAGAGTGCAAGATTCGTGAGTTCCATATTTGTAAAAAAAAAATATCTACATCTTGATTCATACCCAGTATTTGGAACCATTGATACTAGTTCTAAAAATGCATTTAAATTGTTTAGAAAACACAAATCATTTCTTGCACAAGCATGTGTTTTCACAGCACACATTTATTTCATTATAGTTGATGTTTCACATGTTATATATTATGATTAATAGATAATAAACTATTATGCTGGTAACAAGTGAGCAGAAAAATGACATCATAGCAAAACTGCAGTCTCTCCCTAACACAGTGTGTATATGTGTGTGTGTGTGAGAGAGAGAGAGAGAGAGAGTGTGTGTGTGTGTGTGTGAGAGAGAGAGAGAGAGAGAGAGAGAGAGAGAGAGAGAGAGAGAGAAGAGAGAGAGAGAGAGAGAGAGAGAGAGAGAGAGAGAGAGAGAGAGAGAGAGAGAGAGAGAGAGAGAGAGAGAGAGAGAGAGAGAGAATGTATCATTACATTACAGTATACAAATACTCTAGCTATTCTCATTCATAAACACAAGTATAAACCTACCTCATTGTTTGAACACCGAAAATCCACCTGTAAGATTTATTATTCTTTTCTCTTCCTCCGTTAGAGTTTTGGCTGAAATAACATTATAATTTATTCACCTTACATCTAAGTGACATCTGCACAACATATGAAAAAGTGAGTTAATGAAGTTTAAACCTTGACTGCCATAATATAACAAAAGTCACCGAAAATGTTACAGCTTTAAATTAATGATAAAATGGATAAAACTGCCTATCTTGTCTTCTGCTTTGTCTACCACCAAGATTTACAACTATTATACCTTTTATGTCGTTTGTCGTTGGATCTACATCACGGCACACGGGTTAACCCATAAGTGCTCCGTTTTCCTCCTAACTCAAACCTGAGCCCGGAGAAACTCAGCTCAATGCACGAACTCCGTTGCATCGGCAAGGATCCTGAAATACCTTGGGTAGATTTTTAACTCGAAATTTTGCCCGGGCGGCGTGGTTAGGCTACTCTTTTTCGATTTCCAACTGCCAAGGGATTTTTTACGTGCGCAACAATACACACGAGCATCCGATCTCACTACCCAGAGACCAGGGGAAATTTTATTACTGGAAGCCCAGGTGGATTTTTAAAATAAATCCCGGTCATCACCGGGGCCTGAACCCGGGACCTCCAGCACTCGAGGTGGACACCATACCTTGAGACCACTCAGAGAGAGAGAGAGAGAGAGAGAGAAGAGAGAGAGAGAGAAGAGAGAGAGAGAGAGAGAGAGAGAGAGAGAGAGAGAGAGATTGCAGAGATACCATTTATGGATGTCATCTAGGGCAGTAAAAGACATCCTCTACAATACTCATGTATCTTGAACGTACTTATCTCATTCCTCTTGAACCCTGCAGTGTCGAGAAGTATAAACAGCGGGAGAGTGCCCACTTATGGGCTTCATGTAGCGTTATTCCCACAGACTCTTGTTATTCCCTGCGTCCATCGTTTACGTGGTCAGCCTCTTCCTCTGCTTCCCCCTGGTCACTGCATGTTGTGGTATACTGTTAGTTGGTAACCTACTTGCATGGCCAAACCATTTGACTTGCTGCCTTCTAACAAAATCTAGTGCAGCTATAAACCCCACTTTGGTCCTGATTTCTTCATTTCTGATTCTATCTCTTCTTGATACATTGAGTATTCTTCTCAGGAATCTCATTTCTGTTGTGATTTTTCTTTTCTCTTTTTCTGTCATTGTCCAGGTTTGGCATTGGTAACATAGAATTGGTAGAAAGATTGTGTTGTAAAGTGCTTTCTTAGTAGTTGATACATGTTTGTTCTTTAGTATTGGTGCCATTTGTCCAGTGAGTTGGTTTGCCTTATTGCATCTTTTTTCGATCTCGTCTTCTGATTTGCCATTTGATGACATTATACTTCGTAGGTACTTGAAACTCTTTACTCGTTTCAAGGGATGTTCGTTTAGTTGAATAGTCTTACTTTTTAGTTTTTCTACGAGCAGTATGACAATCCCCAGCCGGCTTGCTAGGCCAGTCGCATTGACTTGAAATGTTACATGTCTTTTGTAGGATGATGCAATCAACACCGAGTAGATTATCTAGGCAAGTTTACACTCAGTTGTTTGCCACTGCTTTCTGAGCGGAAAGTCAACACTGAAATCCAACGAAGTGTAGCGCAAGTGTACTAAACCCTGCAGCCAGTCATGCATTCATGATCAAAGTATTTCCTCAAGCGCTGCCACAAACGCCACCACTCATGTAACTATTCATATATTTCCAGTGAAACCATCATCATGAAGGTACGACTGAATATTACTCCAATGACAGACACAAAGATTCCGGATCCTTTGTCAGTTACCCTGCCTTATTACATTTTCATGCCCAATGTGTTTTGAGTACATATAAACACAACACTTACTTATGTATTGTGCTTGCTTGCTTAAACAATCAGACAAACATCAATCAATCCAGTCTCCATAAAGAAGGTTGGCCATGATGGACCTCCAAAAAATTTCTTTCTCACACTTTGGTGGTATAAAGCGCCATGGCTGCAGAGTGGCCAGCACACTTGTCGGGCGGTCATGTCAACATGTGGATTGTTTTCATTTACCTGGGCTCCAGGTTGACCCAGTCTAAAAAATGGGAAATTCTCTGGGAAGTAAAGGTGGCCAATCCAATATTGACCACACCACCCATCACGTTTCAATTAGTCAAAAAATATTGGACTAGCACTAAATACCCAATGTAAGAAGGGGTTATTTAATTTACTTTGGTGATATATTTGGAAATACTGCTGTTCATTCAAATCTTGGTGTTTTTCCCCCCCCACAAAGAGCTTTCTTTGGTCATATGATGAGAAGAGAGACATTGGAGAACATCGTGACAACTGGAAAGATCAAGGGGTAATAAGTCAGAGGCAGACCAGGAAAAATGATGCTGGATGGATTAAGATGATGGTAAGGAGGAATATCATCAGCAGAGTTGATCCAGAATACCAAAGACCGAGATCTGTAGAGAATGCCGACACCAGCCGATGGAGCACTAGATGAGGATGATGATGATTTTCCCACTTATAATCTACCTATCTTTAGCTCACAAGTCTTTGAATTTTCTCTCTTAAGTATGGATTTTATAAGAGTGTCTGACTGGTAATGTGGCAACAATATTTAATTTGCCTCTCTTTTTATTTTATTACTTCCATCAGCTCTCTTTTCATTCTCAGATTGTTTAGGACCCCCATGCATTTTATCACATACAAAAAATATTAAAATGTACTCACCTGTAACCGTTTCTTCAGATGACCTGAAGATAAAAAAAAAAAAAAACGATAAAAACAAAAGATTTCAATGGCAAATCATTTACTAGTCTGTATGATAATGTACACACAATAAGGACAATTAGTCATCACTACAGGGACATACTTCTGTACTGATTTTCTGAAGGAAATCAATTGAAGTGATAGCCTTATCTACAGGAAACTAATGGTTAGAGATAGTTAACTGCATTACTAAAAAAAAAAAAAAGGATTCATAAAATGTGAAGCTATAGTTATATTAGAGCTGATAGGGAATTAAAGACGTATTTTATTTAAAATATGTGGAACAGGTTTTAATTATTTGGAGAGAAGGAGAGAAAAGAGATTCCATTTTCAATTTAATAAAATGGGCAGCAGAGGATTCACTGGAAGAAACAGGTCTCTATAGTATGTCCACATTTGTTTGCCTTCATTCACGATCAATTATTTTGAAAACTGTCTGTTGCATCGTTATGAAATTTTTCCAGCCGTCTTATATTTACCCCCACCCAAGGAATATGTCTTTGATAGGTCCAAAAGCAACTTAAATCATTGAAAGTGGCAAAATTTCTTTGATGTTTTGGGGGAAATGTAGTGAATTCACGCTAACAAACTAGTCTTACAGTAAACCATGTTATTTCTAGTAAAGACAAGTACAAGGCGTAGCCAGGTTCGTATGGGAGTGGGTGCAATAAAAAAACGTAGCTTAAAGTAGCATTGCACCGGGTTTTTATCCCATATGGCTCAGTCTCTTTCCGCAGGGCGGAAATCGTGGCACAAAGCACAAACTCCGTATCTCCAGCGACGACCCTCTGGAGTCTCCGAAAAAATGCACTCGTGAAATGAAGGAATCGAACATACAACCATCGGAGCCCGAGTCAGATGGCTTGACCACTTCACCACGGAGATTCCCGAGAGGGGTGCAATGTGTAATATTAGTAAAGATAGAGAATGTACAGAGGTATGGGGTAAATAATGTGTAAATTGACAGGAAAGTAGAAGGAATATATTTATTACCTTATTTTTCATTTCCTTCTTGTTTCTTCAGCTGCTGGTTAATAATTGTACACAAGTGTTCATGTTACTAGGATGCATTTAGCTTTTTATATTGAGCTCGTGAAAGCTTCCAAATAGCTGTGCGTTAATGTGCGTATGGAGTGACCAGAAATGATACCGCAATTTAGTCATCATGTTTCCATTTTTAAGGATCTTTTCAGCTGTCTGTGTAGTTTGTTCACACGTACACATGGGTGACAGACCCGCTGTGAGTCTTCGTGAAAGACAGACAGACATATATTATTATATAGTATTCTCGAGCCAATCTCTAAATACATTACCATTAATCTTATTATGATAATCCCTATTGTCTGTATGCTTTGATACGAACACGAGCCCAGCATTCTGTTGCAAGCCATTATGCGTATTACCAGCATGGGCCATGACCAAAAGCTGTCCTAGACTACTAGGCACATATCGCTTTATCTGTCCATCCACTGGTTGCCATTCCTTATCACTTGTGTGGTGTGCATTGATCCACATTTCATCCAAACACACTATGCCATAATTTTCTTTGCGCATTTCCCTTATTTGACGTAGGTATCTGCTTCTCATGGCTCCTAAATGCGGTTGCTCGCAAAGATTATTTTGCGGCGAGCCCTGATTGTCTGGCTACGCTGTAATACATTTAAAATTATGAATTTCATGTCAGACCCGTAAATTATATATCTCATATAAACAAGCTGTAAAATCTCCAGAACAAAAATTTTTTTGTTGGGTGGACATAATGATAAGGTTATATACTAAATTTCATAATTTTCCATCGGTTACTGAGATATTGATGTTTATATTGCGGCAAACAAATGTGGACATACTATAGCACAATCAGGCTTTACATCTTATTTTTGCCAGAGTTCAATAGACTTTACATCTTATTTTTGCCAGAGTTCAATAGATGACTCTCTCTATCAAACTTGATACTGAAGTCACAAATTTACAAATTTTGAATATTTCCCTCCATTATGTTGCTTAGTTCAAGTGCTTTATTTAAAGGATTTCTGTGCCCCATACACCAGTAGGTTAACAAAATCCAAAACAGAAATACAACACATAATATAGTATTAGATTCCACAAACACACATATGGATGCTAGAAGTATGTGCCGAGACAAACCTACCCTGGTGCAGACGTTGCTACTACTGCACTGTAAAGGTTGTCCTTAACCACAGCTCCCTGCAAGTAAACACAACAAACGGAAACTGACAAAGGCATCAAACATTGTAGTGAACTACAAATTAAAACTCACAAAGGCAATACAAAATCGTAATAAGCCATAATAAAAATACCCGGTGAAAGGATTCTTTAGGTATACTATTATCAGATTTTGTCAATTTGTATCCTATCCATTACCAGTGTTTTTCCCTTACCTCCTGATTCGCAGGAATATGTATATGTCTCGCCTTAAGGTCCACAATACTGATTCTGTCCTAATGTTTTACTCCCATTATTATACACAGGCATCGGTTGACAAATCTTTACAGATTATTAGTAACTTTTACGCATTCTACATGTTTCTGATTCATACAGCAGTATTGAGTTTGATACTCATTTTAATTTCTTCTAATTTCAACAAGTTTCCTTTGAAAACTCCTCTTGTCTTTTACATTCTGATTTTAACATCTGTATCTGTTTCCCCATCTCAGTCTACACTGTCACCTAAAGGTGTACGATTCTACCTCTTTAAGTGAGGTTTCACCAGGGAGGATCAGGTTACCAACTGTTTGATATGATAAATCTCTGATGGCTATTTTATGAGGCTGGATCAAATCCAGGCTATTGTTAAGTCAGGAGAAAACACCTGCCAGTCTGGGGATCTAACCCCAGCTTTCCCACAAGCTGGACCATTGTATGGTCAGCCAGTGACCAACTACTACATTATCATCATCATATGTCATGCCGGTAAGCATGGGCGGTCATGTTTCGTCAACTCACACGATCACCAGAGTCATGGATCAGCTCAGCGTTCTTGTCCCAACCACACATACGGTCACGGCTTCCCCTTGTTTTTCCCCACTAAATCTTGCTAGTTGTCATCAAGTTTTCCAATTTATTTCTTCTCATGATGTGACAAAAAAATTGTGACTGTCTACGTCTAATTTCTCTAATTAATTTATGGTTTTCATTTGTTTCTTGTAGGATTTGTTCATTGGTTTTTCTGTCAGTCCATGGTATTCTTTGCACTTTCTTCAGAAACCACATGTCTATAGCCATTAGATGTTTTTCATCTTGTCTGCTCCATACAAAAGTACAAAGTGGAGTCATGATATTTGACTGCTTCAACCCCTGCCTTTAGACTGGCTAATCTGAAGATGATGATGAGGTATTCTCATAATGTATGATCTGCTAAAGCCTTGGGCAGTGGCGTACAGAGGTTCTTTAATGCCCAGGACTAAACCCCTTGATTGGATGCCCTAAATTGTTCTTTACCTCATTCATTCCTCCTCTCCTCCGACTGCACTGTGCTGCCCCCTCTCCCTAACCGGATGCCCTCTCCCGGCTGGATGCCCGGGGCCGTCGCACCCCCCCCCCCCCCCCCCCCGGGCCTTGTTTCATTCACAAACAAAAAAAAGGTATCTATCAAAGCCACACAATTTTAACCAAAACAGTATGAACTTAGATGACATCAGGAAGATTATAACATAATATTCAAATATAGTAAAACATCTGGATATCAAGTCACAAAGCAAATGGAAAATATTAGATTTGAAAATATCAGAAAGCTTTCATAATCATTTAAAACTGAATATTTTATATTCTATTATTACAAATACGCACAGAGAAAATAACTTACTTTAGTAGTTTGAAACCCTTCAAAACCCATGAGTTTTTTCATCTCTAGCTCTTCTTCATCCACCTCTTCAACAGGAATCTCTTGTTCAGGTTCTTTTACAACCTCTATAATAAAAATGGTTGGGTGTGGTAAAAAAGCAGTGTGAGATGTGATAAAATACATTTAAACACAAAGAAATTACATCTTTTTGCTTATGATTATAAATGTTACTGTTATTATTATACTTGTAGAACTCACTGCTTGTCATTTTATTAATGCTTACTCTGCCAGTTTTATCACATTAGGGCTACCCCTACGCTTAAGTGAAGTAGGGAAGGAGGGTGTAGAAAGAAGAAATTTTCCTCCGTACGGCCCGAGAACAGCACTGTTTCATCTGTGCCGAGAAGCTTTTTGAAGCCCTGGCTCTTGAAATCCGTTCGAGCCGCACCGAGCGTAATTGCTTATGCTGAACATGATCATGTGATAAGTACTGACCAATAAATAAAAGAGCACGTGCTTATCGTCCCATGATGCATAGGTTCTGTTTCTGACCATTGAGAAAATGGCTGGGTTGATCCAAAAATGTCCAAAAAAGCTCAAAGAGCGGTGATTCAGTTTCTTTCATTTGAAGGATGTCGACCAGTGGACATTTATCGAAGAATGCAGGCAGCGTACAGTAACAAATGTGTGTCGAAGAAAACAGTGACAGACTGGGCACAAATGTTTCGGAAAGGACGTCAGTTCACCACAGATCTTTGACGGCTGGGTCAAGCGCATATTGTTGCAACAGAAAAAAAAAAACATCACCAAAATTGATGCAGCAGTACAGATGAACCATTGTCGAAGCATACGTTCACTAGCGAAAGAATTTGATGTGTCAATTGGGATAATTCAAAAATTTGTTCGTAAGAAAATGCAATATCAGAAGGTGTGTTCATAGTAGGTACCACGGATGACAACCAAAAAGAGGAACGCATGGGATAGTGTTTGAACCACTTGCTGCGTTATAGAGTGAAGGGTGATGCATTTCTCTTCCACATAGTGGCAGGCGATGAATGATGGTGTCACCACTTTGAGCCGAGCAGCAAAAGAGAGAGCATGCAATGGAAACATGCTGGGTCACCAAAAGCCAAAAAATTCAAGTTACGGGTTTCCGCTGGTAAGGTTATGCTGAGCTCATTTTTTGACCACGAAGGGATATTGTTGGCCGACTTTAAAGAACCTGGTGTCAACATCAACTCTGCCAACTACTTGCAAACACTAGACAAGCTGCAAAAAGCCATCAAGAACGAATGACCCGGCATGCGTTCTCGCAGTGTGATTTTATTGCACGACAATGCACGTCTGCATGTTGCAAAGATTGTGCAGGATGCATTAGCAAGAAAGATGTGGGAAATTCTGCAACATCCAGCCTATATCTCTGATTTGTCACCATGTGATTTTCATTTGTTCGGACCTCTAAAAAAAGCTCTCAATGGGCAATGATTTCACACAGATGCAGACGTAATGAATACGGTAAACACTTGGTCCAGTGAGCAACCACAATCCTTCTTAGCGGACGGCATTCGCCGCCTACTTAACCCTTTACAGGGCAGAGCGGCCATTACCGGCCGATCACTTAAACGAGCATAGCGGCCATTTACGTCCGATACTATTATGCATTGTAAAAACGCGATCTCTCGGCTTTCCGACGGCTACTTTCGCTTTCGCCGACAGCTTGACAACGTGGCCGCCATTTGTAAACGCGATAGTATGAATTTGAACGGACTTTTACTGACTTTTTTTTTATAGTTTTCGGGAATTTTACGCTGTTTTTCAAAATGGATTTCGGCGATTCTTCAAGTGATAGCCGAGATTTCGCTAGGTTCAATTTAAATGACATTAAAGGGCACGAAGTTGACTATTAATCGGAGCTAGATATCAGTGCAAAGCTTTACTTTGCATTAGCAGTCTGAGTCGGACTTTAAAGAATGTGATTATGATTCTGAAAATGTGTTTGTAAATTGCCGTATAGATAACGGAAAATCACAAACATGCTGTATTTCGTAAATATTTGTGTTCATATATGGATTACCAACAACAATCACGTGAGTAACATATTCTGCATGCTTTTCCCTTCCTTGTGTTGTTTATTTAACTAAAATCGGTTGACTAACACCTTATTTGTGATGTTTTTACTAACGCGACCCAAAATTTTACCAAACCTGAAAAAATCTTGCCCGTTCAGGGCTAAAAAACGGACAAGCGTCTGCCCTGTAAAGGGTTAAGCAATGGGATGCTTGCCTGAATGCCTACGGCGACTTCTTCTGACCAACCCATAATGGTGCATAATTCTTTCAAAATGAATGCTTTGCTTAATTCTACCACACCTGTTAATGTTTCTGTCATGCTTTTGTAATAAAGCCATTGGAACGGGTTTCAAATGAACGCCCCTACCTAATATATACATACACACACATATATATATATATATCCAACCATCATGTGACGATCACCAGAGTCGTGGATTAGTTCCGTGTTCCTGTCTCGACCATGCCACGTGGCCAAGCCATCCAGGTATTTACTACTCTGTTTTCCCCTTCGTCTCTTCCCTTCGATCTTGCCAGTCGTCACCCACCAAGTTCTCCAAGTCATTTCTTCTCATAACATGCCCAAAAAATTTTCACTGCCTATGTCTAATGACTCTAAATCAGTTTACGATTTTCATTTGTTTCTTGAAGGACTTGTTCATTGGTTTTCCTGTCTGTCCATGGTATTCTTTGCATTTTCATCAGAAACCACATTTCCACAGCCATCAGTTATTTTTCAGCTTGACTGCTCATTGTCCATGCTTCACATCCATACATAAGTACAGGTTCTATGTAGCACTTCAACTCTCTTTTTCTCGTTTCAATTGATATCTTTTTATTGGTCAGTATGTTTTTCATCTTGCAAAAGGCTACCTTCGCAATGGCAATTCTTGTTCTTCTTCTTCTTCATCTTCTGCGTTCATCCGGAGTTTCTTTTTTATTCGGACTGACTGCGTTGTGCCTGTTTACAGCAGAGCTGCGTTCTTGCGCCATTAGGCCGACACATCCGACTTCTGCAGGAATTCTTGTTCTAATCTCTTCAAGGCATCTCCCATCAGATGTTATGACTGTGCCGAGATAACTGTATCAATTCACTTGCTTAAGAATATGCCCATTTACTTGTATATCACATTGTGGTATTTCCTTCTTCCCAGTTAGTTAGTTAGTCGTGGTTTCAACTTCATGGCAACGGATCGTCCCCATTATGCTCCGTTCCTGTGCCAGTGAATATCACACAAAATGCTCCTCACTGCCCTATGTGAACAATGGAATAGACAGAAGTATCGGCAAGCCAACAGCATGCACAGGTACACTGCGCATAATGCCGCCGCCAGAATGCCAACACAAAAGTCCTCCACGAGAAATACAGTTCATTGTCGATGGAAACGGCAGTCACCAGAAAGACTTCATTGACCCGGGTTTTATCCCATATGGCTCGGTCTCTTTCCGCAGGGCAACCCGCCGAAAGTGCAGCACAAAGCACGAACTCCATAGCTCCAGCGACGACTCCAGGAGTCTCCTGAAAAATGCACTCATGAACCTTCTTCCCAGTGACTGACCATAATCTGTGTCTTCTTAATATTCAGTTCTAACCCTAGTTGTTCACAGAAAGAGAGAGAGAGAGAGAGAGAGAGAGAGAGAGAGAGAGAGAGAGAGAGAGAGAGACAATGTGTGAGAGAGAGAGAGAGAGTGAGTGAGTGTGTGTAGTTTTTTTTCCACCTCTAGTTTTAACATTCCAGATGCCAATTCTGGAAATTTTTCTAAGTAAAAGGAAGTTAATCAGCGAAATAGAAACTTCTTGTGGCTTTCTCTACATCGTGTCATACCTCGAGTAGAAAAACTTTCTCACCCCCGGTTCATCATTATGTGCCATGCCAATAAGCGTGGGTGGTCATGTTTCACCATTTCACACGATCACCAGTCATGAATCAGCTCTCTGTTCTTGTTTCGACCATATCAGATGGCAACACCATCAGGTATTTACTTCTCTACATTTCCCTTCTTTTCCCCTGAATCTTGCCAGTTGTCACCAAGTTCTCAAATTCATTTCTTCTTAGTTGTAGGTTATGGTCTCCAATTTCACGAAGGTAGGTAGAAGATCTCTTTATTTGGGAGAGACATTGGCTACGGTCATCAACCAATATGGTCATTGCTAAGAAGTAAAGCAATGGCAAACTACCATAACTACATTTGCCTTCAGTCTCCCAGTTGGCAAATCTATTAGACAATTTTTTTAAAGACTTCTTTAAGGTGAGTCGGATTTTGTAGCTAAAGTTTTCTACGTAATGGAGAAGCCAGCCTCAAGCCCAGCCGTCTTTAGTCACCCTTCAGACATGCATAAAAGGTTAGCGTCACCATGATTTGCTACCCTTACAGGCCAAACAAAAGGCACAAACTTAAAAAATCACAACAGATGATCATGAACTGCAAGCAACAATGAATGGACTGTTGAACTAGAGCACAATCCTTAAGACTAAAAACACACTCCTAAACAAACAGATCAGCCGTATTTTCATTTCCTATACATGCAGTGTTTAACTACATTTGTGTTAAGTCCATAGCAAGGAAACAGGTAAGTAACTTTTATATACTTTCATATAGTTGTGTCAGTGTATGTTTGTGTGCTGGCAAAGGCTTTAGCCACAATGTCAATTCTGTCACTTGTGTTCTTGTAAAACGTACATATTTTACTACAAATGTACATATTTTACTACAAATTTTTATTGATTAATTCATTCCTTAGCAAATACATACACAGATTCACTGCAGGCCATGCGCCATACTGCGGTGAACAGGAACAGGAAACTGAATAACCATCTCTTGTAGTGCCCTGCATTGGCTGACCTAAAGAAACTACTATCCTCATAGCTCTCCATCACCAAGAGACACAACTAACTAAAACACAATTTATGCTTTCAGGCAGAATATGATTAAACTATTCACTCCATATGATATATAACATTGCAGTATGTACCCGATGAGATACAATGAAATAAGTAAAGAAAAAAAAATGAAAAATTAATGACTCTGGGATTGGAATGAATAAAAAAAAGCTGATAGTAATAGTTTGTAAACATATACTGTCTTGAGTCTTGCATGCAAGTATTTCTTGAAAACAAGCCTTTGCATAGTAATTCACAAATAAATATGTTCAATTGCAGTTTGTTTCAGCATTCTAGATACTTACAATCAAGAAAGTAAAAAAATAAATTGCTGAACTGTTGTAAAGTAACTGTATATAAACATAACAGTACATGTAATTTTGCTACCTTTTACCACATCTGCATGTTTTCTCTTTACGCCTAGTTTTTTTGCTTCAATTCTGAAAAGCAATAATTAATGAAAATTAGACGAAAACATATGATTAAATTACACAATTTTAAAAGGAGGAAAACAACGATATTAGAATAAATCAAGAAACATGCATGCTTACATTATGTAATTCTTCGTTAATTCTGGTTTGCAATGCAACATCATCATGTAGCAAGTCTTTTGCAGAACATAACTCTCATCACAACTTCCTGGAAAGATTCCCAATCCTGTTTAGTTCCTTTGCCTCATGCATTGACATGCCCAGGGTGTCTTTAATGGCCTGCGCTCACTGTTGCTTTATACTACAGCTAGTGCTCGACTTACGACCACGATTGGTTCCGACAGACCGGTCGTAACACGATTTGGTCATAAGTTGAGTACGCTATGTGTACAGTAATGTGAAATGATGTTATCAAAAATATTTAAGTTAAATTATATCATAAATTTCTTTTATTATTGTTATAAATCATAATTTTCGATGTTCATTTTGTGCCATTTGTATCATCTCTACACCATTTTGTTTCTTATGTTTACATCGTCAGGTTTAAGAAAAACACTGCATTAACTGTACATGTTCAACTGGTTTAATATTTGCAAAACACAAATTGCTGTACCAAGTCTGGGATACCAGTTGAAATAGTCAACGCGGAGATGGCAGTGCTGCCGAAAGCTAGCCAGCACGGTAGTACGCCCGCTGGGTAACGTTTGCGCAGTTCAAAACACAAGTTCAAATTTTCAAACTCTGAAGAGCTCTCCAATCAACAAGTTTTAGCCGCGCTTGGGGAAGTCAATGGACCTAGGGTTATTGAGTGTGACCGTGTTATTTCTCAGAAATTGATGACGCTGGCTAGCAGCATAGCATCATGCCTCCCTTTCCTTAGTTAATGACCGCCGATGATTGCAGACAACGCCGTTTGACTGATAATTGAGGCAGAAATAAATCTGAAATCTAATATGGCTAGTGATTGTTGTCGTAAGGCCGTAAGTCGATCAATATTTGCATTGTCAACTTTACCCCATTTAATTTATGATGTACTAAATATTTTAAACTTATTTACTTTTATTTATTTTCTGTTGTGCTATATACATCATATTTATCAGTAATGCATCAATAAAAGAATATTTGTAATTTTTATATTAAACTGTTCTAAGAAAATGTTTGAAAATGATTACATCAAATCAAATATAGGAGAAATGAAAAAATGCTGATATAATAAACAATACAAATAGAGAGTGAGACAAGGACAATGTAAGAAGAAATTCTGAGGATGAGTGAGACAAAAATGATGTGAGAAGCAAACCCGAGAGTGAATAAGGCAAAAGGAAACAATCCAGAGTGTGAGTGAGACAAAGATGGTGTAAGAAGCAATTCTCAAAGAGAAGGTGACAAGGATTATGTAAGAAACAATAATGAAAATAAAAGAGACAAGGATTATGAAAGTAATAATTCTGAGAGAGAATGAAACAAGGATAATGTAAGTAATAATTACGTGAGTGACTGAGATAAGGAAACAATGCTGAGAGATAATGAGACAATGATAATGAAAGAAACAGTTCATAGAGTGAATAAAGTTAAGAATGATGTAAGAAGCAATTCTGAGAATGAGTGACACAAGAATGATGTAAGAAGCAATTCTGAGAATGAGTACCACAAGAATGATGGAAAGAAACAAAATTAAATGAGACAAGAATGATAAAATAAACAATGCTGAGAGTGAATGACACAAAACTAAAATAGAGTGAGGCAAAATGATATAAATAATTTAGACAATGAAATTAAAAATAATTTAGACAATGATAAAAAACAATTCTGAAGGTGGGATTAAAATAGCTTTACAGAGATAATGTTAAGATGAAGTGGTTACCTGTCTTTACAGCTATCGCAAAATTTCTCATGGACTTGAAAAATATGTTCAGCGAAGTCATTGTCCCGCTTTTTAAAGCCTTTGCGCAGAAAGCACCACTGATTAAAATTTGCAGCATTAAGATGGATTGCCGAATCAGTTGATCCGCTGGGGTTTTGCTGGCCACCCATCACTGGTGGGGTCTCTTGAGGTATGTTTGCACTGTTGTCATTATTCAACCCAAACACCTTCCCTTGACCCACTCTTTCATTAAAAAAACTTCCAGGAAAACTATTAACTTGAAAATTATTTGCATAACTTGCTTGCCAACGAGCTAGCGGCCCAGTTCCAACAACAGTTGCCATTATCTGATTCATTAATTGCAGATTTCTACCAGGATCCACAACTACATTGTTTCTACCATTACCCATTCTCATGTTTTCCCCAACATCTCTTGGTATCATACTCATATTACTAGCTCCACGGCCTCGCACATTCACTGGAACTCTCCCCCTTCCTAAAGAGTTCACGGACACTGCGCTTCTTCTCAAATTAGTCATGTACGGCTCATCTGGGACTTCATAGTAATCTTCACCACCATCATCTGGGTTAATGCGAGCCATTTTTCCATATCTGTCCTCAATACTTATGTGGTCTGAAACAAACTGTGAATGGCTTCTTGCATGTGGTGGATTTAAATTGTAGTTAGGGCGGTTTCGCATTGCAGTATGTGAATTAGGTGGTAAGCTATTACCAGCAAAGTTACTGTTATTAAATTTAGACATTTCAGTTGTGAACATTTCTTCTGAACCTCTACGTGTAAGTGACTGCTTATTTCTGGGGTAATATGTTCTGCTTGCTGTATTTCCAGCAAAATATGTGTCGTCCGGGTCTTCTGCTTCCTCCCGCTGCACAGACTGATCCTTGGGCACTTGCCATGAACCTTGATCTAAATCTCTGTATCTATACGGCTGAGATACAGGAACCCGTTTATGAAACTGATCCCACATTCTCAACAGCTTTGATGCAAACCAAAGTATACTTCTGTCTGTAGTGTAAACTCAGGAATGATGACGTCAATTACTGAAATATACAAGCACAGTTCTTGGGTTTGACACTAGATAATTTTGGTATATTACATATGTACATAAAAACACTTAACATTTGAAATGCTAGGGTTCTGCTTTCTTAACATAACATGGTAAAGTAAAGACAAAAGAGCTTAAAAATAATAATGTAATAACATCCTAAGATACATGTAGTCAAAGGTATAAAATCCTAGGGAGCCTGGCCTTCATGGCGCCTGATTTTTCAAAGTTAGTTCTAAAAAATATTTCGAGTTTCCTTTCATCATCAGCATGTGCCATGCCGGTAAGCGTGGGCGGTCACATCTCACTCGATCATCAGTCGTGGATCAGCTCAGTGTTCCTGTCTTGACCATGCCACATGGTCAAGCCATCCAGGTATTTACTTCTCTGCCTTCCTCTTGCTCGTTTCCCCTCAATATTGCCAGTTGTCACCACGTTCTCCAATTTATTTCTTCTCATAACGTGACCAACAAAAAAATGTTGAATGTCTACGTCTAATTTCTCTAATTAGTTTACGATTTTCATTTGTTTCTTGTAGGACTTGGTCATTAGTTTTTCTGTCTGTCCATGGTATTCTTTGCATTTTCCTCAGAGACCACATTCTCACAACCATCAGATGTTTTTCAGCCTGTTTGCTCATTGTTAACGCTTCATATCCGTACAAAAGCCCAGTTTCTATGTAGCACCTCACCACTCTTTTTCGGTTGTAAATGACATCGTTTTATTGGTCAGTATGTTTTCCATCTTGCAAAAGGCTACGTTCGCTATGGTGATTCTTGTTCTAATCTCTTCAAGACATTTCCCGCCAGATCTTATGAGTGTTCCGAGATAACTGTACCGATTAACTTGCTTAAGAATATCCCCATTTACTTGTATATTACATTTTGATATTTCATTCTTCCTAGTACGACCATAATCGGTGTCTTCTTACAATATAATTCTAACCCTAGTTGTTCACTGTGTGCAACAACCGCATCTACCAAATGTTGCATATCCTGCTCATTGTCTGCAATCAATACTGTATTATCTGCATATCTAATGTTATTGATGTTTCTTCCTCCAATGATGATTCTATTAATTTCTTCTACAATTCTGAAAATATTTGCACTGTACAGGGAAAACAGATCTGGAGACATTACACATCCCTGTCTCACACTTCTATTAATAGGCTCATATTGACCTACTTCATTGTCAATTCTTATGGCAGCTTGTTGTTTCCAATATGTTTTTTTACAAGTTCTAAGGTCTTTCCCATCAATTTTTGATCTGCAAGCATCACTATCATGTTGACATGTCTTACTTAATCGAAAGCCTTTGTGTAGTCAATAAAGCAAAGGTGTAGATCCTTGTTTAGTTCTACAGAACGTTCAATTAATGTTCTCAGCATATATACAGCATTTACGGTACTCTTGCCTTCTACAAACCCACATTGTTCTTCTATTTCAGGTAGTATTTTCTTCCTAACTCTTTGCACGATAATTCTTAGCAAAGTCTTCGTGATGTGGCTCATTATACTAATTGTTTGATGTTGATCACATCCCAAGGCTCCTTATTTCTTCGGGATTGCAATAAATATAGAATTACATAATTCAGGTGGTATATCTCCAGTATTATATATTGCGCTCAGCGGTCTGGTGACTTGGTCTATTCCATATTCTTCTAGGGCATTGGTAATTTCTGTTGTGATGTTATATGTACCCAGGGTCTTGCCAGTTTTCATATGGTTAAGAGCATTCTGAACTTCCATCTTCAAAATTGATGGTCCATTAGTATTCCGAAGATCATACTGCTCTTCTCTTATATCATCATAAAGATCTTTCACATGATGTGATCACGCGTGTAACATCTGATCTTTTCCTATTATGATTTTGCCATCTTTGGTTTTTTGGCAACCCGTTGATGTGTGTCCTTTTGTTAGTGATGTCATTAATTCTTTTGTGCATTAATTTGGTATTCGGAGTGTTGTGTTGATTTTTCAATTTTCTAGCAATTTTCCTCAAGCCATGTTTCTTTTGCCTCTTTGCATAGTTTTCCCATTACTTTGTTTTTAAAATGAGTGCAGTGTATGCTTTATCATTTGTGTGTTTTCTGAATCCCTGTATAATTAAAATCAGAATAATAAATATGTCATAATTTTAAGCATTATTGCGAGTAGAGCCATCCTTAACATTAGCTATCAATGGGAAGAACCGTTGAGGCCACTAAGACAATTACATAAATAACCACACATAGTATTATGTGGCACTCACAGAATGAAATAGAGACTAGAAGACGCACTAGACAACATAAAATTTGAAAGCCTTGCTGCAGGAATAAGTGTACTTCGACGCACGACCTACTAGACACTCACGTTTGCGAATAATGTAAACATTTGCTAATAAATTCTCCCTAATAATTTATTTGTTTACTTGTACTATTTTGTTAATCATTTAACATGACAAAACATAGTTTTGAAGTTATAGTTTCATATCCGTCTATGACCAGCTTGAGAAAATCAAGCATGGACCGGAAGTGGAGATAAATGGACACACTTTTTTCCTCTGAAATTAGGGAAATCATATCACATTTTTATATGGATTTAATAATATTCATTTGTGAATATCTTCATGTAGAATTGTTGACATACAGGCATCATGAGGTACCATTAGATATTTCATTTGGTTTTTCAAAGCCAAATCTATCTGTGGTGTTCCAATTAGTAAATACTAGCGAGAACTATCACGATTTTAAATTTGAGAATTTACTAATGAGACAGCCACAGAAGATAGGCCTTTAAATTCAAAATCTAATGGTACCTCAATGATGCCTGTATGTCACTTCTAAGTGAAGATATTCACATTTTTGTGAAGGTGAAACGAGTTGCGATTTCTCATGCTATTCACCCATAATGAGAACTCTCCAATGTGTCCATTACCTCCTCAAAAGGGTATGCGTGTGTGTGCGTGCGAGATTGTCTCAAACTGTCATATGAAAACTGACTTCAAAAATATGTTCCGTCATGTTAAATGATTACAGAATAGTACAAGTATACAAATAAATTATTAATAATCTTTAAACTTGTGTTCTCTTTAACTTTAGTAGGTCAAATCGCACGTTTTGTGTGTTGAAAAGTGTAGCGCAATCGATATGCGGCGGTGTCATGTTCCGTGGGTTTCCAATTCACAAAGTCACATCTTCGCAGAAAATCTGTTTTTCAACCACAATTCGAGCACGTTTAGCGATGAAACTATACTGAATCAGGGGCAATATTTTATATGGCAATTAAAATTCACATTAAACAAAGACATCTATTGGATTCATCGATTCCGATACATGATCAATCCGCTGCCTCTGTGGGGACTGCCCAGGCAGTCGGCAGCTTGCACAGATCCATAGATCACACTTTATTCACAAACTTCCGTTTCTTAGTTCTATATATTTTAGTTCGTAATGTTTAATAGTTTCTATTATATCACCTAATAATTTTGTGAAAAATTAAAAATATAAATATGCCCAGCCGGGAAGAGAACCCCGGTCTCCCGCGTGACAGGCGGACTGCTTACAACTACGCTAGCGAGAACACAATATTGATTGTACAAAGATTTTTATATAGTCAAGACGCTGTTTTGGGTTTCATGATTGTAACATTTTCAACCACAATTAAAGCAAGTTAGCGATGAAACTTTCCAAATTTCTGAAAAATCTGATGCAGAATTCGAAGATTCATCTACAATTGATGGTTTTCTATTGCAAGCGCCAGAAAAAAATTATTTACGGTTCAATGTGCCATTTTCATATTTCTCCGCGTGCGAAGTTGGTCTCAACCAACAGGTCAAAGGCGGATTATGAAAACTGACTTCAAAAATATGATCCGTCTTGTTAAATGATTAAAAGATAGTACAAGTATACAAATTATTAATAATTTTTAAACTTGTGTTCTCTTTAACTTTTGTAGGCCAAATTGCACGTTTTGAGTGTTGAAAAGTGAAACTTGTACATGCCAATTCGATCGATATGCGCAGTCACCATGGCACATAGCCATTATCATGCCATGCGTTTACCCATTCACAAAGGCACACTTCTCCGAAAATGTTTTTCATCCACCCTGCAGCGATTAAAGTGATGAAACTTTCCAGATATATTTAAAATTGTATGCAGAATTCAAAAATACATCTATAATTGAATTAATTCTATCTGCTACACCAGAATAGTGTTACAAAGTGCACATGCCAGTCCGATATATATGCGCAAAGAGCAAAAAACAAATCTTCGCAGAAAATGCTGTTTACATCCATCCGGCAGCGATTAAAGCGATGAAACTTTCCAGATATATTTAAAATTGTATGCAGAATTCAAAAATACACCTATAATTGAATTTGAAGTGTTTATTCATACCTCGGCTATGAATAAATTATCCCTTTATTCATAGCGAAACTTTCCTGGCTGGTCACGTGATTTGCCAAGTCACATGACTTAACGTATGTATATTTTTGTTGAATTCAAAATCGTATCCTAAGTAGCACAGTGGTAAGTGTCTCTGCCTGATAAGCGGGAGCTGTTGGTTCGATTCCCTGCCGGACACTATTTTTTTTAAAAATTCTTCAGGAATTAATTGGGTGAAAGCGACTTTTTAATAAACAAATATTAGGAACTATGATTATGAACTGATGTTTTAAATATTTGTTTATCACTTTTATAAAAGTTATCACTTTTTTATGTCTTTCAACACATCTTTCTCATATCTCTGTCTCTCACACTAGCTTCGTTATCTATGTCTCTCCTCTCTCTTTTCAACCTGCTTCATATATACCAGGTTTTCCTGCACTTTATATGAGTAGCATGTCCTTGTTTATTTGTTAATTCATCAGGCCAGTCAGTCGAAAGCCTGATGTTTTAATTGCCTAATCAAGTCTCTCTGAGGCGACGCATATTACTGTCAGCTTGGACCGGAATGATCAGGACATAAATAGTAGGAAATAGTAGGTCGGTAATGTAAACAAAGATGGATGCCTGTAAACAGTAAGTGTACAGAAACGCAAGTTAACAATTCTTGAACACGCCTGAGGACACAATTATTTGTATTGGGGATACCAATCTGGAAAATTATTCTTGATATTTAAACATTCATACTTCAACTATGTTTAAAGTATCCCTTTACTCATACTTCAGCTATGTATAAAGTATCTGTTTATTCATACTTCAGCTATGTATAAACTCTCCCAATTGAATTAATTCTATCTGCAACACCAAAAAAAAATACAATTAATTACGGTAAGTATGAAATATATTCTTATTTATATAAAAGGTCACGATGATTTCAACCAATCGCGGTGCACGGAATATTGGGCAAACCTTTCTTGGGAAGCCCATGATGACGTGTTTTCTTGTCACGTGAGATTTGAATGAATGAATGACGTAGAAAGAATGCATGGTAAATTAGATAGCGTTTTCCGGGACAAGGTGAGTCACCGCTAGGTGACTCCGTGTATCACTTTTTTTTTTTTCATTTCCGGTAATGGCACGAACAATGATACAATGGAACTCGCTATAAATACTCAATTTAAAAATCTGATCGAAAATGCTGCTACTATGGTACGAAAACTAACAGTGTAAGTTTGTAAGAAATTAAGGTACTCTTGCTTTTATTCACCCCAAACAAAAGGGAATCCCAGGGTATGACGTCACATCCAGGGCTTCCCTGTGTTGCGCCGAACATTCAGGGGGTTTCCGTGTGTTGCGCCGTAGCTCGGTGCGCAATTCTATGCGGTGGTGTGCGCTATTCTTTCACTTTCACTTTCCGGTTAGGGTTAGGGTACACACAACCCTAACCCTAATCCTAACCAGAAAGTGATTTGCAGGACCGATGCAAATGAGGATCGAAGGGAAACAGACACTCACACAGAAACGGGTTGCCACAGCCCCAAAGAAACAACACTGTGGGTGGGGCAATTGAAACGCACTCCAGCCGAACACAGGGAGATCACCGTCGGCGCTAAATATAGTTCATGACGCTAAATATAGCTCACGAAGTTTCTTTGGGGTGAATTAAAGCAAAAGTACCGAAATTAATTCTAGTTCTAGCATGTTGGAATGAATAATTTCATAATGAAAGGGTATACGAGTATAGTGTATAGTATGATGAGAAAATGAGATGACAGATGAGATTTACTGATTTAGAAAACAAAATTCAAAATAGATGGGCAACTTTTTAAAATATGGAATGGACGCAATGAAAAACGATTATATTCACTGTAGATTAGACTGAAGAAATTTCAAGCTCATGGTCAAGCAGGCAAATGATAACGCCTGGTGCAAAAAAATCCTCGTTTTTACAAAAACGTGCTGTTGTCGGCGGCCTTAGCTAACCATCGCTGTGCTACCGCACCGCGGCCATATTTAAAATTTACGTCACTTTTAAAATTGACACTTCGTACCAAAAATGTTAATAATATATTTAAGAAACACTTAAGAAGCAAACATTACTGCTCAAGCTGAACAAACTGGAAAGTTTGATGTCATCTAGCATATAATAATATTATTTAATATACTATTTATATAGAAGAACACTGCACTCTTCTGGCAACAATGGTTACTTACGTTTTGGAGTTCTTCGACTACAATTCAATTGACGCGAGAAACGGCGAGAAAACGAGCTCTCCAGACGGTAAGTTCACGTTTGTGTCTGTTTATTATTGTTCTATGGCGGTGCCGGCCTTTGACTGGCCTGTTCATGTCGACGAGATAGCGACGTCTGCTATAAATGTATATAGTTTCACAGTTCAGTAGCTTTATCATGAGTTTTCGGGGATTTTAATGTGTGTACAAACAATACGAATGATAAAGTAGTTTATTATGTCAGTAAACTTTACCTTGCACGATTTTTCTTGGCTCTTCGTTCTTCGTTCTGTTCCCAGTCGTTCCTCCTTTTCTAAGTCATCTAAAGTGTAGCATACATAGTCACTATTTAAAAATTGGGTTTTAGTACTTATGAAACAGTCACATTTGGTTACAGCTTGACAAGACGAATCCAACGGTATCTGAACGAAGATTATACGTCAATTCTAAGCGGAGTTATTATGAATATTTTTGTGTCGTGATCTACAAACAGGAAGTGCAGAGGAATCTGCAACAATGTGTTCTTTATGCGGCCTGTAAATTGGGAGCTGAGAAATTCTGCTTTCTATTACTGTGGCTTGTTTATTTTTAAACGGACAACATAGTACCATATATCACTGCGTCTGGGATGGCGAGGCCTAACTTGAAGTATTATGTGTTTTTCAATAGGATGTGCCTTGACCTAATTAACAATTAAAAATGGCCACCAATTGCTTATTATTCATTAAAAGTCTGTCGCATTGCTAACAAAACTAGTAACATGTATATTTTATTATGCGTTGTGGTAACAGGAAAGTAAAGGTCACATTCCTCTTTCGATAGAACGTCGAGAGGATTGAGAGGATCAACGTCATTGCACTGGGTTTTACCCCACATGGCTAAGTCTCTCTTCGCAGGGCAGCCTGCCGTAAGCATCGCACAAAGCACGAGTCTCCATGTCTCAGAGAAAAATTCACTCAACTTTTAAGACTTTTCAATAGGATGTGCTGTAACCTAATTAACAGTTAAAAATAGCTGCCCATTTATATTAATTAAATGTCATGTGAAATGTTCGTCGTTAGTGAAAGAACAATTCATCGAAATGTACTCATATTGTCTTAATGTACCCACTGCATTGCGACAGCTTTCTTTTGTTGATTAAATATCCTGCATTATTGTAAGTAAATAAGTTTGTAACTGCTGCATAAATTAAGCAGCAGTTAATTAATTATTAAAATATTAAATAATAAAAATATTAATTAATTAAATATTCACTAATAATTGATTTCTACTTCTGCCCTATAATTACACTGTTCTGTATCTAAAAGTGAGCAATTAATAATTAAATACTAACATTTTAAAAACAATAACTTATTTCACAGTATTTTATTTAAATTTAAATAATTATGTACTGGTGCGCTGCTAAGAAAAAAAGTACTCCTTATAGATTTACAGACGGGTCTGAAAACTAGCTTTTAAAATTATTTTCAGTCGTGCCAAAAGGTGCAAAATTATACAAGTACGCAGATAAGTTACTGCTACAAATGAAATTTGTATTCTGTTTAATTTTAGTAGTGAAATTGCCAGTTTTTAATTATAAAATAAAAAGGAGTTTGCTCTGCTATACTGCGCAATGCTAACTGCATGGGTCCGCAATTTTGAATTATCTCATTGTTATTCTAAAATTGGTTATTGTTTTCTGAAAAAAGTAAGAAACAGTAATTGTTGAAACTCTTCAAATATATGTAAAATTGCATGTAGAATTCAAAAATGCAATAAAACATCTACAATTTTTTAATATACATGAGCTATATGAAAAATTAGCTTACTGGGCATCAAATATCGAAAATAACTCCACAGAGCAATCACTTCTAGTGACACATTCTTGCAGTCTAGCAGGCAGGTCACTTCTGCAATTATTGGAATTGTTTCCCATGAAGTTTGACTGGTTATTTCTGAATACATCCAATCAGAAGCAAACGTGCGTATGCCAGGCATAGATCCGGATGTCACAAGAAACTTTATGCTAATTAGGTCATACCATACCCCTCCCATTTCGCGATATGCTGATGATTGACATTGCTATCTCAGTGAGTCTCAGTACAGTACGCACACTTACTGAATGAATGCCACCTCAGAGGTCAGTGTTTCCAACTTCGGCATGCAATCATGTTAGGTTTGCTTCCACTACACAGATTGCATCCAAGATAACTGGCTCTTTCTATCGTGGGCATGTTTTCTTTCCTAATATTTAAATATATTTGCCTTGGCAAAATGATGGACCCATTCTTAGGATTTCCACTTATCGTAGGATTCTTAACGTACATAATGTGCACAGTTTTGTCCTTATCTTGTATGGCTAGGTATCCTATCTCACTACACCCAAGAGATCAGGAGATGTGGGAATGTCATATATGTGTGTATTTATTAATCAATTGTCTTGGCCTCAAAGGTTTCCCCAATTGATATGTATGTGTAATATGTGTACAACATTGGAAACGACCAATCATTTCTCTTCTTTAAATATTCGTTACTATGCTGGACATAGCATTATGGTCTGATGTGTTTCTTAGTTGACTTATGCTGGTTTAATATACATTTCTGAGACCTATGATGCTATGTCATTGGTTGGATAATAATTATGTCCATATTCCATTGTTGTTGGCTCATGTGGATGATAGACTTGGCTAATGAAGACACCCCTGTTTTGGGGTGTCTAGTTGGTCATGCGCCAAAGTACACTTGTTCCTGCAGCGACACATTGTCGTCATTTGGAGGTGACTGGTTCAAATCCCAGTCGGTGTAACAAGTTATGTGGAGGGTCCCAAATACCCCTGTCACAATGCTTCAATAATATTCTTTAGCCCTGGCTGGGATAGGTCTTTGCTTGCCAACCCTCCTCCGTTCCCCAGACTCACTGTCACTCTCTCATTTGACCCCGGGGTCTACTCCCTGAGGTGTCTTTCTGGCTGACAACATATAACATGGCAATCGTCACAGTAAACTATAATTTCAATTTATTAACTTAATAAAGGACAGCACAGGAAAACATCAAGGCAGTTAAACAGATAGTTCTCTACAAATACAAAGGGGTAAGGTTTGTAGTCCAGGCACAGAGCCTCATAGGTATGATAATCCTAGGCCCAAGAATACGACAATGTCCCGTCAGTCGACATCTGCCTCACCGATTATGTCCTTAGTTAGTTCCCTCCTTCCAGATCGGTTGTGCGAACAACATGCCGCAGAGAACCAGGCCTACTAGTTCCAGTGGTCTTCTCTACACAGTGAGTCCAGTGTTCTTTGAAGCCCCATGGCACAAGAAAACATCACTTGACACAAATGTGGGTAGGATTTAAAATGATAGGAACAGTTCTTGAATGGGGAATGGGTATGGGTCTTTCAATGTCACTGACACTGATGGGTAGGACTGAGAATGAGGTGTAGGTCCAGCCAGGAACATAGGGTCAACCACTTCTTAGTTGACGATGGGATTTGTATTGAGCGGGTACTGAAGAATGCCACTAGTCCAGTACTAATCGGACCTCAATCTATTGAGTAGAGTAATTGGCCTGGGGTCGTCCCGACCGTCCATGGTTCACCTGAGACTTGCTTAAGGTGATTATATCGTGGCCTTGCAGATCCCTTTTGCTCCTTTCAATTCCAGGAGGACCCTGGAGATGACAGAGATTAGTGAGCGACTAGGCTGACTCAAGTACCACAATCCTGAGGACCAATAGGGCCTCAGTTACTAAATTTGTCATACATGTTCCTTACCCAATAAATTAGATAAGAGGCCCGAGTGAATGGGCCTGACATGTCAGGTAGCCCCTGGATTGGCTACGTCCCTGCTTGATTAGACCTCCAGCTTGTAAACGTCCTGTTGGCTACCCTAGTATCACAGTGTGAACATGGCCTGGCTGTGAATCGTTAGTGGCTGACATCAATATAGATGACAAACTCCGCGTTGTAGTGTATAAAAGGTTTATTTGAGTCATCAATTACATTTTCATGCTGCCGATGTAAATAAAGACATCTTTGTTGTTCTTCTCATGGCCGAATCCCAAGTGACGTGTGTGCAACCCCTGGATACCTAAACCCATTCGTGCTCACGTGTTCACTAACTTTATTTCCCCATTAGTTAATGAATGCGCAGCATTCATTAACTCTCTAACTACTAACCTAAATCCCTTACTGTTATATACCTCCCCTTCTTCAAGAAGACTTTTTCTCTGGAAAAGTCTCAACCCCAACCCTTAAACACTTAACTCAATACTGAAATATTTCTTCTTCTATACCACAGCTGCCCAACAATCCCTCAACATATATTTCATAATTCAAATCTCATCCTCCTATCTCATCATAGCCAAACGCTAACCAGAGACATACTTTATACAATGTCAGTAATACAAAACCCTACTATAAACTCTCTACAAAACTCTCTACAAAACTCTCTACAAAACTCTCTATAAGCGAACCGCTTATAAGTAGTGTCCATCTAAAGTAGTGTCCATCTAAATTATGATTGACAAAAATTGAAGATATTTTCCTTATCTTTTTCTCACTTAATCACATTCTCACTATTCCAGGATAGACAGAAAAAAGTTTAGTTTAGATTGGTTTGGTGCACACCGAAGAAAATTAGAAAGTAAGAAAATAGTAAGAAGTAATCACATTTCTCTTCCCATGCATTCTCAAAACTTTATAAAGTTTTCAAAATTTATCTTCATTGTCGTCAATAATAATTTTTGTTATCAAAAAGTTATGTTAATCCAAAACTACAACCTTTTGTATTATTCACCTCGTCAAGTTCAACCATTCCTTCAAAACCTCCAGAGTCCACTTATTTAAATGCCAAAATTCAACCTGGCATTCCCCCCATATTCTCCCATTAAACGCTGTTCAACCCAGCTCCTATTTCAACCCCCATTTACCCAGTATCGCCCGTCATTCCCCTCATCCATGGCTTTCAATTCATGTATTTACATTACGAACCGTCTAATGTAGTCCCTAATTCAATCCCCCAAACCATTTTTAACGGTTTAACTCTTTCCAACCCCCATGTATTTATCAATTGTTGCTGACAACCCCAGCCACTTTTAAATATACTCCTCCATTACTTTCTCTACTACATACTGAGTTACTTCGCTAATCACCACAACTTCCCCCTTAACTCAATCATGTTTCACCCTCAATTTCTATTTATAAACGTTATACACGTTAAGCAACTCAACTTCAAGTCACAAAATTCATAAAACGAAGCATGGCCCTTACTCCATGTTTCATATTTTCTGCAAGCTCCCAAAAACAACTCTTCATTTTTCCCCATAACTGAACGTCAACCTAAAAATTATTTTAAACACACCCAGGGTAACTCAAAAAAAAAAAACCCAAAGTTTTGTAAAATTAAACAGCTAAGGTAACATATCATCACATTTTATAAAGAACAACTGAAGTCAAAACAATAGAGCAAACAATATCAACCCCCTCATTCTTTGACATCATTTTTATCCCCACACATTATTCATAATAAACATATGTGATGAAATGAAAAATCATATATATACATACACCATAATATATTATGACTACTAATCAATCATTTTCCGTCTAAGAAAAACTCAACACTTCAAACTTAAAAATCAAAATGATAATAAAGCATATATCAATCACTCCTAACTTAATACAATATTATGTCTACTCATCACGACAACTCTCAACAACTCTTGATTAAGTTATTTGCTAACCTTCTTCATTTGAAATTCACAATTACCGTGTCCCACTTCTTCTTCTATCTGCAATCTGCAGAATATTCTACCAAGCTATTCATCACTTCTCCATTTTCTTAATAACTTCAAATTGTTTTCTATAA
This sequence comes from Cepaea hortensis, assembly GCA_963921405.1. Lineage (NCBI taxonomy): Eukaryota > Metazoa > Mollusca > Gastropoda > Stylommatophora > Helicidae > Cepaea > Cepaea hortensis. The sequence continues at coordinate 160,355,284 of OY992877.1, read as the reverse complement.
GTGCAATCTCTACATCAATGTCGTCATCTTCCCGAGGAGAAATATCTTCTTTCATATCACCATCCTCATCAGTTTCTGACTCTTCATCCATCTCTTGTTCCGCGTCTGTATACCCATTACTAGCAACTGCTAATCTTTTCCTTTCTAAATCCAATCTAATCTTTCTACCTTGATGTCTTAATGATCTTTCAAATAGTGGCATATCTTCATCACTTGAGGAATTTTCTCTAAATTTTCTTTGCCTCTTAATTTCTCTTTCTTTCTGTCTATCTAACTTTCTTTTTACTGCCTGTCTAGTATTCATAAATGGAGCATCTATTTTTTCTTTGATCGATTCTTCACTATTATAACCATCATACGTGTTGTTTTCCTCTGTCACGATCGTTTTTGGTATTGTTTCTTCTTGTTCACCAGTAGTAGATGCTGTTATTATTTGTTTTTGTACCAATTCTCTCCCATTATCTATAGGTATCGGATATTCTGTTCGTCTGACAATCTGTCCATCTGAAAATAATTCTTCTGAATAATAATTGTTATTATTATCCTCTGCATCTTTTTCTTCATTATCCCGTCTTAAATATTCTACATGTGAACGTGCAACATGCCCTGTAATTTGATTTTTTATAGTATATGATACTGGACCCTTTTTTTCTAAAATATAATATCCCGGGACCCAATGAGCATCAAACTTAGAGTTTCTCCTATGTTTTTTGTAATAAACTCTATCACCTATGTTAAACTCCTGTAAGTGTGCATTTTTATTTGTGTATTTCTTCTGTCTTTCTCGAGCCTTAATTATATTATTTCTTAAACGTATATGTGCTTTATATTCAAATCAAAATTGGAATATAGAAGTCAACAGAGGTCATGGGAAGTTGTGTTGAAGTCCTGCACTCTGGAGGAACAACTTATATCGTATTTTCAAGTCTTTGTGATGGGGTTGATGGTTGTTAGAACCGCCACACAACACATAATGTTCCGAGTGGTGAAACAGAGCAGCCATCGTCAATCTTGAATCCTGTGTTGACCTGCTCGTTCTTTTCGAAACGTATGGATGTTCCAGATATGCTGCCGTGAAATCTGGTCTTGCTGGAACTGTCGATTTAACCGTTATCGTCTGAAGTACATTGAAGGTGACCTTGGTAGTCTGAAGATAAGGTCCGGAGTTGTTGGTCAACACTTATAGTGAGCCGGCTCAATCAATCAATCAACCAATCAATCAATTGATTATTGTCTCGATCGTTCTCATTTCAAATCCTGGTCACGGCACCAAATCAGGTCATACCACAGTGTGAACATGGCCTGGCTGTGAATCGTTAGTGGCTGACATCAATATAGATGACAAACTCCGCGTTGTAGTGTATAAAAGGTTTATTTGAGTCATCAATTACATTTTCATGCTGCCGATGTAAATACAGACATCTTTGTTGTTCTTCTCATGGCCGAATCCCAAGTGACGTGTGTGCAACCCCTGGATACCTAAACCCATTCGTGCTCACGTGTTCACTAACTTTATTTCCCCATTAGTTAATGAATGCGCAGCATTCATTAACTCTCTAACTACTAACCTAAATCCCTTACTGTTATATACCTCCCCTTCTTCAAGAAGACTTTTTCTCTGGAAAAGTCTCAACCCCAACCCTTAAACACTTAACTCAATACTGAAATATTTCTTCTTCTATACCACAGCTGCCCAACAATCCCTCAACATATATTTCATAATTCAAATCTCATCCTCCTATCTCATCATAGCCAAACGCTAACCAGAGACATACTTTATACAATGTCAGTAATACAAAACCCTACTATAAACTCTCTACAAAACTCTCTACAAAACTCTCTACAAAACTCTCTATAAGCGAACCGCTTATAAGTAGTGTCCATCTAAAGTAGTGTCCATCTAAATTATGATTGACAAAAATTGAAGATATTTTCCTTATCTTTTTCTCACTTAATCACATTCTCACTATTCCAGGATAGACAGAAAAAAGTTTAGTTTAGATTGGTTTGGTGCACACCGAAGAAAATTAGAAAGTAAGAAAATAGTAAGAAGTAATCACATTTCTCTTCCCATGCATTCTCAAAACTTTATAAAGTTTTCAAAATTTATCTTCATTGTCGTCAATAATAATTTTTGTTATCAAAAAGTTATGTTAATCCAAAACTACAACCTTTTGTATTATTCACCTCGTCAAGTTCAACCATTCCTTCAAAACCTCCAGAGTCCACTTATTTAAATGCCAAAATTCAACCTGGCATTCCCCCCATATTCTCCCATTAAACGCTGTTCAACCCAGCTCCTATTTCAACCCCCATTTACCCAGTATCGCCCGTCATTCCCCTCATCCATGGCTTTCAATTCATGTATTTACATTACGAACCGTCTAATGTAGTCCCTAATTCAATCCCCCAAACCATTTTTAACGGTTTAACTCTTTCCAACCCCCATGTATTTATCAATTGTTGCTGACAACCCCAGCCACTTTTAAATATACTCCTCCATTACTTTCTCTACTACATACTGAGTTACTTCGCTAATCACCACAACTTCCCCCTTAACTCAATCATGTTTCACCCTCAATTTCTATTTATAAACGTTATACACGTTAAGCAACTCAACTTCAAGTCACAAAATTCATAAAACGAAGCATGGCCCTTACTCCATGTTTCATATTTTCTGCAAGCTCCCAAAAACAACTCTTCATTTTTCCCCATAACTGAACGTCAACCTAAAAATTATTTTAAACACACCCAGGGTAACTCAAAAAAAAAACCCAAAGTTTTGTAAAATTAAACAGCTAAGGTAACATATCATCACATTTTATAAAGAACAACTGAAGTCAAAACAATAGAGCAAACAATATCAACCCCCTCATTCTTTGACATCATTTTTATCCCCACACATTATTCATAATAAACATATGTGATGAAATGAAAAATCATATATATACATACATACACCATAATATATTATGACTACTAATCAATCATTTTCCGTCTAAGAAAAACTCAACACTTCAAACTTAAAAATCAAAATGATAATAAAGCATATATCAATCACTCCTAACTTAATACAATATTATGTCTACTCATCACGACAACTCTCAACAACTCTTGATTAAGTTATTTGCTAACCTTCTTCATTTGAAATTCACAATTACCGTGTCCCACTTCTTCTTCTATCTGCAATCTGCAGAATATTCTACCAAGCTATTCATCACTTCTCCATTTTCTTAATAACTTCAAATTGTTTTCTATAAGTGCAATCTCTACATCAATGTCGTCATCTTCCCGAGGAGAAATATCTTCTTTCATATCACCATCCTCATCAGTTTCTGACTCTTCATCCATCTCTTGTTCCGCGTCTGTATACCCATTACTAGCAACTGCTAATCTTTTCCTTTCTAAATCCAATCTAATCTTTCTACCTTGATGTCTTAATGATCTTTCAAATAGTGGCATATCTTCATCACTTGAGGAATTTTCTCTAAATTTTCTTTGCCTCTTAATTTCTCTTTCTTTCTGTCTATCTAACTTTCTTTTTACTGCCTGTCTAGTATTCATAAATGGAGCATCTATTTTTTCTTTGATCGATTCTTCACTATTATAACCATCATACGTGTTGTTTTCCTCTGTCACGATCGTTTTTGGTATTGTTTCTTCTTGTTCACCAGTAGTAGATGCTGTTATTATTTGTTTTTGTACCAATTCTCTCCCATTATCTATAGGTATCGGATATTCTGTTCGTCTGACAATCTGTCCATCTGAAAATAATTCTTCTGAATAATAATTGTTATTATTATCCTCTGCATCTTTTTCTTCATTATCCCGTCTTAAATATTCTACATGTGAACGTGCAACATGCCCTGTAATTTGATTTTTTATAGTATATGATACTGGACCCTTTTTTTCTAAAATATAATATCCCGGGACCCAATGAGCATCAAACTTAGAGTTTCTCCTATGTTTTTTGTAATAAACTCTATCACCTATGTTAAACTCCTGTAAGTGTGCATTTTTATTTGTGTATTTCTTCTGTCTTTCTCGAGCCTTAATTATATTATTTCTTAAACGTATATGTGCTTTATATTCAAATCAAAATTGGAATATAGAAGTCAACAGAGGTCATGGGAAGTTGTGTTGAAGTCCTGCACTCTGGAGGAACAACTTATATCGTATTTTCAAGTCTTTGTGATGGGGTTGATGGTTGTTAGAACCGCCACACAACACATAATGTTCCGAGTGGTGAAACAGAGCAGCCATCGTCAATCTTGAATCCTGTGTTGACCTGCTCGTTCTTTTCGAAACGTATGGATGTTCCAGATATGCTGCCGTGAAATCTGGTCTTGCTGGAACTGTCGATTTAACCGTTATCGTCTGAAGTACATTGAAGGTGACCTTGGTAGTCTGAAGATAAGGTCCGGAGTTGTTGGTCAACACTTATAGTGAGCCGGCTCAATCAATCAATCAACCAATCAATCAATTGATTATTGTCTCGATCGTTCTCATTTCAAATCCTGGTCACGGCACCAAATCAGGTCATACCACAGTGTGAACATGGCCTGGCTGTGAATCGTTAGTGGCTGACATCAATATAGATGACAAACTCCGCGTTGTAGTGTATAAAAGGTTTATTTGAGTCATCAATTACATTTTCATGCTGCCGATGTAAATACAGACATCTTTGTTGTTCTTCTCATGGCCGAATCCCAAGTGACGTGTGTGCAACCCCTGGATACCTAAACCCATTCGTGCTCACGTGTTCACTAACTTTATTTCCCCATTAGTTAATGAATGCGCAGCATTCATTAACTCTCTAACTACTAACCTAAATCCCTTACTGTTATACTAGGAACCCTTTGCATACAAGATTCATTCTCCACTCTCATACCCTGCCTTTATTATTACTGGGCACATTCATTTCCTGGCTTCCCTCTCACTTGCAAACCCTCTCTTTCTCACGACACAGCTCTTGTGGTGTTGTGTGCGTAATTATGTGTGTTTCCCCCTTAACTAATATTATAGTAGTGGGTCTGTATGGCACGCAGTGTAGTTCCCTGTCCCTAGCAAGAATAGGAAAGAAGAAACCACCCCTTCCGGCCGCTGCTCTGGTCTGAGCTGTTGCCGCAATGCACCGGTAGTGCCTCACATAACACGTAGATCTAGATGAGTTCCGGTTCTCTCCAATGAGAAACAGAGGTCTATTTATATCTCTGACATCATCTTATCGACCAGTAATTATTCAATCCACCTGGTCACCCCATCTGCCAAAAGATGAAAGAGAAAGCACAGTGGATACCCTCTTCCGGCTCAAGAAGACAGAACATAGATGGGTGGAACCCGTCCCCACGGAGCCCTCCCCTCCTTCCGGCATACCGTATATATGTCGTGTTTATATTCAAATTAGAGACAATACTATGCCGAGTTCAGGCGGTAGGAAGAAAGATAGCACCCGCCCATCTGCTGCCCAGAACAAACGAAATCATCTAGGGAAATATATTGCTCAGATTCGTTCCCAGAATAAGATGCCTAGCTGGACTGGCCAACTGTCAACCCACTTTCGACATGGCCTGACTGGCTTTTCGCCAATTCGTCTCACCAGTCGAGACAACCGAGATTTATAGGCCAAGGTCTGGCAAGACTAATTAAAACCCAAGCTCACCTTTCAATCCACCAGCAGGATGCACCTAATTTGTACAAATCTTTAAATTTTTAATACATGGTGCAGATGACAAACATTAGGTGTTTTCAACAGACATTGTTTGCCCCAGAAGTTGAACTAGTGCGTATTTGGTGCAAGGCGCCCCATCGGGTTTTCCCGAAGAAAAGTCAGATTTCCAATAGTTCTCTTAAGAAGATCGGGTGGTAAAAGTAACCAAGCGAACTATCTTTCAGGGGAATTGATCGGATAAGAGAACTGAGATTCCCCGAAAGCCATTTCCCACTGTTTTCCCAAACCCAAAGAAGGTATGAGGACATGGGTCACTGGCGTTTTTTTTTTTTTTTTTTTTTTTTTTAAGCATATCCTTTACAGGACTTAGCTGTCAACACCAGCATCTTTCAGCTGTATGTTGATCTCTTGGCAAGATTACGCTCAGTAGTTTGCCATTGCTTTCTGAGCGGCCGGCTCAGTATCCCGCAAGTCACGAGCGGGGGTCGAACCGCCTCAGTTCTCGCTCCGCTACGAGACTCTGCGTGATAAACGGGATTACAGAGATAAAGTGTTGTAACCCCACAGCCAGAGAGACCGGCGGCGTTTTGTTACAGTCGGTAATTATAGCTTTCAATTTTTTATGTTGTCTAGTGCGTCCTCTAGTCTGTAATTATAATTGATATAAATAATTGATAGCCGATATAAATGGTTATTATAAAAATTGCCAGCCCCTAGTTGAGATCTTATCCAGTACCGTCTTAGCCTGAGGCAAATACTATAATCTGTCAGCCATGGTTCCTCTTTTTGTTTGTCCAATATATTTTGTTTGAATTGAAGTTTTGCTTGTTTACACCAGAGCTGCAATATTTGTGCCTTTTGGGTGACCGTTCTACTTCTTCCCTGCATTTGTTGACCTATGAGACCAGCATGGGACTTTGATAATCTCCACGCAGTGAATGTTTTTGACACCTACATGCTTTGGGGCAAGTGTAACAGATTAGGGACAGTCATGATCTTTGCTTCAATTTTGAGAAATTTGCATATAAGGCAAGGGTTCCTCTCATAGCACCAATATTCTATTTAGTTGATGACATGAGGTGGACTATTGAACTGAAATTGTCTGATTTTGAACTGATGACTGTCAGGGACTGTTCCATTTAGTGATTTCTAGGGTTCACCAAGTCAAAGATCCCATGCCATATCATTTAACGTTTATGTTGGCCACTTATCTGTGGTGTATGATGAGGTTGTGTGGCAGAAGTCTTGCATGGGGTTCCATAAAACCACTGCAGAGCCCACTCATGCAACTCAATGGCCTTGACTTCCCCTGTGACTGACAGCTTAAAATATCTTTTTATAACTACAGAATATTTATGTCTTTATTTGCAGAATTGTTAAATGATGAGTAACCCAAAGCACAGCCATAAACACAAGAGAACTGAGTTTGTGGCATCTGAGCTTAATAATGTTTTATCTGTCCGGGCTGAACACATACGCCAGAGACTGTTGAATGAACGGCTGGCAGAGGATAGCATTGCAGCAGTAGCGGATGAAGATCATGAGATAGTGGATATTGGCCATGTTGAAAGGTATGATTCATATGTTGTGAGAAAGCAGTAATTCTTACAAATAACATAAACATTGTATTACATCACATTACTGTATTCTAATTTCATTAAAAAAAATCATTCTGTTTTATCACAAATACCAATAAAATTACATGTTTTGAATATGATAAATGTTACACGCTCTGTTACTGAACCGACATAGTTACATCCATCGTGGGATCTTTTAGCACTGGACATGCAATGTGATTTTCATCATAATTAATTAAAGAAAATACGCACATTTCCTTAAGCCATTTTAATTCTTGAACTCTGTTCCCCTAGGCCTTCAGATATCCTGTACTTGTGCTCCTGAGAGGAAAAGCTTAAATTTTATGTCATCTTGCCACCTCTTCATTATCTCAGTCTTCTGTAATTTCTTCTGATGAATAATCCTGATGTAAAAGTTTCCATCATCATCATCATTTGCCAGTGCCTGCCACAATTCTCATCAAGTAAACAAATTAGATCTACATTTTCTGCAGCTAGTACTTGAACCATGTTTGTTTGTCTCTGTTGCAAAATTCACAGAAAATTTGCACTCAGAGTACCATAGGTCTTCAGTGCTGAGTTTTGCAATCTTTGTCTATTATTGTTGGTAGGCATAATATAAACAACATGCATTATGCTGATCACATGGCTTTAGTCTATGAAAATTAAACACACAAGAAATGATAGATGTAGATGCAGCAGGAAGTTATATGCTTTAGTTACCTGAAAAGAAATTATATGCAGTGGCATTAAATTCATATGCAGTGGCATAATGGTTAGTGTGGTTGCTTTCAAGACAGTGATCCAGAGGTAGGATAGTTTTCTTTCGACCTGTATGGCTCTGGAGTCAACCCAACCTCATAACCTGGGTACTAGACAACTTTTAGAATTTTATGACAATTCTCTAGGAAGGAAAGGTGATGAGGAAGGGAAACTGGCCACCCCACCTCATATGTCATAGCCTAGAATATATGAGGGGCTAACATTTCACACCTCAATAGCACTATCTGCCAGGGACCTTAAAGTTAATTGCGTGTTCTTTAGAGGATGTAGCAGTCAACCCCAGCATTTTTTGGCTGTTCGTGATTCCTGGGCAAGTTTACATTCAGTAGTTTTCCATTGCTTTCTGAAAGAGTTTGCCATTGCTTTCTGAACGACCGGCATCCATACCATTTCATAAAAAACCAATGAAAGGCGGTCTGTTGCCAAATCACCCACAGCTGTGTTTTGAACGCTGGTATGCAGGATTACGAACTTCATCCATAACTCCTTTGCCACGGAGCCGGCTAAGAGACTACCTTTGGAAAATAAAATGCCCCTTGATATTATGTACACTAATAGTAGAATGTATTAATTCTTCATGTTTCTTCTGTTCCCATATTTGTTTTTAAAGTGTATATTTTACTCTTTAGCTGCTGTAAAACGTATACTTTAAAAGTAAATTATCACAGCAAATACTGCAACTTTATTATTAATGTGAAGTTTGTAAACATTGTTTAATATTATTTATTCCAACACATTAATTAAAATGCACTTTAACAACACATATTATGAAACAGAAGTTAATAGCTATCAAATGTTAATCTCAGGCCACTACCTGTGAGCTCTGACATTGCACCTGTTTCTCAGGCACGACTTAGAAGAAGGCAGAAAACCAAAAGTGCTTCAAAAGTTACCAGTCAGCCTGTCAGCCAGGTATTTTTATTGTGTTATACCTTGTCTACTCTTTACATTTGTTAAAGTAATTTTGTAATGGTACTGCGTCTTCTAAAATTCTTTGTGTCATACATATTTAAACATGCGCATAACATAAATTGAGAACCGCGGTAGTCTTGTATGAAGAGGTACTCCCAGCTCTTGGCCAGTGTGAAATCTGATCCTCAGCAGCTCATCACATGTGTATGAAGTCTGATTCACCCTCTTTATATGCACATTGGGAGTATGGTATTAGTATTTAGTGACACAAGGTAATTAAGTCTGAATCATCATAGCCGCTATTTACTTTCCCATGACCAACCTCTTGTACTCAGTTTATCATACTGGACCGGCCTCAGAGTATATTCTTATTAATGCTCTTGGGATTGAACCACCTGGACTCCGTGTTAGTAGTCTAATGAACTAATAACTATGCGCTAAAATGGTCATGGTTCGCCATCGCACGCAATCACCAAAGTATATGAATGAACTTAAATTGTGTATAAAAATACCTAAAATATGTATGGATAACTTAATATGTGGTTATAATATTTTAAAATGTATGTAGAGTAACTAAATTCAAGGTAGAATAACTTAAAATATGTACAGAAAAATTTTAAATATGTTTAGCATCATTTTTGAAATTAATATTTATGATACATGTACCTGTTGCTTCAGGTGTCAGAGACAAAGCTGGCATCAGGTGGCCATGGTAAACATGGGAAAGGGAGTAGCACAGTTGATATCAAAGGTTACCGACCTGAATATACATGGAATAGAGGTGGACGTGTGAAGGAATTGAGAATCAGGTAATTATAGTATTTAAGTGACATAATTAATTAGTTTTTATTGACTCACTTAAAGGAAAAAGCCCAACAGATGGGGCTGGTTATCAACCAAGATAAGACAGAATATATGGTAATTTCAAGAGACGGAATGGCTAAAAACTCTGGCCACATACAAATAGATAATATGACCATTAAAAGAACGGAAACATACAAATACCTGGGTACAATCTTCAACTGCTCCAACATCATAAGGGAAGAAATACAAACTAGAATCAACTCTGGAAATAGATATACTATGCACTACAACATCTACTATAATCAAAGGCGCTATCTCGTAATACCAAAATCACAATATACAAAACACTGATCAGATCAGTTGTGCTGTATGGCTCTGAAACCTGGAGTACAACGAAAGGAGACGAAGCCTTGTTACAAACCTTTGAGAACAAAATTTTAAGACGCATCTTTGGACCCATTAGGGATACACAAAGTGGAGAGTGGAAAAGAAGAAGTAACAAAGACATTTATGATCTGTTTAAGTCCCCGCTAATCACTGGTATCATGAAGGCTAATAGACTACAATGGCTGGGGCATATAGAAAGAATGGAAGATAATAGGGAAACAAAACTCGCTTACACTCAGGAAATAAATGACCGTAGACCCCGAGGTAGACCAAGAAGGCGGTGGAGAGATAATACATATACAGACCTACAAGCACTTGGAATCAACGACTGGCAAGAGAAGGCCCACCAGAGAGACGAATGGAGACAGATTGTATCTGCAGCAAAGAACCTCAATGGCTCGGAACGCTGAAGAAGAAGAAGAAGAATTAATTAGTTTTGCTTGTCAGTTATAATTTTCTTAATGCTTATAGTCTGAAAGTTTAATGTAACATGAAAATTAAGTTATCCAGTTGCATGTTTTCACTTTGAATAAACACGACATACTTTTAACATGTACATTTTTATTTAATTCATTTTTTTCAGGTGCATTGCTAGAAAGTTTTTATTGTTGTGGTGCAGAAAAACATTTGGTCGAGTACCATTGTCGGTAGCTAGGTAAGTACACAGGACATTTGCTTTGAAGTTACTCTTTGGTGCTGTAGAATAAACCAAGACAATAAAGTGAGACCAAGGAGTTTGACAAATAAAAGCCAATGCAAAATCAAACATTTTGGCAGGTCTTTATCTTTTTACTCCTTATAGTCCATGCTGTGAGGTGTTGCTCATCATGTCTGTTCACAGCCGTAGGCTTCATGTACTATTAATAATTTCTGACACCTATGCTCTTCCATGCCTTGAAGTCAAATTGTCCAGCTTCTTCTCTCTTGGTCTTTCCCTGCCTCTCTTCCTTTCCAGCTTTCCTGTTATCACAACATACTAAAACATTCCCCTTCTTTCTCATGATGTAATCTGCCTTCTTCTCTTGCTAGTAACCAGTTCTGTTTGGGGATTTACTTCTTTCAAGATATTTGCATTCCACTGTATATCCATCAGTGATATTTTTATCATTCTTCTATAAAGCCACATCTCTTCAGCTTCTTATAATTAATCACTAGTCTGCTGATTGCTCATCGAAGAGATTATTTCCTCACATTTGGATTTACTCCATATAATAACTCCTTTTCTCACCTCTTTATCAGCACAAAAAATGTAAAAGAAAAAAGAGAACATAAGACCTGACCTGACAACCAATATATTATTTCCAAATGTAACACAAAACAACCTATTCAATATGTAATTAACTGTATTTGTATTATTCTTTTGGTTGTTGAGTTCATTAATCAAAATGAACATTAATTTGTCATGTATTTCACAACAATACTAAATGAATACAGAAATGACACTGAAGCAACTATATGAAGACATAAAAATAGTATACAAACATTTTAAACAAAAATGAAGCAAGCAGAATGAAATTAAATATAAGGTACTTAACTGCTTCAAAGATTAAAATCAAGATTTATAAATTTTCTTAACACATGTCTCTGTTAAAAAGTGTCTTTACATTTTACATGGCACTTGTATTTTCATATTCTGTACACTTGTTATTCTATAAGTAAATTTGTGTAACTAGTCAGTATTGATTTTCTTTGAAGCTGTGTTAAATGAATGGCATATAACAGTTTTTGTTGACTGAAATCACCCAGGCAGCATTATAACCTACAACTTACGTTCAAATACTTCTACTTATGGCACAACTGCTGGTGGGTGCAAGTCAAGGAATGGAGGCTTAGTGTGAGAGCAGAGTGCCATTACAGGTCAGAGTTATGTTGTCTTTATTACTTTCTGTATGCTGTGACTAGTAAAACAAAATAGAACATGCCTACAAGAGAACAATAAAATAACTGGTAGAAATCAAGAGAATCGGTCAGTTCAATGTTTAGGATAATTTGCTATTTACCACCGACCCCAGATATGTAAAATGGTCTACTATCTCTAGTTCGGCGTCGTCAATAAAGATTGATGGTACCCCATGTGCACCTTGTGACATAATCTGTGTCTTCTTTTTGCTAATTGTTAAACCAAATTCAGAACAAGCATTGGAGAATGCAGATAGTAGACATTGCAATTCTTCCTCAGAGTGGGTCGTAACTGCAGCATCATCTGCAAAAAGCAACTCTCTGATCAGTACCCTCCTAATTTTGGTCTTAGCCTTCAATCTCTGAGCATTGTAGAGGCCGCCATCTGAGCGTGAGTGAATGTATATACCACCATCCTGATCACGAAATGCATATTTCAGTAGAAGTGAAAAGTATATTCCAAAGAGGGTGGGAGCTAGTACACAACCTTGCTTAACTCCACTCTTGATTTCAAATTCTTCAGAAGTTGCACCATCAAACTTGATTATACCCTTCATGCCTGTGTGGAACGATTCCACAATGGACAGAAGAGTTGGTGGGCAGCCAATCTTCTTTAGTGCCTTGAACAGACCCTCACGACTGACCAAATCAAATGCCTTTGTGAGGTCGATGAAGGCAATAAACAGTGGTTGATTCTGTTCACGGCATTTTTCTTGCATTTGTCGCAATGAGAATATCATATCAGTGGTAGACCGGTTCTGTCGAAAGCCACACTGTGATTCGGGGTAGACTTGATCTCCTAGGACTTGAAGTCTGCGCAGAACAATTCTGGCAAATACTTTTCCAACAATACACAGAAGTGAGATACCCCTATAGTTGTTGCAGTCGCTCCGATCACCCTTGTTCTTGTACAGTGTTATGATGCTTGAATCTTTGAAATCCTGTGGGACTTGTCCTTCACGCCAGCATAGCTCTATTAGCTGGTGGATCTGTATAGTGAGTGTGTCTTGCCCACTCCTGATAACCTCTATTGGAATCCCATCCTTACCTGGAGCCTTGCCAGATGCAAGTTCATTTATAGCACACTTAACTTCTGTTATGGTGGGAAGTGTGTCCAGGTGGTCAAGAGTTGGTAGAGCCTCTATGGCGTTGAGGGCATTATCCGCTAGTTTGGTCTCACTTGAGTAAAGCTCCAAATAGTGCTCTACCCATCTGTCCATCTGCTGTTTCTTATCAGTGATGACTTCTCCAGTCAAGGTTTTCAATGGTGCACTTCTTTTGATCACTGGACCACAGGCTTTCTTTATTCCTTCATACATACTTCTTATGTCTCCCTTATCACTTGCGATTTGAATGGACTCACATAACTTGATCCAATAATCATTTGCACACTGCCTGGCAGCCTTTTGCACATCCTTCCTAGCTTGCCTTAGCTCACTCAGAGTGTTACGCGTTGGTCTTTCCTTGTTTCTTAAGAGAGCTTTCTTCTTCTTATCAATCAAGGGGGTTCCAAATGTTGCTGTATGTAGCCGAGGCGCGATGTTGGGGTGAGCGCCCAACATTGCTCAAATACCTCAATGGCTCGTGAATACATAACCTCTGCAGCAAAAGTCCAACTCCTGGCCTTCACGTGGCGGGCCTGTTTAAACTAACAGGAGAAGGGGCGACGGCGAGTCCCTGGCGCCGGAAAATAACCAGTATGCTCTAGATGTGTATGCACGTACATGCATGCGCAGACAGGCGTGTGCGCGCGTACACATCTACACTCGAGTGAGACCACAGTCTGCTCTAGCAAAGAAAGGTGCTGAAGACGGAGGCAACCAGCCAAGAGGCGCACCACAGAAATCAGGATGCCACGCAATCACGCAAAATGGAATATGTCGACTACTGCTAATCGTTATGGTGCTCGCCCTGCTTTGGACCCCCAGGCAGGTGCAGTGCCGGGCCCTATGTCTCGAAAGGGTCCAACCCCAACTACTGGAGGTCCTTCTCAGATGTCCTGTGGAGCCAGGGGACATGAGAATAGGATGACTGGCCATACTAAACGAAGACTTAAAATAATGCACTGGAATGCGGAGGGAGTCAGCAACAAAAAAATAGAATTAGAAAAAATCTTGGACCAAGAAAAAGTAAGCATATGTTGCTTGCAAGAAACTCACCTCAATGAAAATATAGCCTTCAAAATCAGAGGCTACCAGTGTTACCGATCTGACCGAAAGAACAGGCGAAAAGGTGGGATACTGACCCTTGTAAGAAATAACATCATGGCTTCCCAAATCAAAGTCTACATGGAAGGGGCTGAGTATCAGACACTTAAACTTAAGACAGGTAATACAGATCTACATCTGATCAATTACTACTGTCCAAGTGACCGCCCACAGGCACTGGACACTCTACCACTAAAAGAAAAAATGATTGTGTGTGGCGATTTCAACAGCCACTCGCAGAGCTGGAGCTATGATCACATGGACCAGAGAGGAGAGAGACTGGAAGACTGGCAGGATCAGAATAAATTCATGTTGATTAACAAGCCGTCCGACCCACATACTTTCTACTCGAGATCATGGCACTCTACAACTACACCTGACCTGGCTTTTCATTCACCAGACCTGGAGTGGAACATTACACGAACTGTTGGGAAACAACTTGGTGGCAGTGACCATCGGCCAGTCTTTCTAACCGTAGAAAATGAGCTTGTAAGTGAAAGCAGCACCCTCTCGAGGTGGAACTACAAGAAAGCAGACTGGGCAATGTACAAGCATCGCACCAGCATACTGGTTAGAAACCTGAACACTGAGAAAGACATAAATAAAGCAGTTGAAGAGTTTGGGAAATGCATACTACAGGCAGCGCGAGAAACAGTACCAAGAGGAGCCCGTAAACAATATAAACCCTACTGGAGTAGTGAACTGGAACAGTTGCATAATGATGTTGAAGTGTGTAGAAAGCAAGCAGAGGCCACACCCAGCCAAGAGCACCACAATAAATTCCAGCATGCAAAAGCCAAATTTCAAAGAGCCAAGCTGCAGGCTAGACGGAAAAGCTGGCAGGAGAAAACGGAGTCTCTGAACTTTGAAAGAGACACAAGGAAATTGTGGAAGCTAATAAAACAGCTTAATGACGAGGGCACAGGGAGAAACTCAAAAATTGCACTACATAAAGATGGAAAAATCTTAACAAGAAAGCAAGCAGCTGACCATTTTGCGGACTCGTTCGCACAAGATAGCAATATCAAAATTAGTCCAGAGAAACAACAAGAGATTCGAGAGAAACGACAACATACAGAACAGAAGGAAATAGTACATGAGGTTCTGGAGGCACCCATCACAATCAGCGAACTGGAGCTAGGCATATCAAAACTGAAAATGAGAAAGTCACCAGGAGCTGATGGTATCTCCAATGAAATGATCAGGAACCTAGGAACAGAGGCCAAAACAAAGCTGTTGCAGATCTTCAATAACAGCTGGACCTTAGGCAGTGTTCCACAAGCCTGGAGAGAAGCAATCATGATACCCCTCCTAAAATCAGGGAAAGATGGTTCCATTGCCTCTAGCTACAGACCAATTAGCCTCACCAGCTGTCTCTGCAAAACACTGGAGCGCATCATCAATCACAGACTGCAGTGGTACATTGAAAGTAAAAACATCCTTGTGCCACAGCAGGCTGGCTTTAGGCAGTGCTACTCTACGGAAGATCAGACAACCTACCTCTCTCAAGAAATTGAGGATGCATTCCAAGAGAAGAAGCTGGTGCTTGCGGCATGGATAGATCTGAAGAAAGCCTTTGACAAAGTCTGGAAAGAAGGTCTGATGAAGAAACTGAGAAACTGCAAAGTCAATGGAAGAATGTACAAATGGGTGAAAGCATACTTGTACAACAGAAGAGCCCGAGTACAGATAGACGGACTCAAGAGCAAGAAAGTACTACTGCGTCACGGTGTCCCCCAGGGCGGAGTCTTGTCCCCCACACTTTTTCTAATCTTCATCAATGATCTTGTTGCTCACCTACCGCATGGAATTAAAGCGGCAATGTACGCCGATGACCTGGTTCTATGGAGCACAAATGAATATGCATCAGTGGCCACCAGATTGCTACAAAGAGCTGTAGATACATTTGCTGCATGGGCAAATAGATGGTGTGTCAGCATAAACACTGACAAGTGCAGCACCACCCTATTTACCCTCTCTCCAAAACAAAAGGCAGGGATCATCCAGATAAATGGAACACCCCTAAGAGAAGATAAAGAACCAACATACCTTGGAGTAACATTTGATGGCAAGCTGACATGGAGAAAGCACATCAACAAAGCAGTAGCAAAAGCCAGAAGGAAAATAGCCATCCTGAGAAAGCTAAGTGGAACCACATGGGGAGCCAGTACGAAAATACTTAGCAAAGTTTACCAACAGAGCATACGACCACACCTGGAATATGGGTCAACTGCGTGGTGTTCAGCATCAAATACCACACTACAAGAGCTGGACAAGGTGCAAAATCAAGCACTTAGAGTCACCACAGGAGGGATGAGATCAACCCCTATAGTGGAAATGGAGAAGATGGGGAGGACACAGGCACTGAGTGAGCGCAGAGATACGAAAACGCTAATACAAGCAGAAAAGTTCCTCAGCTTGCCAGGCCACCCTATGAAGAACAGATTTGAAAACCTAGCTATGGGGCGGTTGAAAAGAAGTAGTTTTATCCACCAGGCCAAACGACTCTGCAGAGAAACCACTGATCTGCCCACAGTTGGTATCCCCCTAACAACTATTCCAGAGCGAACTCCATGGAAAGATGAGCATAGACTATCGTTACAAATCCAGACAAAAGTGAGAGGAATATTTGACAAGGAAGAACAGAACAGTGTGCAGCGCAGAACGGCCACTCTCAGCTTCCTTGATGAAGAATACCCACAGGACCTCTGGATCCGAGTCTACACAGATGGGTCAGCACAAAATGCTGTTCGAAATGGAGGAGCGGGAGTGTACATAGAATACCCAAATAATACTAGGGACACAGCCAGAGTACCGACAGGAAAGTACTGCCATAACTATGATGCCGAAATTGAGGCAATCAAGATAGCAACAGAGAAATTACTAAATAACAGCAATGGTACACAACCTGTGGTGCTACTAACAGATGCAAAATCAGTACTCGAGGCGCTCCTCTCTGGGAAATTGCCAGTACTAAGGACACTACTTTCTGAACTTAGCAGTCAGCATAAAGTCACCATACAGTGGATACCATCCCACTGTGGAGTACCTGGAAACGACAGAGCTGATCAATTGGCTAAGGAAGGAGCCAAAGAGGAACAGCCTGATGTGCCCGTTACATACCACCAAAAGAAAAGAATGATCAAATCAGTCAGAAAGCCACCAAAACCTGCTCAAGATGACTACCACATTATGGACAGACCAGAACAAGTCATTATTCTGCGCCTCAGAACAGGACACAATAGATTACGCAACCACATGTATACAAAATTCAAGATTGGTGAAACAGCCATGTGCACATGTGGATTGGCGTCGCAGACAGCAGAGCACATACTCCAAGACTGCCCAAAATATAACATATCTAGGCAAACCTTCTGGCCTAGAGAGACGACAGTGGAAGATAAACTCTATGGACCACTGTGTGAACTGAAAAAAACAGTTCAATTCATGCAAGAGACGACATTGCAGATATAGACATATTTCAAGCGAACGAAAGAAGAATCAATCAAGGGCTGCAGAGTCTCGCTGTTGGCCGCAAACCAGTCCTGCCTCTTATGATCCACAGTGCCGTAAACCTTTACGGCAGTTTTACAAAGAGTTTCCTTAAGTTTATTCCATTTATCATTTACTGTACAATTTTCTGGTGTATCAGTGAAAGCGTCTTCAAGTTGCTGTTGAAACTGAAAGCACTTTTCAGGATCATGAGTGTTAATAATATTAATCCTGGGGCTAGATTTGTGTTTAGCTGTGTAGATTCTCTTTGGTCTCAGTCTAACCCTTGCAACAACCAAAGAATGATCCGTATCACAGTCAGCACTGTGGTAACTACGAGTCAATGATATATGGTTCAGATGTTGTCTCCGTGTGATGATGAAGTCCAGCTGGTGCCAATGGCCGGATCTTGGATGTTTCCATGTGACCTTATGCATCTCTTTTGTTTTAAAAAAAGAGTTTGTAATACATAGGTCATTACTGGTGCAATGCTCCAGCAGCCTTTGCCCATTTTCATTCATGCGACCGATGTTGTATTTTCCAAGGCACACTGGCCATGAACTCGAGTCCTTGCCCACACGAGCATTGAAATCACCGAGCATATAAATGTAGTCGGATTTTGGAACTGCCTTGATCACAGAGTCTAACTCCTCATAGAACAAATCCTTCACATCATCAGAGGAATCGAGTGTCGGTGCATATGCAGTAATAATGGTGGCAAACCCACAAGAGGTTGCCAAGCGCAGGGATAATAGTCTTTCATTTCCTCCTGCTGGAATTTCAATCATTCCCAGTAGCGAATTCTTCACTGCAAAGCCCACACCGTGTTGCCTTTTTTCTGCCTGCCCTTTACCCTTCCAGAAAAAGGTGTAGTTGTTTTCCCTGAGTGACCCTTCCTCAGCGAGGCGAGTCTCCTGCAGGCCAGCAATATCAATGTTAAGACGATTGAGTTCGGCATCAATCACAGCCGTTTTTCTCACATCGTCAATATTGGTCAAGTCAGTGGAAAATCCTGGACACATGGTTCTCACGTTCCAGGTTGCAAGCCGTAGCTTGAGGTTTCTAATTATATTTTTGTTTGTACCTGGTGCATTGGTTTTACAGCCTGCGATTCAGATTTTGTCCTAGCCCCAAGCACCCATTGAAGCAGGCAGGCTGTGGCGGATCAGCACCCAATTGGCTGGGGGCTGCCCAGCTTGAGGCGGGCGGTAGCTGATTAGTGACACCTATAGGTGTCTCCCACCGTCAGAGGCAACGCGTGGCGCCCCATGTCTACGCCAGCTGACAAGGACTTATAACCCGTAACAGTTGCCTCTCGCTTTGATTCCGAGACCAGTTAAGACCAGGGATGGAGTTATTGCCTCTCCATAGCACAAAGCCTGGGCTTAAATTATGTTTGTTTACAAGTGTGAAATTGCACATTTCTGGAGTAAAATCTTTTTGACAGTTGGCTTGGGGAGACCAAACATGGTCATAGGTCACTAGATATGTTCAATAAGAAGAAAAAAAACATGCCATATGTTTAGCTGAAAAAGAAGCCAGTGACATGTTTCTCTTTGTGTGTGTGTGTGTGTTTTATTTTTTTGGTAAAAAAAGGGATAGGTGGTTAAGATATAAATCTACTCCACACATTTAGCTTCATTGTGTCTACAATTTATGCTACATGTGTGCCATGGAACAGGCATAGAGCTTTGTAAACAACAAGATTACAAGTAGACTTTAAATATATACATAAGATTGTAGCAACAGATAATTGAAAGTAGACATTAAATCTTCATTATCATCATGCTCCATGCTGGTAGGCCTGAGCTGTTGTGGTTTGTCATCCCACACGATCATCAGTCTTGGATAAGGTCTGTGTTTTTATTTGTTTCGTGAAAGACTGTTTCATTATTTTTCTACTTGTCCATGTATTCTTTGCATTTTCCCCAGTAATCAGATTTTCACTGTCATGAGATGTCTGTCAACAGTGTAAGGTATTAAATATGTACATTAAAAAGTAACAAATAATTGAAAGTAGACTTTAATGTAAAAGTACTGGAGAGTTTTGGTCATAGACCATAACTTTAGGAAGGGAAAATCCCAACTGCACCTCCCCGCGGTAGAGGATGGAAACACACCACGGTGTGGCTAACACAGCTCTGGGGACCGAGTATCCACCGGAATAAGTGGACAACTCTGCAGCTGAGCAGAGCAGGGCAATCACTTGTCCTGACAGTCGGAAATGGCTGTCAAAGGCAGAGTTAAAAGACCACCGTGTGAATGTGGAAGGCAAGGGGAAACCACCACATTATCTTCCCAAGATTTCATGGCGACACACATTTCAGAAATAGTGAACGACGTTAATGGCTGTCTTAGGACATCCTCGTCCGGTAGGGACAGTCATGAACCACAGGTGACACCAGACCGTCATCCAGCTACTGATGGCAAAACTAAAACAATAACTAAACTAAATAAATTTAGAGTAGGAACGTGGAATGTTAGGACATTAAATGAGCTAGGAAAGTTAAACAATGTTCTAAGAGAAATGGAAAACATGAAAATGAATATACTAGGCATAAGTGAGATGAGATGGAAGGGATCTGGCAAAATTATAACCGACAAACACACAATAATTTATTCTGGAGGGGACACACATGAAAAAGGTGTAGGAATAATATTTGATGAAAATACAGCCAAATCTATGACTGGATACTGGTGCATTTCAGATAGAGTGATAATGGTCAAAATCAAAGGCAAACCAATAGATATAAATATTATACAAGTATATGCACCAACAACAAACAGTAGTGATGAAGATATACAAAACTTTTACGATGAAGTTGAAATGGCAATAGCCCAAATTGGATCACAAGAAATAAAAATAATACTGGGGGATTTTAATGCAAAAGTAGGAAAGGGAAAAATAGAGGATATAGTGGGGAATTACGGTTTAGGTACAAGAAATGAAAGAGGAGAGAAACTAATAGAATGGGCAAATATTAATGATATGATAATTGGAAACACATGGTTTAAACACCATAAAAGACGACTATACACATGGAAAAGCCCTGATATGAAAATACGCAACCAAATTGACTACATACTTATTAATAAAAGATTTAGAAATGCATTAATTAATGTAAAGACAATGCCTGGTGCTGACGGTAACAGTGATCATGTACCACTATGTGGACAAATAAAAGTAAGATTAAAGAGAGGGGAAAAAATGGTTAAAAACTTGAGACTTAATAAAGAGGTTCTGAAAGAAGATAAAGAAATTCAAGAACAATACAGAGTGACTGTGAAAAATAGGTACAATGCAATAGCTAAAATACAGAGTATAGATGAACAATGGGAAATGTTAAGGGACTCCATTCATCAAACTAGCAAAGAAATATTACCGGAGAGAAGCCAAAAAGCTAAGAAAAAATGGATGAATGAAGAAATCTTAAGGTTGATGGACAAAAGGAAACAGAATAAAAATGACAAACAAGAGTATGCTAAGATAAATAAAGAAATAAGAGATAAATGTGTGAAGGCAAAAGAAAGTTGGTTAAATGAGCAATGCAGAAAAATTGAATTAAATTCCATTAAAGATCAAAAAAGTATGTACAGACAAATCAGCGAGCTTACAGGAAGAAAAATAAGAATAAATACAGGGTGTTTGAAATCAAAAACAGGACAGACTTTATTGGAGGAAGGTGCTATAATGAAGAGGTGGAATGAGTATATAAGAGAATTATATAATGGAGAAAGGGAAGAATTAACAGAAGAAAGTAACTTAGAAGGCCCACCTATTCTAAAAGAAGAAGTCGCTGATGCTATGAAACATATGAAGAAAGGAAAAACAGCTGGGCCAGATGAAATCACAATAGAAGAATTAGAAGTGTTGGGAGAATTTGGAGTAGATATATTAACCAAAATGTTGAATGATATTTACAGTAGTGGATATTTACCCAGTGATATGCTGAAATCTGTATTTATAGCTATACCAAAAAGACCAGGAGCAATTGATTGTGAAGATTTTCGTACAATTAACCTCATAAACCATGTCACTAAGCTTCTACTCAGAATTATAATGAGAAGAACAAGAAAGAAAATAAAAATGGAAATTAGTGAAGAACAGTATGGTTTTATGGAAGGAAAGGGTACAAACAATGCAATATATATATTACGAACACTAATAGAAAGATCAATAGAGAAACAAAGAGACATATATTTATGCTTCATAGATTATACTAAGGCATTTGATAAAGTAAAACATGATGAGCTGATTAAAATGTTGGAAGATATCAACATTGATGGGAAAGATTTAAGAATAATAAAGAATATATACTGGAACCAAGTAGCAGCAATTAAAATGGGAAATAAAGAGGGTAGTTACGAACAGATAAAGCTAGGAGTACGACAGGGGTGTGTCTTGTCACCCGATCTCTTCTCCCTGTATAGCGAAGTAATAATGAGAGAGATCAAAGAGAAGCCAGGAATACTAATCGGAGGATATAATATAAACAATATACGCTATGCAGATGACACAGTATTGGTAGCGGATAATGCAACAGACCTACAACAATTGTTGGACACTGTAGTAACAGAGAGTGCACAGAAAGGACTGTCCTTGAATATCAAGAAAACAGTAACAATGGTGATATCAAAGAAAATGGGGACGCCAAAATGTGACATAGAAATAGAAGGGGAAATTCTCAACCAAGTGGATAATTTTAAATACCTAGGGGCACTTATAACATCAGATGGAAGATGTACAAAAGAGATTAAGAGCAGAATAGGGCAGGCAAAGACAGCATTTCAGAAAATGAAGAGTATCTTATGCAATAAGTCGCTATCAATGAATGTAAGAAAGAGAGTACTAAAATGCTATATAGAACCAGTTTTGCTGTATGGCAGCGAATCTTGGAATGTAAATTAACAAATTAGGAAGAACTTAGAAGCAACAGAGATGTGGTTTTTAAGACGAATGTTGCGAATTCCTTGGACTGCCAGAGTAACTAACAGCGATTGCCTGAAAGAGGCTAATGAAACTAGAACACTATATACAACAATAAGAAAGAGACAAACATCTTTCTTTGGTCATGTGATGAGAAGAGAGGCATTGGAGAACATCGTGACAACTGGAAAGATCGAGGGGAAGAGAGGCAGAGGCAGACCAAGAGAAATGATGCTGGATTGACTGAGACGGTGGCATGGAGGAATATCATCAGCAGAGTTGATCCAGAACACCAAAGACCGAGATCTGTGGAGAGCCATGAACGCCTACGCCAGCCGGCACGGCACTTGATGATGATGATGATGAGACTTTAATGTGCATTTTATCAATTTAACTGTTAAATATTGCATAAACTAACAATGTACAAAACGTGTAAGTTTGATGTGTCTTGTCCCATTGTTTATGATAACTTTGACTATAATTTAGATATGTAGCAAAATTAAAGGTAAGTGTTGATGAAGGAAGGCACTTAACTAAATGCTAATGCAGGTATTGAACTTTACAACATATTAACATTGCTGTTTTTTTTTTTTTTTTTTTTGACAAGTTGATTTTTGACTTCTTAAATTTGACATATTCATTTCCAGGTTTAAGGTTGGACTCAGAATGCTTCTCATGTGGAGGAAATTTGTTACCCTGAAGCGGCAGTCAAAACTCCAGTCTACAAAAGCCAGAAGATTATGTATGCACATGCCACGTATTAAGTTTCTTTATAAACACCCATCAGTAATTGTGTAATTTGCTGTGTTATTTGCTTGTAGTGTATTATTTACCTGTTTTCATACAGTTAAGTTAATTGATCCTGACTGTGTTTCCTTTATCCAAACCTGTGAAGCCAAAAGGAAGGAAAGAGAAGTTAACAAATATTTTATTACAGATTATTCTTGATGTGACAGGGAAAAAAAGTATTATCGGTGGTTACAGTTATCTTTTGCTAGTGAGAAATAGGTAAAATTATATTTGTGGAAGGTTTGATATTTGACAGATCCCTGTAGAAACCGGCAGCATTTGTTCCCAGTTTGTTCTTAAAGCTAAGCTAAACACAAGAAGTCTTTACCTACAGCATCCTTGAAACAAACCACTGCGGCATCATTAGATATTGAAGCTTATTTTCTCTACAGCACATTGGCTGTATACAATGTAAATTGATTTTTGAAAATAAATTAGTCAAGATTATAACCACATTATGAGGGGCAATAAACTTGAAAATTTAGTAACAGCAGGCAAATTATAATGGGAAAAGAGCAAGAAGAAGGTACAGAGATACATACCTAGATAATTTGGCTGCATGGTATAATTGGGACAAGCACACAAGTTGACTTGAGTTAAGAACCGACATCACTGCACTCAGGACATTCCCATATGTGCTCCGTCCCCTTGTTCAACAGCCAGCAAAGGGTCATACTACTAATTGTTCCCATCGCTATCTGATTTGAAGTTCTCCTGGTTTTCCTTCTCAGTTTTGAGATTCTTCTAGAACTCCTGCCGATACCCCGAAATCTCATTCTTTTCACATACAAGTTCTCAATCTGTTCCCCCACCTTCTCTACCTGTCCCATAAGTGCATGACCACCTCCCCCTTGTCCTGGGTCCAGTCAATTACTGGCGAGCTTACATGAGAGCGAAGCTCGAGTCTAATGCTTCTAATCCAACATGGACAAGGTCCAAGGTTTGTACCGGAATATGATCATAGTTGCCATTAACTAGTTGTGCTCAATCTTCAAAGTGATTATTGTCTCTGTCTCCACATGTAGAATGTTAAAAGTTGATGATCATGACATGAGTGACTGCCACTTGTAGGGGGGCTCATCCTTTAGGAACCAACTTGTGTGGATGTCTTGTCCGCATCATGCGGTAGTGCACAAATAGAAGCAAGTTTCTAGCTTCATAAATATTTGTTACTGGGATATTGAAGATGGACAGAGTTAGGCCATAAATGACATCCTGGTGCGTGGTGATACATAGGCTGATGAATCTTCTTGATTACAGCTGTGGGAGTGGGGAATGGAGTATGGAACTAGGTGCAGGGAGTGCAGGTGAGAATGGTTGCCAGGTGTAGCTAACCTAGTATCAGGGACATTAGGCATCCATGCCCTTTGACTTCTGCTGGGAGATACTGAGCATTTATGGGGTTGTTCCAAAAGCATTGACATTCTTCATCATAAATCATCAAGCTGTTTTTGACCTAGTTGTTGCTTCAGATCACCTTTGACCTAGTTGTTGCATCAAATCACCTTTGATCTAGTTGTAGCCAAAAATCACCTTTGACATAGCTGTTGCATCAAATCATCTTTGACTTAGTTGTTGCATAAAATAACCTTAAAGGGCCGTTAATCTTTAATATACGAGGGTTAGTTAATAAGTAAGTCACAAATGGCTGTAGCACAAATAACTATGATAACAACTTGAAATCAGTTTATTTTTATACATACATTGTGCCTTTATTTCTCAACATAATTTCCACCAACATTGATGCACTTATCCCATCGTTTTATCAGTCCTCCCAAACCAGCTGCATAGAACTACATGCCCTGTTTTCTAAACCATGTTTTCACTTGACATTCAACTTCGGCGTCATTCGCAAAATGTCTCCCGCCAAGGTGGGTTTTCAGTGGACTTAGCCCTAGCGATTTCGCGTAAAGCGGTGCATAGTTGGGTAGAAAAAGTTACGAGGGCGAGTTAATAAATAAGTCACACAGTTCTGTGGGATGGCAGGTAAATGAAAACAGGGCATGCAGATTTATGTAGTCAGTTTGGGAGGACTGATAAAACAATGGGATAAGTGCATCAATGTTGGTGGAAATTATGTTGAGAAATAAAGGGACAATGTATGTATAAAAATAAACTGGTTTCAAGTTGTTATCATAGTTAGTTATTTTTCTACAGCCATTTGTGACTTACTTACTAACTTACCCTCGTATTAATTAATATTTAATAGATTCATCCTCCTTTCTCACTGTCTCAGTCTTTGTTTCATAGCTATGAATGTTCCCTTACTGACAATTTCTTCTGAGTTCACTCAGTGGGAACAATTATGGTACCTCGGGCACATGAAGAGACAGCTCCTTGTTAGAGTCTGTGTTGAATGGAACAGTGGAGAGGAAGCTTGCAAGAGAAAGATATTATTTGTGAATGGACAACATGAAGAGATGGACTGGAAGAAGCATGACAGAGGGTGTTTGAGACTCATTAAAATGACCTCCAATGCAAGGATAACACTTGGCCAGGACACTTGATGACGATGATGAGCAAACAATGAAATAGATTATAACTGCACCAGTGCTCTATTCTTTTAAATATTTCATGAGTGGCTGGTAAACATTTAATTTTATTAGTGTGAATTTCAGATGATGGCATTCTTTTGAGGAAAACATGGACAGAATGGAAAAAGTATGTTCATAATAAACACAGGCAGTCCTTTGAGAAGAAGAAGGCTGATGAATTTCGAAATAGGTGTATCGTAAGGTATGTACACTGTTTTAACATGCAGAATTAGTTTGGCTGTGTTTGTATTCATTAAGTAAATAAGTAATTTCACATTGGTTAGCACATATAAGAGAGTAAAGAATTAGAAATTACAGGATACCTTAGACTACAGAATAGAAATAAAGCTATAGACTTGGGGGAGATTTGAATATCTTTCCAAACTACACATGTCCTTGCTTAAGCAAGTCTATACCAAATAACACACAGTACTTTCATTAGTTATTTAAAACATCACATGATTTTATTAACTCTTTCTATCCATTACAGTGGCTACTGTAAAGTAATAAATGTCTGGGTCACAAGGAGTTAGAATAATAACTGGGACTTCTTATAGTCTGTGGCATTGGTCATCATGTTATGTCACAGCCCTCTGTCTCGTGTACTGCCAGTCACGTTGGTCATCATGTTATGCCACAGCCCTCTGTCTCATGTACTGCCAGTCACGTTGGATACAGATATTCCTCCATGCCATGATGTTAAACTTCTCTGTTTGTCTCCCCACCTTTCTTCTCCTCCAGCGTTCCCACTGTCACAACATATTTCAGCTTTTCCTTCTCATGGTGTGAACAAAGAATGGGTTTTCTTCTGATGTGAGTAATCAGTTCTGTTTGTGAATTAACTTCTTTCAAGATGTCTTCATTATGTTTCTTTATCTGTCCATGGTGTTCTCATCATTCTTCAATAAAACCACATCGCTGCAATTTCCACATAGTTCCTTACTAAACTGAATCACTAATCAGTCTGTTTCCTTCACCCCCCCCCCCCCCCCCCCCCACACACACACACACACATGCACATTCGCGCGCGTGCACAGACAGACAGACCACACACACCCCACACACACAGGCTGACCAACCAACTGACAGATAGACAGACAGGAGTTGACTTCCAGCCAGTTGTAACACATTATTTCTTGTTTTTGATTACTTCAGTTTTTGTTGTTGTAAGACATGTGTTTATCTACAGAGAAAACTCTGACTTTATTGTGAGTATATAAATCATAGTTTAGAACAGGTTTATCAGTTTTTGTCGGAAAGTTTCATTTCAGTCAATGAGTTCATGTCAAAATTGTGAAAGTATGCTAAGAATATAATAAATGACACTATCAATTAAGTAGGTGAAGAAGTGAAACAATGTATGTTTCTGACGCTACATAACAAAGTTTATTGTCAAATGTACTAATAAGGAACAGCTATTATTGAAGAATTATGAGGATATTGTCAATGGTGATATTGTTGTTCCTCTGTGGAACCAATGAAAATTAACTTTTCTTCTTCTGCCCATTGAAGCATAGGCCCTCAACTCCTGCAGTTCTCTCCTCCATGTCTTCCCCATATGATTAATCTCAGTCTTTAATTCTCATTTCCATGTGTTTTTAGGTCTCTATTTCATTTGTCCTGTGCTCGCCAGAAGTTTTACACAGTTATCGAGTTTTCTCTGTGTCCTAAACCTGCCAGTACTGTTCCCATCTTATTGACAACCTTAATAAGTCCCACCGGTACAGACATAGGCCTTTTGGCTTATTACGCTAATAAACTCCAGTATCACCGAAAAGCTCATTGTTTATTTAGATTAGTAAAATATTACTTGCACAAAATCCGTGTCGTAAGTTTAAACATAAACATTTCAGAAGAATAATACTACTCGTAATCGAATCCACGACTCAAAAACCACTTAGCTCACACACGTCTTGTTACATTAAAACATACATCTTAACTTAAACAGGATTCTGGCCTAATCTCTTTTAACACATCACTAGTCATTAACTAAGTCATTCACAAGCTATCATTTGCACTAACACATTTTATTGCTTTCATTTGTCACTATTTATAATCAGTCGCTACAGCGCTTAACGTCTAGATCCGTCCCTAAACCCGTTCTCAGTTCGACTGCCTTGTCACACACTAGTCGCTTCCCATTTTCTCACCAATCATGCGTGCGGAACACACTTTCCGAACTGAGTTCACACCGACACTTCGTTCACTGTTGTGAGTTGTCCTTACCTCTGAACATTTGTCTTATGTCTGTTTTGTACTGTCTTATCTGAACTGTTGTCAATATAATGTCAGGCTGTGACACTCAGTGAACCTCCTATCCAGCTCCAGCATCTTGATTCACTGGAATCTCAAAATCTCTCATCTATGTTCCGCATTAGTGATTATGTCATATCATTTTAGTCCTCCCATTTTTGCTGACACCAGTTAATGCATTTTTGTTGTTTATTTGGAACTGTTGTAATCATTTTCCATATTTCTCAACCACACAGCAGTACTGATTTAATGTTAGAAAAATTAACTTTTGATAGTGTAATAAGTAATGTCAAAATAGCATCCTCGATAGGTGATCAGCTTTTTAAAACTAGAATTTATATGAGTTTAGATTGGGTTTTGGTTACGGATCACTTTCATTGCACACGAGTATCTCCATAATTGGTCCAGTCTCCTCCCATAGATCTCTGTAGCGTGCTCCACAAAAGGTGCAAACACTTGACTGAATACTTTTAGACTGGCTCTATTGGGTAGTCTCCGCGATGAAGTTGGCTTGAGAAAAATAGACTAGGGAAATATGATATAAGATCCATATAGAAAATCTGCTAGCCCCTACAGTTGAGCAGAGATGAGAAGAATAGACTGTACCCTGTCAAAGTTTAATTATAACACAATAGCTGGTCTGTTTATCTAGGCCACCTGTTCTCTGCTGTAAACAATGAAAGTACATTTCCCCCAGTACTCTATCATACAACTATACAACAGACACACAAATATGTTCACAGCTTTCATTCACTAACTAATGTCTTATGATTAACATAACAAAGGCCTGTCCTACAGTAAACATTAATTGGAAGTTAGTGACTACTGCAATTTTATTTTTGGTTAACAATTTCGCTATTGTGTGCTGAAACCACTGAAACTAGGAAAACAACGATTATAATAATGGATCTAGAGTGTTAAATCTGGTGTACTAAATTCTTCATAATGTTGTATGTCATATGCAAACATGTAATCACTAAGATTAGTATGAATTACAATTTGTGGTGAGATTTAATGGTGGAACCAGCCTGAAAACAAAAACATGACCTTATGATGGGGGAGGTCCATGCTGTGTGCTTGGAAGCTGGAAACAAAGGAGTGTAAGGTGTTGGTGGAAATCCCCCTATAATGTATCATTACCCAACTAACTTATTAATAATATAAACCTAAGACAACCATCATTCTTGCAAAACATCCTCATTATTTTATAATACATATAATAGTAGGAGCTATTGTTATAATATGATAATCATTGTTGCATAGAGTTAATATATCAAAAACATTGTAGTTAGTCACTTCTGCTATCAACTGCATATATTTTCTGGTCAATTTATAGGAGTGTCTGTGTTGTAGTTACCTTGCTTAATGTCAAGTGAAGGCATTTCCAGTCATTTCACCACAATCATGCAAGGAGAATCTTAGAACAGGGTATGAACTCTGTAGCACCAATGAGGTTCTAATGTGAATATATGTATCAGGATCAATCAATCAATCATGTGCCATGCCGGAAAGCGTGGGCGGTCATGATTCGCCATTTCACTCGATCACCAGAGTCGTGGATCAGCTCAGTGTTCCTGTCTCGTCCATGCCATGTGGCCAAGCCATCCAGGTATTTTCCTCTCGGTCTTCCTCTTGGTCTGTTCCCCTCGATCTTGCCAGCTGTCACCAAGTTCTCCAGTCCATTTCTTCTCATAACATGTCCAAAAAATTTTGACTGTCTACGTCTAATTTCTCTAATCAATCTACAATTTTCATTTGTCTCTTGTAGTACTTGGTCATTGGTTTTTCTATCTGTCCATGGTATTCTTTGCATTTTCCTCAGAAACCACATTTCTGCAGCCATCAGATGTTTTTCAGCTTGACTGCACATTGTCCAAGTTTCACATCCATACAAAAGAACAGGCTCTATGTATCCCCTCAACACTCTTTTTCTCGTTTCAATTGACATCATTTTATTGGTAAGAATGTTTTTCATCTTGCTAAAGGCTACCTTCGCAATGGCGATTCTTGTTCTAATCTCTTCAAGGCATCTGCCATCAGATGTTATGACTGTTCCGAGATAATTGAACCGATTCACCTGCTGAAGAATATTCCCATTTACTTGTATATTACATTGTGGTACTTCGTTCTTCCTAGTGACGACCATAACCTGTGTCTTCCTACAATTTAATTCCAACCCCAGCTGCTCACTGTGTACAACCACAGCGTCTACTAATTGTTGCAGATCCTGTGCATTGTCTGCAATCAATACTGTATCATCTGCATATCTAATGTTATTTATGTTTCGTCCTCCAATGCTGATTCCATTTAGGTCTTCTACATTTCTGAAAATATTTTCACTGTATAAGGAAAAAAGATCTGGAGACATTACACATCCCTGCCTAACACCTCTCTTAATAGGTTGGTATTGTCCTACTTCATTATCAATTCTTATGGCAGCTTGTTGTTTCCAATATATGTTTTTTATAAGTCTAATGTCTTTCCCATCAATTTGTAGATCTGCCAGCATATCCACAATGTTGACATGTCTTACTCTATCAAAAGCCTTTGTGTAGTCAATAAAGCAAAGATGTATATCCTTGTTTACTTCTAAAGCACGTTCAATAACTGTTCGCAGCATATACACAGCATTTACTGTACCCTTTCCTTCTACAAAACCACATTGTTCTTCCCCTATTTCAGGTTGTATTTTCTTCCTCACTCTTTGCATGATAATTCGTAACAAAATCTTTGTGATGTGACTCATTATACTAATTGTTCTATGTTGATCACATTCTAAGGTTCCTGATTTCTTTGGGATTGCAATAAATACAGAATTACATAATTCAGAAGGTATATCTCCAGTATCATATAATTTGTTCAGCAGTCTAGTGACTTGCTCTAGTCCAAATTCTTCTAAAGCTTTAATCATTTCTGTTGTGATGTTATCTGCACCGGGGGCCTTGCCAGCTTTCATATGCTTAAGAACATTTTGAACCTCCATCTTTAAAATTGCTGGTCCTTCATTATTAAATCTAATAGCATACTGTTCCTCTCTGTTATCATTATACAGGTCTTTCACATAATCTGTCCATACATGTAGAATCTGATCTTTTTCTATTATGATTTTGCCATCTTTAGTTCTTAGACAGCCTGTTGATGTACTTGTTCTTTTATTAGTAAGTTCCTGAATCCTTTTGTGCACTAATTTGGTATTTTGACTGTTGTGTTGTTTTTCAATTTCTAAGCACTTTTCCTCAAGCCATGATTCTTTTGCCTTCCTACATAATATTCTGACTTGTCTGTGAATTTCTTCATATTTGGCAGGATTATTTTTGTTGAGTCTTCTTGTTTCCATTAAGTGTAAAATTTCCTCAGTCATCCATTTCTTACGACCCACCTTCTTTAATTTTGGAATAGTTGTTTCTGCAGCCATATTGATTGAATTCTTTAACATTTCCCATTGATCATCCACATCCTGGAATAGGATCTCTAGATCAGACAATATTTCAAATCTGTTCTGTACTTCTATGTTGAATTTGTTTTGTATTTCCTTGTCATTACTCAATGTACACAAATCATATTTAGTGTTCCCGACATTCCCTAGTATCCATATTTGAAATCATCTTTATGCATCTACCACAGCTCCACATTACTGTTAAAGTACTACTTATTGTAGTGTTTTTGTTTGTAAGTTTATTTAGCAGTCATCATATTTTGGTGTCAATTTCTTATTGGAAATATTTTGAAATCTTCACAGATCTTAACACTGACAATCACATACTGTGGAGCCCATTAGCAGCTGGTATTTTTATTGTAATATTCTTCCATGTTTTTCTACCCCAATTTAATCTGTGGCTCCACAATATATTTGGTTATAGGCAAAGATTGATAGTTATATAAAAGTCTGTCATGTTGTAAAAGAATGTATTGCATTCCAGAACTTCAGAAAATATTACCTGGAAGTGATTTTTAATTCAGAAACATGTGGTCAGCGTGGATGCGAAAACTTTCCGTGGTAAAGCTACAGAAGGAGAATCATTCCATGGCTTTGCAGTTTTGGGCATACAGAGTTCAGGCAGAGGCAAGTTTGTAAATATAGCTTCTTCTTGACTTTAAGAATGCACTTTTGTATAATATTTAATCTAGTTGAGGATATTGGACACTTAGCTATTGATTTCACCTGTAGTAATTACAGTGAGAGACAGACCGTGTTGGAAATCCATTGCAGCCAACCTTTACTGTGGAGATGGCACCTAATTGATTGATTGATTGATTGATTGATTGAATTAAAGCCTCAAGATGCAGCAGGCCCATTGCAGAACATTGCTCTCATCATAGCTCAACAAAACAGTTTCTCAATCCCTTGCCAGCTCCTCTGCCTCATGCACCCTCGTCCCCAAGGTGTCTACAATGTCCTGTGTCCATCTTTGTGCTGGTTGACCCCTGCCTCATGCACCCTTGTTTCCAAGGTGTCTACAATGTCCTGTGTTCATCTTTGTGCTGGTTGACCCCTGCCTCATGTACCCTCATCCCCAAGGTGTCTACAATGTCCTGTGTCCATCTTTGTGCTGGTTGACCTCTTGTCTCATGCACCCTCGCCCCAGGGTGTCTACAATGTCCTGTGTCCATCTTTGTGCTGGTTGACCTCTGTCTCATGCACCCTCGTCCCCAGGGTGTCTACAATTCTACAATGTCCTGTGTCCATCTTTGTGCTGGCTGACCCCTGTCTCATGCACCCTCATCCTCAAGGTGTCTACAATGTCCTGTGTCCATCTTTGTGCTGGCTGACCCCTGTCTCATGCACCCTCATCCCCAAGGTGTCTACAATGTCCTGTGTCCATCTTTGTGCTGGCTGACCTCTGTCTCATGCACCGTCGTCCCCAAGGTGTCTACAATGTCCTGTGTCCATCTTTGTGCTGGCTGACCCCTGTCTCATGCACCCTCATCCTCAAGGTGTCTACAATGTCCTGTGTCCATCTTTGTGCTGGCTGACCTCTGTCTCATGCACCCTCATCCTCAAGGTGTCTACAATGTCCTGTGTCCATCTTTGTGCTGGCTGACCCCTGTCTCATGCACCCTCATCCTCAAGGTGTCTACAATGTCCTGTGTCCATCTTTGTGCTGGTTGACCTCTGCCTCATGCACCCTCATCCCCAAGGTGTCTACAAGGTCCTGTGTCCATCTTTATGCTGGTTGACCTCTGTCTCATGCACCCTCGTCCCCAGGGTGTCTACAATGTCCTGTGTCCATCTTTGTGCTGGCTGACCCCTGTCTCATGCACCCTCAACCCTAAGGTGTCTACAATGTCCTGTGTCCATCTTTGTGCTGGCTGACCTCTGTTATCATGCACCCTCGTCCCCAAGGTGTCTACTATGTCCTGTGTCCATCTTTGTGCTGGCCAATCTATGTCTCATGCACCCTCATCCTCAAGGTGTCTACAATGTCCTGTGTCCATCTTTGTGCTGGCTGACCCCTGTCTCATGCACCCTCATCCCCAAGGTGTCTACAATGTCCTGTGTCCATCTTTGTGCTGGCTGACCTCTGTCTCATGCACCCTCATCCCCAAGGTGTCTACAATGTCCTGTGTCCATCTTTGTGCTGGTTGACCTCTGCCTCATGCAACCTCATCCCCAAGGTGTCTACAATGTCCTATGTCCATCTTTATGCTGGTTGACCTCTGTCTCATGCACCCTCGTCCCCAGGGTGTCTACAATGTTCTGTGTCCATCTTTGTGCTGGCTGACCCCTGTCTCATGCACCCTCAACCCTAAGGTGTCTACAATGTCCTGTGTCCATCTTTGTGCTGGCTGACCTCTGTCTCATGCACCCTCATCCCCAAGGTGTCTACAATGTCCTGTGTCCATCTTTGTGCTGGTTGACCTCTGCCTCATGCAACCTCATCCCCAAGGTGTCTACAATGTCCTATGTCCATCTTTATGCTGGTTGACCTCTGTCTCATGCACCCTCGTCCCCAGGGTGTCTACAATGTTCTGTGTCCATCTTTGTGCTGGCTGACCCCTGTCTCATGCACCCTCAACCCTAAGGTGTCTACAATGTCCTGTGTCCATCTTTGTGCTGGCTGACCTCTGTTATCATGCACCCTCGTCCCCAAGGTGTCTACAATGTACTGTGTCCATCTTTGTGCTGGCCGATCTATGTCTCATGCCCCTCATCCTCAAGGTGTCTACAATGTCCTGTGTCCATCTTTGTGCTGGCCGATCTCTGTCTCATGCACCCTCATCCTCAAGGTGTCTACAATGTCCTGTGTCCATCTTTGTGCTGGCCGATCTCTGTCTCATGCACCCTCATCCCCAAGGTGTCTACAATGTCCTGTGTCCATCTTTGTGCTGGCCGATCTCTGTATCATGCACCCTCATCCTCAAGGTGTCTACAATGTACTGTGTCCAACTTTGTGCTGGTTGACCCCTGCCTCCTCTCCCAGGCACCAAGCCTTCCATCACTGTTCTTTTCAAGCCATTGTGACATGTAACATGGCCAAAGTATTTCAATTTCCGAGACATGATTCTGTTTATAAGCCAGTCGTTTTTGATGTTCAGATCTTCTATAATGCAACTGTTTTTCTTCTCCTTTATCTGTCATATACAAAAATAGATTTCCCTGAAAGAATTCTCCTTACACTGAACATTTTACAGTTTAAAGATACATTCTTTCGTTTTTGTGTGTTTTAGACTTGTGATTTTATTGCATATTTTGTTATACAGTGTTAATTTCTCTGCAATTATTGTTATAAATATTGTTCTTTACTGTGCCTACCTCATGATTTTTGTGACCTTTGACCCTTAACCATTACTGGTTGACATGTCTCATCTGACCGTGGGTTTGTTCCCCAGGCTGTTCAATTGGACTTTATAGCACAGGCCCTCAACCCTCTCACACACAGTCTTTTGTAGACTTGCTCAAGATTGGTTGTATTTTGTAGCTAAGTTTTCCACACCTCTTCATCAAAAACTACATGTTAGTGTTCTAGAATGATCTCAGCTCAGTGCCCTAACTTCCCTTACCAGCAAGGATCCCAAAGAGTGCACTAATCGAGAGATGATCGGAACAAGAAGATGATAAAGAAGAAACTTGTTGTTGGATGTTATTTTAATAAGTGGCTGTTTTATGTTTCTGACAGCATTGGCTGATATGGAAGTCTGCTTTTGAAAGGAGACGGCACCAGCAAGAGAGATATCTGAATGCTGGCGTGTACCACAACAGCATTTTGGCATCTAAATGTTTGAAAGCATGGAAAATGCACATTTCAAATAGAAAAGCCAAGAAATCTCTCGCAGGTAATATCAGGGATAACTGCATTTAGTAATTTGTCTTTTTGAGAATCTACAAAGTTATTTTAAGGGGGTTTGGAATTGCTCAAGGTTTTGGCATCCAATTCTAACTGTGTGGATTTGAATCTAGTTATGGACAAGTTTTTCCCCCCAGAGGTATCAGAGTATGTCACATACCCCTATAATCTCTAGGTACTGAATTGGAGACATAGCACTCTTGAACAAATGTGAACAATTAGAGATTCCTCTTGTACAGTGTTCTCATTAAAAAGCCCTGATTGTTAATTATGTAACATAGGCTGTATACCCACAGTCCTTGGCTGTGCACACACTGCCCGAGACTGTATACCCCCTATCCTTGGCTGTGCACCCACTGCCCTTGGCTGTATACCCACTGTCTTTGGCTGTATACCCATTGCCCTAGGCTGTATACCCACTGTCTTTGGCTGTATACCCACTGCCATACGCTTTTTACCCACTGCTCTTGGCTGTACAGTTGAAGCACCGAGCTGAGATCACTCTTGCAGTTCGATGAAAATGCACCTTGAACCAGTCATTCTGTCATTTTAAGGTAAAATTAAACCCATAATAGAATCTGTCATTGGGATGTGATGTGTTAGGCCTTCACATTTTCTAGGTCATAAGATGGGGTGGCCACTTCCCTTCTCAGGTAATACCCAGAAAATTGTATGGTACCCAATTTTATTAGGCTGGGTGGACCCCAGAATTGTACTGGTTAGAAAAATAATCCTGTTTCTGCTGGGGATTGAACCCAGACTACTGTCTTGGTAGGTAAGTTCTCTAATAATTATGCCACCATGGCTCACGTATCACATAAATTATGTTGATATGCCTTGTCAGCACAGAGATAAAGACCACAACATGTGCAAAATAGATATTATGAAAATTGTCCTGTCATTGGAGGTTAGAAAAAGAATTCTTCCGTGTTATCCAGAATCAATTATAATATATGAATCACTGAAAAACGAGAAGTAGATTGTGAGCTTTACTAGAGCACGACTACAAGAAACAAAATGGACATTGTGGCCAAAGCCTTTGTCAGCACAGAATATACAAACAAAAATAGACTAACAAATACACGGAAGACACTACATGAAAGTATTAATTTCACTTATCTGTGACTTAGCTTGAGCAGCTGTCCGTGGATGGAATA
Source organism: Cepaea hortensis (assembly GCA_963921405.1). Taxonomy (NCBI): domain Eukaryota; kingdom Metazoa; phylum Mollusca; class Gastropoda; order Stylommatophora; family Helicidae; genus Cepaea; species Cepaea hortensis. The sequence goes on along the minus strand of OY992877.1, from coordinate 160,318,606 downwards.
AACTGATTTATTCTCCGGTTTAAAATCCATGGATAGCCGCTCAAGCAAAGACACAGATAAGTGAAATTAATACTTTCATGTAGTGTCTTCCATGTATTTGTTAGTCTATTTTTGTTTGTATGTTCTGTGCTGACGAAGGCTTTGGCCGCAACGTCCATTTTGTTTCTTGTAGTCATGCTTTAGTAAAGCTCACAATCTACTTCTCGTTTTTCGGTGATTCATTCATTGCTTTTTAAGCTTTACTGCAGTTCCCCTTATTCTTGTTAACCAATTATAATATACAACTGTAACAACCATGAAAGAAAAATACCAGAGATTCGATATGCTGATGATACATTATTGCTATCCACATCACAGAATGGTATAGAACAACTAATAACCTCAACTCAAAAGAATAGTGAAAATCACAACCTTTATCTTAACATAGCAAAAACAAAGATAATGCATACAGATAAAACTATTATGGAGTAAGAAATATATGTTAAATGAGGAAAAATTGGAGGTGGTGGAAAATTTTGAGTATCTTGGGTCATTAGTTACCAACAATTGCGACACAGTGAAGGAAATTAAAAGACGAATATCTATTACTCTTCGAAAACTAAAACAACTGAATAAATTGTGGAGGGGGACATATAGAACTACAAAAATTAGATATTTAAGAACATGCATCTTTCCCGTTGCAACATATGCCTGTGAGACCTGGACACTTACTAAACAAGCTGAACAGCGCATGAATTCCTTTGAATTTAAATGTTATAGACAGGTTCTAAGAATATCTTGGATATTGAAAAGAACAAAGGAATCCATACGACAAGATTTGAATATTGAAGAAGGTTGGCGACTAAACGCTATAAAACAAAGAAAATTGAAATATTTTGTTCATTGAAACATCATGAAAGTTCGGAGAGAACAATCATCGAGGGGTATATGCCCGGGAAGAGAGGAAGAGGAAGGCCAAAGAGAAGATGGGTGCAGGATGTGGTGGATGATCTCCAGATGGGTGTATCAGACACGGGAAATCTTGCTTATGACCGAGAAGTGTTCCGGGAGGTTGTTATGGTAGCGAGGTTCTGCAATATACATGCTATAGAATTAATAAATACAGCTGTGAATACTAGATAATTAAAAAAAAATATTACAGGACCCTGTTACATACCTTAAGGTGCATCGAGCATACGGTGCTAGACTCATATTTTTAGAGACCAATCGCACTTGACGGATGATGTCAGTATCATGGCCGCCTTTACTTTCCAAGACTTCATGGTACCAATTTTAGGCTGGGTCGGCTGGGAGTCAATGTCAGTTTGAAGAAATCCAAATTTTCCTGCTGCAAATTGAACCTGTGACCACTGGGTCAGCAGGTGAGTGCCTAGCTACTACACTACTGAAGCTCCCCAGAAAATATGCAACTAAGCTTAACATCTTTTTAAAGCCAGAAGAATTTTACAGAAGAAGGTGGAAAATACATGCATTGGACAGCCAAAATGAGAAATCTCTTTGTTTTGAAAGAGGTTAAAGAATACAGAGACAGCATACTATAAGACAGAAGATTTTGATAACCATTTATCACATTGAAAAATGTTAGCACCTGAATTGATATAAGGGGTGTTCATTTGAAATCCATTCGTGCCTCACTGCGCGCAATTGCGTTCGATGAACATGATCATGTCATAGTCATGTGATAAGCACTGACCAATGAATAAAAGAGCTTATCGTCCCATGATGCATAGTTTCTGTTTCTGACCGTTGAGAAAATGGCCGGGTTGATCCAAAATCCGTCCAAAGAAGCTCAAAGAGTGGTGATTCAGTTTCTTTCATTTGAAGGATGTCAACCAGTAGACATTCATCGAAGAATGCAGGCAGCGTACAGTAACAAATGTGTGTCGAAGACAACAGTGACAGACTGGGCACAAATGTTTCAGAAAGGACGTCAGTTCACGACAGATCTTCGATAGCTGGGTCAAGCGCATATTGTTGCAACAGAAAAAACCATCGCCAAAATTGATGCAACAGTACAGAGGAACCGTTGTCGAAGCATACGTTTGCTAGTGAAAGAATTTGATGTGTCAATTGGGACAATTCAAAACGTCATTTGTAAGAAACTGCAATATCGGAAGGTGTGTACACAGTGGGTACCACGGATGTTGACAGATCACCAAAAAGAGGAACGCATGGAATGGTGTTTGAACCACTTGCTACATTACAGAGTGGAGGGTGATGCATTTCTCTTCCACATAGTGGCAGGTGATGAATCATGGTGTCACCACTTTGAGCCAAGCAGCAAAAGAGAGAGCATGCAATGGAAGCATGCTGGATCACCAAAAGCCAAAAAATTCAAGTTACTGGTTTCCGCTGGTAAGGTTATGCTGAGCGCATGTTTTGACCATGAAGGGTAATTGTTGGCTGACTTTAAAGAACTTGGTGTCAACACCTTCTCTACCTATCACTTGCAAACACTAGACAAGCTGCAAAAAGCCATCAAGAATAAACGACCCGGCATGCTTTCTCACGGTGTGATATTGTTGCACGATAATGCTCGTCCGCATGTCGCAAAGATTGTGCAGGAAGCATTAGCAAGGAAGAACTGGGAAATTCTGCATCATTCAGCCTATAGTCCTGATTTGTCACCATGTGATTTTCATTTGTTCAGACCTTTAAAAAAAGCTCTCAAGGGGCAACGAATTCACACAGATGCAGACGTAATGAACGCGGTAAAACTTTGTGAGCAACCATAATCCTTCTTTGCGGACAGCATTCGCCACCCACCTAAGCAATGGGATGCTTGCCTGAATGCCCACGGCGACTTCTTCTGACCAACCCATGGTGCATAATTCATTCAAAATGAATGCTTTAATTCTACCATACCTGTTTATATTTCTTTCATGCTTTTGTAATAAAGCCATTGGAACTGGTTTCAAATGAACGTCCCTATACATTCTCTTGAAGATCATGAGATGTGGAGAAGCATGATTGCCTATGTCAGTTGGCAAGCCACTAGATGATACTAATTGTTTTGTAATTCAGTTTAATTGTTTAGATTTGTTCTTGCCAGAATAAGTTTCTGTGATTAATTTTCTTCACTTGCTGTTCATTTCGACAAGATTTCGCACATCAAGTCTACTGTACTCACCTGAAGCAGCATGTGCTGAGTCATTGGTGTCAGCGCTGGCATCTGACCAGGTCACTTCGGCAGCATCAAATAAAAATAGACACTCTGTCTATCACCTTCAGAAACCGCTGGGTGATGTGGCGGTGGAAGTATTGTATCTTTTTCATCAGATTTCAAATAAGCTTGTTTTCAAAGAGTATTGTTGTAAATTTATTAAAATAATAAAAATGCCGTTGACATTTTTGTAAACTGAGATGTTATCTTAATAATGTTAGTTAGTTAGTTAGTTAGTTAGTTTTAGTTAGTTAGTTAGTATACAGATCATCCTTATTGCACATCGAACCATTCAGTCCATAAGCACTCGGATCCCCTCAGCAAATCCCGCAGCGTGTAGCGACTGATGACACCAGTTCTTTGTTGGTTTATCAACCTTCTTTGGCTTCCTACGTAGTGTTCTTGTTTGGCCACACCTCTTTTAATTTGCTGTTCTCGCAGTCTGACCATGGTTGTAGATTCGCAGTCATCACTTGGTTCTCGCAAAAGTCTTACTTCTCGTAGAGCATTCAGAATGTCAGCCTGGTGCATGGCGCGTCCGCCCTCCACATTAGCCTTACCTGCAAGCTTGTCAGCTTGCTCATTTCCTTATACTCTTGCATGCCCGGGCACGAAGATGAAACTAATCATTGTCAGCCGAGCCTGCTCCAGAGACAGCAACCACTCTCTTCGGATCCATCCCGTCTCTGTCCTCTTGAGCATGCTCATTGAGTTGCTAAGGAAACATGCCCTATTGAATGTCTGTATCTCAAGCCATGTTATTGCTTTACTTACTGCCATGACTTCTATAGTCAGGCTACTTGTGGTATGGTTCTGAAACATGAACCCCATTTACAAAAGCAGTGAGAAGAATCTAGAGGTGTTTGCATTGTGGTGTTATCATAACATTTTAAAAAAAACATGAACCAAAAAGGGACAAATGTGAATATCATGGAAGAATAGAATGAAGATTCAAAATTGCTTAAAGCATTACAGTAGTGAAGGTTTGGTTGTAACTTTTGGCAAGGCAGGAGGAAATTAGCCAAGAAACACATACCTTACCCAGGCATGCATTCACCTGTTTTGAGAAAGGTACAATGGAAGGGAACAGCAGATGACAGACGCCATTTGCGAGGTTTGATTAGGAAGCTTCAAATCTTCTTTTTCTTCTACTCCTCCTTCTCTTCTTCTTTTTTTTCTTCTGGTATTTCTTCAGTCTCCCAGACTACCAACTTCAAATCTTTGCTTTTCTCAAATTCTTCATCTGTTGATTTTCCTATTAATAATTCATCAAGCTGCACACAAGTTCACATCCTATATATAATTAATATTAACAGCTTGTGTTATTTAGAAAATTGTATTCACCTACAGCATCTTACTGTAAAATAATTCTTAACTTTTGAAAAGATGTTACCATTTGCCAGGAACAAAAACACAAACATGCTCTGGCAGACCACCATTATAATTGTCAACTGCAGGTAAAATAATGTAACTGTTATTGTTACTTTCAAAACAAAGACAAATTCCATAGCAGGAACCAGCTGTCGCTGTGTGAAGTGTTCAGAATATAATATATTGTATGTCAGAGTGCATAGAAGAACAGGTGGCCAGTTGTTCCATCCTCTAGCAAACGTTGGGAGCTGACAAAATTCTCGTCCAACTTTGTTCATGTTATTATCAGAAAAACAACCTATCCAACTCAAATGTCGCTTTAATTCACAATATACAGCTGTTTCGTGTTAATTTTCTGTTGATAATCTCACTTTTTCTGACTAACTATTGCTGTACTGGTAAAATTGTGTTTTCCATTGCAATTATACTATAATTATACTATATGTTATTATTTGTTGTAATTCTTTCAACATGCAAATAAATATTATCACAAAAATAAAAACAGTGTGAGACTTTAAGTCACCAACATAAACACCTATTCAGCCAGTTAAAAACAACATCATGCCATTCCAAAGTTAGTACGGGAGCAAAGAAATTCATAGTTTGTCATGCCAAAAACTTCCCAGTATGTGAAAAAAAATGTGAGAATCCATAAATATAATAATAGATATGTGTTATAATGTCAGATGGAACATAAGAGAACACATGAATTTGTTGAGTGAATATGAAATGGATACATTTTCTACATTTTCATCCACATTAATTTCATTTGATTGTTTTCTTCTCAGAAATTAGGCCTGCATGCCTTCCGATTAAATGTGGTGCACTCTCACATAAATGTCATGAGGTTGCAGTTAGCTAAACAGCTGAGAGAAAAACAGGTTAGACACAAAACGTATGAGTACATGCATATTCTTTTGTCATCTTTAAGTAAAACGGCGTTGTCTTTAACCCTTTACAGGGCAGACGCTTGTCCGTTTTGTAGCCCTGAACGGGCAAGATTTTTTCAGGTTCTGTAAAATTTCGGGTCGCGTTAGTAAAAACATCACAAATAAGGTGTTAGTCAACCGATTTTAGTTAAATAAACAACACAATGAAGGGAAAAGCATGCAGAATATGTTACTCACGTGATTGCTGCCGGTAATCCATATATGAACACAAATATTTACGAAATACGGCATGTTGTTTGTGATTTTCCGTCATCTATACGGCAATTTACAAACACATTTTCAGAATCGTAATCACTTTCTTTAAAGTCCGACTCACAACTGCTAATGCAAAGTAACGCTTTGCACTGATATCTAGCTCCGATTAATAATCAACTTCGTGCCCTTTAATGTAATTTAAATTGAACAGAGCGAAATCTCAGCTATCACTTGAAGAATCGCTGAAATCCATTTTGAAAAACAGCGTAAAAATCCCGAAAACTATCAAAAAAAGTCCGTTAAAGTCTGTTCAAAGTCATTGTAGCGCGTTTACAAATGGCGGCCACGTTGTCAAGCTATCGGCGAAAGTGAAAGTAGCCGTCGGAAGTGTCGGAAAGCCGAGAGATCGCGTTTTTACAATGCATAATAGTATCGGCCGGAATCGGACGCTACGCTCGTTTTAAGCGATCGGCCGGTAATGGCCGCTATGCCCTGTAAAGGGTTAACATAAGTCTCGTTGAAGAAGAGTGGCACTAGGTGCCTTAATTTGAAGTAATTCCAAGTTTAGGTATTGTTGAAAACTTGTTTCCTGGCTAACAGGACTGCACGGAGATTTAAGAATATTTTAAAATATGTACATTTCAACGAATTTGGATGAACTGAAATAATAGGCTATAGGTAGTCTACTGAATGTTTATTTTAAAAGAATTTTTTTTTAATTACGGCAGCTTACATATGTGTTCCCTCTTGGCATTGGGTTGGAATCTCTTGATAATAGAAAACCTGAAACGTATGGAGGAAACATGATCAGCATAGTTCTGATTCCAGTCAGTTCATATGTGCTGTGCTGAATCCTGACCTGGTTGTATCCTGATATGCCTTTAAGCAGATGTGAAGATCCATAACCGGCCTTACACACCCTATTAGTTTCTAAGCTTGGGGAGGGGAAGAAGAGCTCTGTAACACAGTATCTGTGTTCTGATGCTGAGGTAACGGGCTCAACCCTTACACCAGTCAGTTGGACTAAAATGTGGACTTCTTGTCCTTGACTTGTACATCAAAAATTTGAATGGATTTGCCTGATGGTGAGGAACACTGGTAATACTCACAGATCTGTTCTGTGCTACTAAAAGTAGTAGTGTATTTCTTACCAAATATATGTGAACACACGTCGGCTATACAGTTGTTGTGATGTATTATTTTCCCAGTTTCCCTACAAAACCAAACATTATTAGTGTATTCAGATATGACTGACCTACCATATGACAGTAAACAGTACTACCTGCTTTTTGTTAGCACTGAATGTTGGGCGGTGCTCAAAAGACCCGACACCCTTTATTGTGCTAGCGGCTTCGGGTGGATGAGCGTAATTTGAAGGGTACAAGTCTTATCCTGGTACGAGGAATTGCAACCTAAAGATTACATGTCATGGCAGGGCAGACCAGGCCTTAAGCCTTGGTCAACAACTGGTCTAGGATTGAAGCTCTGACAGGCAGGCAGACAGACCATTGCCTTGTTGATCCGGCAGCTTCTGCAGCTTGTTTTGTTCTAGATGTATTTGTGTTACTTTTCCTCTGGAGTAAACTAGACAGGCAGAGAGAGGGATCATGCTGCATGGTCTCTAAATTCAGCCCAAGCTTTGTGCTGTGGAGAGGTATAACTCCATCGCTGGACCGTCATGGGTTGTAGTTGTTATGCATTGTTTTAAGTACAATGTAACAAAATATCGTTTGTCAAGACAGCAAGGTGCCAGTATTAGTGTCAGTATCTTAAATAATTTGGTTTCATAACCTGTTGAAACCATTTCATGTGTAGTAACTGTATGATGCAACAAAGATTTAAAATATTCTGTTCTGAAGTTTGTAGTCTTTAAATGAAACTGAAAAGTGTTTTGTAGACAGTTATATTTGTCTCCATTAAAAAACAAAATAATAACATTCATAATCAGCTGCATCGGTGGGCATGGAGCACATGGGCATCACTGATGGAGAAGAAAGAAGAGGCTGTGTTGGAACCTAAGACAGAATGTGCAAGGGAGCATTACAAGTAAACTTTCTGTGTGAATGCTAACTGTTGTCTATCTGTCTTTATTTGTTTCCTCAAAATTGTGATGTTTTGTTACACAGTGTTTCATTCTTTGCCATTGAACCAGAAGTTTCCCTCCTTATTCTTACTTTTTTGCTTTATCTTCTCCTACAGCAAGATATGTGAATAAGTTAGACATATTTACTATGTGATTGGATGTTTCTCATTTTCAGTTTTACAGTAACAAAGAGCTGCATGCATTTATCAGATAGCTAATCAATGCTTTACAATGAATTCAATCATTTATTGTCTGTCCTCTTCTGTTGAGGTTTTAGAGGTGGCATGTAAAAGGCTTGATTTATTTTGGCCTAATTTCATTCCGGTGTAATGGCGACGCGATGACTCGTTGTCTTGGGGGAGAAGCTGTTCAGTGTTTTTCTGTGGATTCCTTATGGAAATTCCCGTGAAATTCGTGTGGATAGTGTTTTTCCTTTGGATTATGTGATGTTATTTCGTGTTCGTTAATTGGAAGTGTTCAAAAGAAGCCACGGAAGGCAGGTGGTGGATGAAATTATGAGGGCAGCCGACAGATATTTGTTGGTTATGGTCTCGAGTTTAGCGACGGCAAGCTTTCTCTCTTTCGAGAGACACTGATTGCGGTCATCCGGCCAGTATGGTCACTGCCATAGAGGAAAGCAACGGCAAACTACCTCTTTGAAATTGCCTAGTTTATTATGATTCGCTTAAAGACTGATCATCGCAAGACAAGGACAGAGACATTAAAATTAGGAACATGGAACGTTAGGACGTTAAACAACGACGGAACATTAGAGAACATAACACAAGAAATTCAAAGAGAAAAAATTAATATATTAGGTATGTGCGAAACGAGATGGACAGGAGCAGGCATCAAGATACATAAAGATTTTAAGATTATTTATTCTGGAGGTGAGGATCGACATAGGGGAGTGGCAATAATTTTGGACCGGAAAACATCAACGTCTGTTCAGGGATATTGGGCCGTGTCGGACAGAGTACTACTAGTTAAATTGAGTGGCAGACCTTTTAACATAAATGTTATTCAAGTATATGCCCCAACAGGAGAGTCCAGTGAAGATAGTGTAGAGGAATTTTATAATGACATAGAGTCTGCCTTAAAGAAATGTAAAAATTCAGAAATAAACATTATAATAGGGGACTTCAATGCAAAAGTAGGAAATCAAGGGGATGGATACACAGTAGGAAACTATGGTTTAGGAGAGAGAAATGAAAGAGGATACAGACTAGTAGAGTGGGCAAAAGAACAGGAAATGATTGTAGGAAACACCTGGTTCAAGCAACACCCTAGAAGATTATGGACCTGGAGGAGTCCTGATAGCAGGATTAGAAACCAGATTGATTACATTCTCATTAGCAGAAGATTTAGAAACGCCCTAACAGTAGCAAAAACAGTTCCCAGTGCTGATTGTTATAGTGACCACAGATTACTCACAGGAACATTGAGGATAAAGTTGAAGAAAGTCAAATATACAACAGGGAACACTAAATATGATTTGTGTACATTGAGTAATGACAAGGAAATACAAAACAAATTCAACATAGAAGTACAGAACAGATTTGAAATATTGTCTGATCTAGAGATCCTATTCCAGGATGTGGATGATCAATGGGAAATGTTAAAGAATTCAATCAATATGGCTGCAGAAACAACTATTCCAAAATTAAAGAAGGTGGGTCGTAAGAAATGGATGACTGAGGAAATTTTACACTTAATGGAAACAAGAAGACTCAACAAAAATAATCCTGCCAAATATGAAGAAATTCACAGACAAGTCAGAATATTATGTAGGAAGGCAAAAGAATCATGGCTTGAGGAAAAGTGCTTAGAAATTGAAAAACAACACAACAGTCAAAATACCAAATTAGTGCACAAAAGGATTCAGGAACTTACTAATAAAAGAACAAGTACATCAACAGGCTGTCTAAGAACTAAAGATGGCAAAATCATAATAGAAAAAGATCAGATTCTACATGTATGGACAGATTATGTGAAAGACCTGTATAATGATAACAGAGAGGAACAGTATGCTATTAGATTTAATAATGAAGGACCAGCAATTTTAAAGATGGAGGTTCAAAATGTTCTTAAGCATATGAAAGCTGGCAAGGCCCCCGGTGCAGATAACATCACAACAGAAATGATTAAAGCTTTAGAAGAATTTGGACTAGAGCAAGTCACTAGACTGCTGAACACAATATATGATACTGGAGATATACCTTCTGAATTATGTAATTCTGTATTTATTGCAATCCCAAAGAAATCAGGAACCTTAGAATGTGATCAACATAGAACAATTAGTATAATGAGTCACATCACAAAGATTTTGTTACGAATTATCATGCAAAGAGTGAGGAAGAAAATACAACCTGAAATAGGGGAAGAACAATGTGGTTTTGTAGAAGGAAAGGGTACAGTAAATGCTGTGTATATGCTGCGAACAGTTATTGAACGTGCTTTAGAAGTAAACAAGGATATACATCTTTGCTTTATTGACTACACAAAGGCTTTTGATAGAGTAAGACATGTCAACATTGTGGATATGCTTGCAGATCTACAAATTGATGGGAAAGACATTAGACTTATAAAAAACATATATTGGAAACAACAAGCTGCCATAAGAATTGATAATGAAGTAGGACAATACCAACCTATTAAGAGAGGTGTTAGGCAGGGATGTGTAATGTCTCCAGATCTTTTTTCCTTATACAGTGAAAATATTTTCAGAAATGTAGAAGACCTAAATGGAATCAGCATTGGAGGACGAAACATAAATAACATTAGATATGCAGATGATACAGTATTGATTGCAGACAATGCACAGGATCTGCAACAATTAGTAGACGCTGTGGTTGTACACAGTGAGCAGCTGGGGTTGGAATTAAATTGTAGGAAGACACAGGTTATGGTCGTCACTAGGAAGAACGAAGTACCACAATGTAATATACAAGTAAATGGGAATATTCTTCAGCAAGTGAATCGGTTCAATTATCTCGGAACAGTCATAACATCTGATGGCAGATGCCTTGAAGAGATTAGAACAAGAATCGCCATTGCGAAGGTAGCCTTTAGCAAGATGAAAAACATTCTGACCAATAAAATGATGTCAATTGAAACGAGAAAAAGAGTGTTGAGGGGATACATAGAGCCTGTTCTTTTGTATGGATGTGAAACTTGGACAATGTGAAAAACATCTGATGGCTGCAGAAATGTGGTTTCTGAGGAAAATGCAAAGAATACCATGGACAGATAGAAAAACCAATGACCAAGTACTACAAGAGACAAATGAAAATCGTAGATTGATTAGAGAAATTAGACGTAGACAGTCAAAATTTTTTGGACATGTTATGAGAAGAAATGGACTGGAGAACTTGGTGACAGCTGGCAAGATCGAGGGGAACAGACCAAGAGGAAGACCGAGAGGAAAATACCTGGATGGCTTGGCCACATGGCATGGACGAGACAGGAACACTGAGCTGATCCACGACTCTGGTGATCAAGTGAAATGGCGAATCATGACCGCCCACGCTTTCCGGCATGGCACATGATTGATTGATTGAATTTCATGCATGTTGTTGCAGACTCATTGTCACAGCCTCACATAGGGGCGGTAACCGACATAAAGTAAGAGACACTGGCGAAGGACTACAACTCCCGCTCAAGGGAAAGAAGTGAGTCACTCGAAGGCTTGAGTAATCCAGAGCCTTCTCGAAGGACTGGTCAGTGGGTCCACTGTCCCGTGGACACTGATGTGGCCCGCCTATTACGGGGTCCACGAGAAACTCGGATAGAGTTACCACCCGTGTCGGATTGCGACACGTGTGAAACGGCAGAGACAGACTGGACATCGAGGAAGCAACAGGGCTTACCTTAGAGGGACTTGATAGTTCAGACCCATGTGTATTTAGGGGTCGTAGACATATGCTAGATAGTTGCTTAGAATTGTTTGTTATAATCATGTGTGATGTACAACCTCTGTGATACGCAACTTGTCGAGTGCGGGCTTGTCAATACCCACTTCGCCAGCGCACTGTATATATTATATAAATAAATGTTGCTATATTGTATCTCACGGAGTTTGTTGCCTGTATGAGCCCGAGTCCAGATCCCCTAGCGATCTAAGACTGTGACAGGCTATTTGGGGGCAATCGCCGGTTTTGGCACAAGCTTTACGTTTCAGACAGCTCTTGGTTGCCAAGTAAAAAAATTATATCAAAGTTAATGCAGAACAAGTTTAAAAAAAACTTTGCAGCTATCTAGTAATGAACTAGTATTAGTCCCTCTTCAGATACATTTCAAATGATGTTAATATTATGAAATTTGACATGACTGTGACATTTACGTGACTGTTACTAATTTTTTTTGGATTCCAACAGCAGATTGTTCCGCGAATTATCGGGTGTACGTATCCTATCCTCCAACAGTGGCGAGAGAACAAGACTACATTCGAGAGCTCATGGAAAATAAGATGAGTTTCATTTCATGCTCATTGCAACCCTAAGCGGTACTTACCATCATCCATTCATGTAACATTGTTGCTTTGCATTGATTTGTATGTATATTCATAACCTCATAACCAACAAAACTTTTCATGTGTATTTGCTCATGTAAACATTAAGGGAAATAACTAACTTTTGTATTTCCCAACTAATTTCTAAGGGATTTAATTTCAGTAAAGTTAACAACAACTAAAAGACAAAATGTCAACGTTAGAACAATGTATTGAGTTAGGTATTAGATTAGGATATAAAGAGGAGAAACTGTCAGAATGGGCACAAAAGACGCATTCAGAAAATATGTCACGAGAGGAAAGAGCAATAGAACGAGAAGAGAAAAAGATACAGATGCAACTGCAGGCTGAAGAAAAGAAAATGCAACTGCAGGCTCAAGAGAAGCAAATGGAGCTTGAGGCCGCGGCCAAACAAGCCCAATTAAATGGAGAGACACAAATAAGACTAAAACAAATGGAAATTGACTCCAACCTAGAAATGTAAGTAAACAAAATGAAAAGTAAGGAAGAGGAACAAAAATACAACAAATATAAAGGCCTCGTTAAAGCATTCTGCTCAGGAGATTCTATCAGCGCATACTTAGAAAACTTTGAGTGTTTAATGACCTACCATAAGGTCGCAAAAATTGACTGGTCATTTATTTTGATGAGAAACTTAGCACTGGAGCCCTTAAAAGTAATAGAGACAGTTCCACAAGATATGAGGAAAGATTATGATTATTTAAAGCAAAGAATACTTCAACATTTCTCACTAGATACAGCAGGCTATCAACAACAGTTCGCAAAATTAGCCCCACAACCTAATGAAACCTTCATAGACTACGTGTCTACAGTTCAGGATATATGTACAAAGTGGATAACCTCAGCAAAAACAAATAACAACCATGACAAACTGAAAGAACTCATTATAATTGACAAAATTGTTAATACAATTCCAACACCTTTTTCTAAATTTTTGAAACAAATGGATTGTAAAACTATCCAAGAGGTAGAAGCCAAGGGGAACGCATTTTTTACAGCGAACCGCGATATTTTCCAGTTAAACATGAGCCAAAATGAAACAGCGGCAGTTACAAACACTAGATACTCAAAACCAACTGAAAATAAGTTCAAACAATGCTCGAAGTTCACGAAACCAGTCAAGTGCCAGTATTGTCATCTGACACACGAAGAGTACGCGATGTGTGACAAATCACCGAATTATCCGCATCATCTCCAAATGATAGTGGAGAAACAAAAGAACAAGAGAAATGCGTATCAGAGAGCGGTCAAATGCTATTTTTGTGCCAGATATGGACATTATTCACGATTTTGTGAAGGGCAAAAGATAATGAAGCAGGCCAATGCCGCACTAATTGATACTTCCTCAGAGGAAGAGATTGAACAACTGAACGAATGTGACAACCAGAATGAAAGTTTGAGTGAGCTAGGGAAGGCAGTGCAAATCATTGACACCATTACAGATAACAAATGTAACACCTGTAGAAAATTTCAGCTGGATACAACGTTGTTATGCGGCCACACAATCCCAGTTTCTAACGAAATGGCCAACGCAGCCTTATCATCAACAGGCAAATTAAATTTCACAACAGGTTTTGTAAATAACAAAAAGTGCACATTAATACGCGAGTCCGGCGCAACTCTTTGTGGAATTAAGAAAACATTAGTGAACGACAAAAACTACACACACAAATACGTAACTTGTCGTACATTCGCAGGCACGATCGAAAGATACCCCCTAGCACTTGTCGAAATTCGCACACCGTTTATATCAGGACTAGTATTGTGCGCAGTACTAGAAAATCCTGTCGCTGAGATTATCCTTGGGAATCTGCCCAACATAAGATCTTGCTCTGAAAAGGAAATCAGAGATTGGGAGCAGAAAAACTGTATCCAGAACCCAAACAGCGATTCTAAAGAGAAACACCACGCGTGCTTGTCTCAAACTGCCAAAAGCACAAGGGAGACAACCAGTGACGGAATTCAAAATGAATTCACCGAGGTGCATAATGCAGGGGCGGTTGAATCTGTCAGTGATACCACCAACTTAAAACCTCGAACTGAGGATGCCATCGATCCACAAATTACCAAGCCTGTAGATGTGCAACCACACACACAACAGACTAATGCAATAACACGACAGACAACACACAAAACCCACACCGACCAACTTCAGGAGTCGCTAGAAATCATATTACCTAACACTACCGCCACTAATTTTGGAGAAGAACAGAAAGCAGATCCTACACTTTCCCAATATTTTCGGTTAGTAGGACTTAAACCAAAATTGACTAAAAATGCTTCATGGACATTTAGAATAAAGAACAATGTTCTAACTAGATTATATACCAGAGATCAGACCACGATACAGCAAGTAGTTCTACCTCAATCACATCGTGAGAAAGTACTAAATATAGCCCATGACTCACCTTTCGGAGGTCATATGGGTTACGAAAAGACTAGAGCCAGAGTCCTGACCCAATTTTATTGGCCTAAATTTTGCCAAGACATAAAAACCTATTGTAGATCATGTGATACATGTCAGAAACTGGTTAAAAAGGGAAAAAACCCTACGGCAGAAATTCAATCAACCACAACTGCCTCGAGGCCATTTCAAATCGTGGCAGTTGATTTAGTAGGTCCGTTGAACCACATCTCAAACAAAGGAAATAGATATATTTTTACACTTATTGATCTATGTTCGAGATGGCCAGAAATGATTCCATTAAAATCTATCTCCTCTAAGGATGTGACGGACGTATTTTTACAGATATTCTCCCGTTTTGGCTTCCCGGAGAAGATAATTTCAGATAGGGGAACTCAGTTCATATCTAATGCCACCCAATCGGTAACTAAGTTACTAGGCATAAAACAATGTTTCACCAGTCCCTATCGACCGGCCGCGAATGGAATTTGCGAAAAACTAAATGGGGACCTGAAACATATGTTATCCAAAGTGACAGCTGAAAATCCAGCCGATTGGGATATACTTCTCCCAACGGTGCTGTTCGCATATAGAGAAGTCCCACAATCAAGCACAGGGTTCTCTCCGTTCGAATTGATATATGGAGCGAACCCAAGAGGACCTCTCACTATTTACAAAGATATAATATCACAACCTGTAAATACCCAATTACCAGTTTCCACCTATGATTTAGTCACTGACACCAGAGACAAAATCATTCGATCCTGTATACTGGCCAGAACATCATTACAGGAGAAAGGTTTTAGGTACAGGCAGTACGCCAACAAAGGGGTGAAAACGATTGTATTACAACCAAATCAAGATATTTTACTATTGCTACCTGACAAGAGAGATTTACTATCAACCTCTTGGCAGGGACCATTTAAAATTGTGAGAAGAATTTCGGAAGTTGACTACGAAATTTCTATGAATGGAAAATTAAAAATATTCCATGTAAATATGTTAAAACCATACTATTCTATAAAAGACAGTGACACGAGTAAGCAGACGCAGATAACAAATGACAAAAATGAAACGACAATTACTCAACTGAATGACACCTCGACAAACGAAGCATCGTCAACGACTCATTCTGGCGACAACGAAGACGACAAAAACATATTTACAGTACCGACAATATGGGATACCAACAACGACGACCAATTTGACGACATTTTGACAACTATTAGTCTCGACGACGACGACAATGACATTGAGGACAATTTACAAACAGTGGCATCAGTAATAAATCAGACGGACGTAGACAATACGGAAATTCCAGTACCAATTATGAATGACGACAGTAGTATGAAGGACATACAAATCTCTGACACTTTGACACAACAGCAGCGACAAGACATTCTGTCTCTCCTTAACAACTATAAAACTATCTTCTCAAACAAACCTGGACGGACTGACAAAATAATACATTCAATTGTGCTGACAGATCTGACACCGATCAAATGTAGACCATACTCTATTCCTTTGCATTATAGAGCAAATTTAGACAAAGAAATTTTGGACTTAGAGAAAAATAGAATAATACAGAAGTCTATGTCCCAGTATTCTTCGCCTATAGTCCTGGTGAAAAAGAAGGACCATACGATTCGTTTGTGCATAGATTATAGAAGGTTAAATACGATAACCACAACAGATGCTGAGCCAATGAACAGCTGTGAAGACCTCATTTTGAATATGTCTCAATCATCCTTATTTTCTAAGCTTGATTTAGCGAAAGGTTACTGGCAGATACCACTACACCCGTCTTCAAGACATATAACAGCATTCGCTACACCTCTGGGGTTGTACGAATGGAGATATCTTCCATTTGGTCTCAAGAACGCTCCCGCCACATTTGTCAGGTTAACTAGGTTGTTATTGCACGGCATTAAGGACATGCAATCTTATATTGATGACATATGCATTTATTCTTCTAACATGATTCTCACTTACTTACACTCCAACAAGTCTTTAAACAAATCTTTCTTTTTGGACTTACTATCAAACCTTCCAAGGTTGAAATAGGCTATAAACAGATAGACTTCCTTGGTCATAGGATTTCCGAAGGCAAACTTTTAACAGATGATAAAATTGTATCGAAAATTATCAACCTAGAAGTTCCAACTACAAAGAAACAAGTTAGAAGCTTATTAGGTCTCATAAACTATTATGCCAAATTTATACCAAACTGGGCAGAACTTACATCAGTTTTTTCTAATCTGTTGACAAAAGATCATCCAGAAAAAATTTGTAAAAGTACCCGCTTAGAGGATGCAATGTGCAGATTGAAATACATTTTTTCGAACCCACCAGTATTAACACTACCAAATATAGATATACCCTTTATTTTGACCACAGATTCGAGCGCTATTGCAATTGGAGGCTGCCTAATGCAAGAAGTGCAAGGGGTGAGGCATTCTATACTGTACGTAAGCCGGAAGCTGAACAAGGCAGAGACCCATTATTCTACGGTGGAATTGGAGGCATTGAGTCTACTATTTTGTATACGCCGATTATCTAAGTTCCTCTTAGGTTCCCATTTTGTTGTGCTAACCGATAACTCGCCATTGTTGGTACATAAGCAAGGTGTTCCTAAAAACCATCGTTTACAAAGATGGAGTCTTCTTCTTCAAGATTTCGACTTCGAAATCCGCCATATCAGAGGCACTGACAACATTATTGCTGATATTTTATCACGGCAAACGAATGCACCATCAGACTAACATTAGGCACATTAATAATTCGCCATACAAGAAGCTGTGATATTTTATTCTGTGGCATAGAACAGTGTACCTCTACACCTGCTAGAGAACTTTCATTTAGAAGAAATATCATCCAAGTGAATAGGTTACGTATAACACCCACGAACATGACACTTTGAGAACCCTATACTACCAATCACCAAAAGCTCTATAAACATTCCGAGCGAGACATTATCTGTGAAATAATTCCAACCAGTGAACTGACAGTGATCATTAAAGCAGTAAGAACACTTTGTACTCGACATTAAGAACATTGTATATTTGCTGTTGCTGAGAAACTATGCAAACAGCCGGAATAGAACGACGTCGATTACATCATGCAAGAGACAGCCATATTAACCGTTAACATTCATGGCACGACACACGGACATCAGGAGGACAACGCACACATCATCGTTGGATTTAGTTAATTAGTTAATTAATTTAGTAGTAATTATGTAGTATACTTGTATTGAATTATGTATATAAAATATGCCAACCTGTAACTTGTATATTTTCTACCATAATATTACAGGTATTTCCACTCATAAGCGAAATATCCTTCCTAAGGAATTTTCTCTATTTAAATTATAAACCATTTTTTGAGTACTCGTACAAAAAGTACTTATTATCTTAAAGGGAACATATCGCCTAAACCGTCTTTTCTAAGGGCAATAAGACTTACCTCAACTTTACTTAGATATTTTAATGTAATACTATTGTGTATGAAAGATGTGTGAATGACAGGATGAATGAATTAAATGAGAGAGTGATATACTGAGCGGACAAATTGTACGCAAAACGTATTTATTTTAACTTGTCTGCGTCTTTTATGTAAAATGTGTTACTTGTCTAAATTGTTGATACATGTTTAGTATTTAAGACACTACATCTAAGCGCCACTGCTTGGAATGCCCGATCATGCATTACACACAGTGGGGTAATTCATGATAAAGGATATCCCAACTCGTGACGCTTGGAGATAAACCATACATTGAGCACACACTTTATACAAAACTCAATACTGAACACTAACAATTAAAATACAGTCACTTTATTAGAAACAGCAACATATTAGTCAATACACTAACAAGCCAACAGGGACACATGTAGTCAGATGGGATAAAACAACAGCATAACTACATATTCAGCATTATACAACATACGAAAGTAAAAGTGTATCGAAATGCACACACAGGACAAGATTTGCATGTGCACTTAATTAGCCAAGACTTTTGTCTTGTTAATACTCTATTACACAGAGTTTAATTATCTTGGTATCAATGGGATACTTGAGAAGGGCGGGTTGTATAAACAACTAGGAAACGTCACGTAACTTCGGTCAGATAAGCATTTTTAAGGACACAGAAGAGAGAGACCTCTTCAGCAAATCATCGTGAAGTGGTGTATGGGAGAATACATGAGTGTTGATGCAGAGATGTAGGTTGCCAAGTTACTATCCACCAAACTACAAACACCGACTTTATGTGATTCTGTGACAGAATTAGTACAAAACTAATTACCTTATAATAACCCATCTAATCAGGGGGGAGAGGGGGACTCCTGTCACAGCCTCACATAGGGGCGGTAACCGACATAAAGTAAGAGACACTGGCGAAGGACTACAACTCCCGCTCAAGGGAAAGAAGTGAGTCACTCGAAGGCTTGAGTAATCCAGAGCCTTCTCGAAGGACTGGTCAGTGGGTCCACTGTCCCGTGGACACTGATGTGGCCCGCCTATTACGGGGTCCACGAGAAACTCGGATAGAGTTACCACCCGTGTCGGATTGCGACACGTGTGAAACGGCAGAGACAGACTGGACATCGAGGAAGCAACAGGGCTTACCTTAGAGGGACTTGATAGTTCGGACCCATGTGTATTTAGGGGTCGTAGACATATGCTAGATAGTTGCTTAGAATTGTTTGTTATAATCATGTGTGATGTACAACCTCTGTGATACGCAACTTGTCGAGTGCGGGCTTGTCAATACCCACTTCGCCAGCGCACTGTATATATTATATAAATAAATGTTGCTATATTGTATCTCACGGAGTTTGTTGCCTGTATGAGCCCGAGTCCAGATCCCCTAGCGATCTAAGACTGTGACACTCATACACACTGATACTTCTCTTGTTCTCATTATTCTCTCTCCATTCCTCTCTGTCTCTCTCTTTCTCTCTCTCTCACTCTCTCTCTCGCTCTCTCTGTTTCCTCTCTCTCTTCTTCCCTTTATCTTTCTCTTTCTCCCCTCACTCTATCTCTCCTTTCTCTGTCTCCTCTGTCTCTCTCTCCACCCCCCTCCATCTTTCTCTTTCACTCTCTCTTTCTCTCTCTCTGTCTCTCTCCCCCTCTGTCCGTCCATCCGTCCATCCGTCCGCCTGCCTGTCTGTGCCTTAGCTTTGAAAACCAATAGCAGTGAGGGTGGTAAACTATATATATTAACTTTTTTTCTACCATAAAACACAAATGTAGGAATTAATCACTCATTTCATTTTGTTACTATCACTTAACCTTTGCATAGTTGTTACATAGTTAATTATTGTGTTGAATCAGTCCTTCCAGTTTCCAGGTATTTGTTCTCTTTGGACCTTATTCTAGTTTTGCTTGTTTTGTAATTTTACGTAATTGTAAATTTGAGACTTGTGCAGACTTTTTTAACACTAGGAGTTTATATTTTTGTGCCTTTATATCATTTTACAAATTAGATGACATTACTTGTGTAAAGTTGGATGCGTCTCCTTTTCAGGACGTCACAATCAACTTCGTCATTTATTGGCTGTTTGTGATTTTCTAGGCAGTTTTACATTCAGTAGCTTGTTATTGCTGTCTGAACAGCCCATGCTCATACCATTGTGAAAATCAGCGCCAGTGATCTGCTCCCAAATTTCCTGTGGCGGGCTTCAAACCTGGCATGTGGGATTGTGTTCACTACCCCTACACCAAAGATGCCAACAGTATTTTTGTAGAGAAACAGAATATTATTCTAAGCCAGTAATAGATTTGGAATTTATAAAAGCATGGCAGAGAGAGATTTAATTTAAAAAGAGGCATTTTGAAGTACACATAAATAACAAAGTGAGTAAGCTATTAAGATCAAGTGTGCATGAATTTAAGTTGAGAAATTGTTCCACTTTTTAATTCATTCCAGCACCAAACTACTAACCCAGTGCTTTTCTGCCTTTGTGGATTATGTACAGTGGAGACAGCTGCGGAAGGTCAGTTACTCAACGAAAAAGAATTGTCATTAATTGTATGCTTGTATAAGTGATTTCTTGTAGCTTCTGAATAATAGTTGTGATATGTAATAACAATTCTAAACCACAAGCT
The DNA here is from genome assembly GCA_963921405.1 of Cepaea hortensis. Classification (NCBI taxonomy): domain Eukaryota; kingdom Metazoa; phylum Mollusca; class Gastropoda; order Stylommatophora; family Helicidae; genus Cepaea; species Cepaea hortensis. The sequence continues at coordinate 160,297,801 of OY992877.1, read as the reverse complement.
CGCTCATGTGTTTCCTGGGGTCCATAAGGGAATAAAAAAAATAGAAACACTGTAACCTACAGTGCATGTCATTAGAGGCAACAAAGAAGGGCTGGTGTAAGACTGGCTACCTCATCCTGTAGAAAACTGTAGCTACAAAATCCAACCAATCACACACGTCTACGAAAGGCTTCACATGAGTTCCTTGTGAGCCTGTGCACTAATGGGACTTTAGTTACAAAATCCAACCAATCACACACAAGTCTACTAAAGGCTTCATATGAGTTCTTTGTAGGCGGGTGCACTAATGGGACTTTAGCTACAAAATCCGATCAATCACAAACGTCTACGAAAGGCTTCACATGAGTTCTATGTGTGCCTGTGCACTATTGGGACTTGAAAGGGCAGAAGAAGGAAGATGTGGATATAACACAGTCACGCGGGAGCATCAGGGTTCAGACTTGTGAAGAGCTGAAGAGAATTGCCAAAAATAGGAGACACTGGAGTGTAATGATCAGGCGATTTCAATACCAGTCTATGACCTCTACTCTCTGGATGATGATGGTGATACATAATTCATTGATAATTACACTGTATTGGACAAAGAAGAATAGAAGAAACTAACAAAGTCACACTTCTTCAGGTGCCTGGTCTGGGACAGATATCAGCGATCATTATTCTCCATCATTTGATATTTTGATTATATTTATATATATCTAAATATGAATAATATGGTAATAATTCCAAAATGTTATATATATATATATATATATATATATATATATATATATATATATATATATATATATATATATATATATATAAAAATAAAAATGTTTTGCGTATCCTTTTACAGGACTTAGCTGTCAACAGCAGCATCTTTCAGCTGTCTGTTGATCTCTTGGCAAGATTACGCTCAGTAGTTTGCCATTGCTTTCTGAGCGGCCGGCTCAGTATCCGCAAGTCACGAGCGGGGGTCGAACCACCTCAGTTCTCGCTCCGCTGCGAGACTCTGCGTGATAAACGGGATTACAGAGAGAAAGTGTTGTAACCCCACAGCCAGAGAGACCGGCATATATATATATATATATATATATATATATATATATATATATATATAAGCTCTGTCAGGTGAAGAGTTAGAGCATTGCTTTGCTGATCTGGCAGCTTCTGCAGCTTGTCTTGTTCCAGATGCATTGGTGTTACCTTTCATCTGGAGTTACCTTGGTAGGCAGAGAAAGGGATCATGCTGAATGGGCAACACATGATCTCTATAATTCACCCTAGGCCTTGTGCTATGGAGAGGTATTAAGATGTGTGTAAGCGGGACATGATTGATACAGGCATTGATATTGCGCATTGGGAGCAAGTCGCTGCTGAACTTGTTGCATGTAGGGAATGGATCAGAAATGAAATAAAGACAAAGCAGAAAATGATTGCAGATAGGTCACAAAATGAGCATGTGAGATGTAAGTTAGTGCGCGATGGTGGAAATGACCATGTGTTAACATGCATCCATTGTGGAAGAACATTTACAGTGCAAATTTGTCTGATCAGTCACATTTGCTACCACCATGGGTTGTAGTCATTATGCCTTTTTGAAGCACAATGTAACAAACTATCGTCTATCAAGACAGCAAGGTGCCACTCAATGAATATATATATATATATATATATATATATATATATATATATATATATATATATATATATATATATATATATATATATATATATATATATATATATATATATATATATATATATATATATATATATATATATATATATATATATATTATATATATATATATATATATATATATATATATATATATAGATATGGCATTTGGGGATTATTACTCTCATATAGTATTATATCCATGTTTGACTCAGTCATATCTAATATCATTTTTTTATGTAACAGAATCAGTGTGCTAAAGCAGATGCACACTTTTATCTTCATATTATGCCCAAGTGCCTCTTTCACATGCGGCTGTTTGTAGAGCAAGAGAAAACTTGTCGAGAAATTGCTGTCAGAGCCACGGAGTTTAGAACGTAAGTATTTGTTTGAGTTGTTTGATTGTCCTTGTGTGAAATAAGTGTGAACTCTTAGTATGTCATAGGCCTGTTCAGTTGAGTCAAGAAAAAATATCACAGTACATGGGACATTTCCATATGTGTTCTGTCCTCATATTCAACAGCCAGTGAAGAGTTCCAATACTAATGGTATCAGCTGCTATCTGATTATGTCCATTTGGCCTTTACTTGGAATACAGTGTGTTGGTCATATCCTCTGGTCACTCCCTGCAGAACCATTCTCTCCAGGCCATGGTGATCTATCTGTCCTCCCACAATATTGTCAAAGACTGAAATATGAGGCCAGAGGTCTGCCTCAAGATAGAACACCACCGGGAAGAGTGGTCAACCTCATATAGATTAGAGGTGATACATTGCCCCGGAATAAGGGCAGGGTAGGTGATAGAATGGGGGACTATTAACTAGTTCTCTCATGAGACACGGAGACGTTGACCAGATAGTTAGCACTCTGGTCACGACAGAATCACGCCTACGTGATAGCCATGATTGCCACTGAACAGAAGACAGCTAACGTAAGCGTGCCAGGTACCACGGCACGCAAGAAGCCGAAGGACACCTCAAGGTCCTTCCGCGTGCTGTGTAGCCACGCGAGTAAGAAAGTCAGACTGGGGACTGACTTTGTAGCGAGCACCTCGTTTTAGTGTTGATAGGAGTTTTGTGTAACCAAATAGATAGAGATAGCATTAGAGTTTAGGAAACTAGTGATAGGCAATTCTGTGGCTTTGTGTGTGGTTTTGATAGCGACTGTTATGTACTTGTGAAGAGCCAATGGCAATAAAATGTATCATTTATTTCCTCTCACACGACTTGCAAGTTTCTTGTGTGGTGTGGGAGAAGTAATCTGATGATGCCTTACACATGGGTTGTTGACAGGCAAAGATTAATGTGGTGTCAGAAGTGTGGCTTGGACGAAAGTTCAAGCTAATACACTCACCCACGGCTCTCGGCTGAAGATTAATGTGGTGTCAGAAGTGTGGCTTGGACGAAAGTTCAAGCTAATACACTCACCCACGGCTCTCGGCTGAAGATTAATGTGGTGTCAGAAGTGTGGCTTGGACGAAAGAGCCAAGCTAATACACTCATCCACGGCTCTAGACTAAGTTTACAAATAGTGAAGTAGTGAATTTAATTTGTGTCAGTGACGGTTGACGTGTGCAGAACTAGGACAAGTTGCTAATGAAACTGTGCCTATCGTGACGAAATAATGCTTATTTGTGTTGAGTAAAATATTATATACTTAAATCATGTGTTTCTCCAAGGTTGTAAGTATTGATATTATTATTTTCTGTTATTTATTCATGTAATTATTTATTTATTTATGAATAACTATCAAAAATGATTCTGGGCGGAGCGATACACAGCCAGCAACAATATCGATTTTTGCAAGCTAAAAATAGCGCTGCGCCTCTGACGTGGTCAACTTAAGACTGACAATAGAATTATTACAAAAATTATGAACCTGACCATGCCTACCACAAAAAAGCAGGTCAGAAGCCTTTTGGGACTAGTAAATTACTATAGCAAATTCATACCAAATTTAGCGGAAATTACAAGTGTATTTTCCAATGTTTTAAAAGCATCTGTAAAATTAGATGTCAAAGATGCATTATTAATTTCTGCATTGTCAAAATTGAAAATCTTGTTCAGTAATGTATCAATCCTCCGCTTGCCTAATCCTAGGCTCGTTTATTATCTTAGGACAGATGCCAGCAGAATCTCCATTGCTGCAGTATTAGGCCAATTTTATGATGGCATCTTCCACCCCATTTGCTACATGAGCCGTAAGATCACACCAGCTGAGTCCAGATATTCCATATCAGAGTTGGAAGCCCTAAGCGTCATCTATGCGGTGAGGAAGCTCCATCGATTTCTGGCGGGTGTTCACTTCATTGTCCAGACTGACAACTCCCCAATCACGGTCATACAGAGTGGTGTGCATCGGAATGACCGTATATACAGGTGGTCGCTAATACTACAAAATTACACCTTTAGTATAGAGCATATTAAGGGTAAGGACAACATCCTGGCTGATACCCTTAGTCGACCATCTGAGGTAGAAATAACAGAGATTCCACATAAGAGTGTAGAGTAATAGTTGTTAACTTAGTACAGTAAAATATTCTATGTGAAATATGTTACAAATACATAGACATTATGTGCTGAACCTAGGTACTAAGAACATTGAATTACTATGTGTCCGTAGACATCAAAATAAGAACTTTGCTCTGAGAACAAATATATCACCTTGTGAACGAGGACAGCTCATTACTTGCTAAGCTCCATATGTGTTCCAGTGAATCATTTGTGTTAAGCAGAGAAAAACAGTGTCAGAACATTACATAAATACAGACACGAAAACTGTGGTCTACGACACAAGCGAACTCTACAGGTGCAATACCCATGAGACACAAGTGTGACTTTGTAATGTATTTAATATACCCAGGACAATTGTATAGATAGTATGCCAATGAAAGCATTTTCTCAACATTAAGGGCAACGACTAACCTGAGGTATTTAAATACCATGTATATAAATACTCATTGTGATATGTATTATAACGTTTTAATATAGTAACAAATTATAAGTAGATTAGATCATCTTAATTTATATTTAGATTTAAACAAGATAATAGTTTTCATTTTTTTTTGGTTTAGATAGATTATTAATTTACCCACTTATTTAGCTTAAAAGTAGATTATGATAGTAATTTAAACATAACAACAACTAAGTAGAAACTAGAATAATAAAATTAGATAGTAATAGTACCATTTACTTTATTGCATTTCACTTTGTTTCATTTCATTTCAGTTCATTCCATCTTAATGATCCAATCCATTTAACAAACGTTATCATTTAGTAGTATGATTAGTTTACACCGTAATAGGATAAAAAGATTATACAATTAAACATACATCATTCACATCATTTAGATTAAGAATATCAATCAGATAGTTTTGTTTCATTTAAAAACATTAGTTATAATTGTGTTATATTTCACATCACCCATATTAGAAAGGTACGTAACTTATTACATGTTCACATTACCCATTTCATAAAGGTACATAACTCATCTCACATCAATTCCAGTTTAAATAGTTAGATTACATCCCTTAAATTAGATAATATTAGGAGTAATGTAAGCTTGTCTTAGGATTAATGTGGCAATATAGATTAAAATAGTTAACACATTAAATACACATTTATAGAAGTAGTATTAGTATGTCAGTAGTTAGAATATTATTACAGTAAAATATAGTTAGTCATAATACCAGGGTATAAACCATCAACCCTTGCTCTTACATGTAAATATATTGTAAATACTTGACTTGTGCAACAATTGACGCACAGTCATGAAGCTCAACTCTGTCAAACTGAGCCAAACTTGTACAGTGTCACTCTAAGGTTTTAGATAACTATGAAAGTGAAAGATGTGTGACAGAAGTGTGAAAGTGAAAGAGGTGTGACAGAAGTGTGAAAGTGAGAGCGAATGTAAATTATACAAGAGAGAGTGAGATCGGTCAACGCGACTTTTTAATTTTGTCGCCGTCAAATGTTGGTTTCGATGTTGAAAATGGAATGTCGTGAATGTGTTGTGTGTAGTTTAGTGTAGATCTTAGAGAAAGTATTTTAAGTCTCATAAGACGGAGATGTAGTCACTAATTAGTGTTATACACTTGTGTGTGGCCGCATTTAACCGAATTATGGCACTTGAAAACTAACTTACATACACATGATAGGTAGATACACATGTTAGAGGTTAGAATATACTATTAATTACATCCAAACACGCAAATAACCAGAAAAACAAACATATAAATTGCATACATATTTTATAGATCAAAGGGAGATAACTCCGAGTCAGGGGACATAATAGACAACGAAACACAAACTTAACAGTGAAAGATAACTTTACACGCGGAAGCGAGATAGGTAAAGCCTGTCGCACACAGCTTGTGTAATGGTTGTTTAATATTATATGGGGGACATGAAGCAATTCATGTGTTGACCCTAAGAAAGTCAACTTTGTATGGGTAGTGAGTTAATTTACTATTTGAGGGCAGGTCTTATAAGACAACGGTCCGGTTCAGACATACCTCTAATTAATATAATATTGCGATTGAGAATAGGGCTCACGCCAACCAGACAAGTGTGTGGCGAATGCCAGTAGCCAAGTAAAGTGATACTACATTGTGACATTAGTCAGTAGAAGTCTATTGGGTAGCCCAAAGCCAGGTTATCTACAGTCTTTGACAAAAATTAGTTACACTAATTTTTTAGAAACCTCTTGCGTCACAACCAATGAGTGAAAGTTGATGACGCAACACAGGAGGGGAGGGTGTGTGTCAAAGACTGAAATATGAGGCCAGAGGTCTGCCTCAAGATAGAACACCACCGGGAAGAGTGGTCAACCTCATATAGATTAGAGGTGATACATTGCCCCGGAATAAGGGCAGGGTAGGTGATAGAATGGGGGACTATTAACTAGTTCTCTCATGAGACACGGAGATGTTGACCAGATAGTTAGCACTCTGGTCACGACAGAATCACGCCTACGTGATAGCCACGATTGCCACTGAACAGAAGACAGCTAACGTAAGCGTGCCAGGTACCACGGCACGCAAGAAGCCGAAGGACACCTCAAGGTCCTTCCGCGTGCTGTGTAGCCACGCGAGTAAGAAAGTCAGACTGGGGACTGACTTTGTAGCGAGCACCTCGTTTTAGTGTTGATAGGAGTTTTGTGTAACCAAATAGTTAGAGATAGCATTAGAGTTTAGGAAACTAGTGATAGGCAATTCTGTGGCTTTGTGTGTGGTTTTGATAGTGACTGTTATGTACTTGTGAAGAGGCAACGGCAATAAAATGTATCATTTATTTCCTCTCACACGACTTGCAAGTTTCTTGTGTGGTGTGGGAGAAGTAATCTGATGATGCCTTACACATGGGTTGTTGACAAATATACACATGATTCCAAAGGGCCCTTACCACATCTGCCTTATTGTCCACTATTACCCCACTCATAGGCCTGTTGAAAGGGCTTACATTTTGGATCAGGAATACTAGAAACTTCGTCAGATTTCTCTCAAAGGAAAGGTTTTTAAAACAATGGTTGATGTAGTGAGCCTAGCGGCCATGAAGATAGGTTTATAATGACATGCAAGAAGGCACTTTCTGCATGTCATTGTGGACCTGTTAACTGTAAAGTGGAAAGGCCATTAAGACCACTGATGTTGGTTCTACAGAAGCTGATGGTAGATGTTTGCTCTACATGAGAAATAATTGTCGCCATCCATTGATACACGTTGCAACCAGGGACCTGAATTGAAAGTGGTAGTTATAGAGAAAATGGAGCTACTGGAAATGTAGTGTACATAGCCCATTGTCATATGGTATATGCTCTGGCACTCATTAATCCTCATATCTAATATGCCTCAAGGCCTGGAAACTGATACTTTACTTAACAGAAATTCAGTTAACTAGGCGTATGGATAATATCACATGGAAGATGCATCACACAAATAAACAACAGAATAGGAGAGGCAGAACCTGCATTTTATACAATGAAGAGCATCTTGTGTAATAATTCCCTGTCATTGGAGGTTTGAAATGGAATTCTTGCATGTTTCATAAAACAAGTTTTAACATCTGGATGTAAATCCTGGACATAACCTGTGGATGTGAATCTTGGACAATTAGTGCTAATAAAAGGCGAAAGATTTATATGTTGTTAAGTGTAGTAAACCAGCAAAAAAATCTCTTGAGGCCTTAGAGATGTGGATTTAATAGAAGAATGCTGAGAATTCCTGAGACAGTTGTAATGTGTAATACACATATTTTAAAAAAAGCTAAAGCACTTCTTCTTCGCTCCTTATTTGAGGGGAGTGTGTCACACTTTGTTATGTACCTCAAAGATCATTGGGTCTGACTTTGGCATGCATCTGTGTAAAGTATGCTTCCTCTAGACAGATTCCAATCAAGTTAATGGGCTCTATCTCTCTGTAAGTAGGTTTTTTTTTCTAACAATTTTGCCTGGGATGTAGCCTGAAGGCCTGCTTTTTGTGATTTCTATCTGCCGTGGGTATTTAATGTGCACAACTTGCACATGGATCCTCCGGCCAAGACACAAAAACAACTTATCATAAACGTCGGAAAGAGGCTGTTGTAATTTTTTGTCATCTTTAATAGAAGATAAAAACTGGAGCATGTTGTGTCAGCTGGACAGATTGTTGGAAAGGTATATATATAAGATAATTAGAGAAGATTCTTAACAGCCTTTTGTTCTGGCATTGGAATTGATACATGTTGTGGGAGATCACAACATGTGGAGAAGCATGATCACCAACGCCAGTCAGCAAGGTATTTGATTTTGATATTAATTAAATGTTGCCAAATATCTGTATATATTTTAATTACGTATGTATGTGAACACTATTTATTCATATATTGTGTCTCGCAGGTTGAACACACTTCAAAAGGTATTCTATTTTTGGCACAAGGCTTCTCAACAAAGCAGAGATGAGCGTATGATGCACAGAATGGTAGGGATTTATTTGTTGTCTCATTCTTTCTCATGTTCTTTATGTATGACCTACACTATTTCTTTGACTGCTATTGTACTCTAAGGATGCTGCCTTTCCATCTCAGAAACATCTCTGGTTCCCATTTTATTTAGCTGACTGAACCTCATATCCATACTGGCTGTAACAAATAGAACCTTGCCGCTGAACCAGAGACCACTTGTTGATGAGCAAGTGTTGCTAACCACTTCAGCACCATCACTTCAACAATATCAAAAGAACACTTCACTTAAATATTTTCAGCTGGAAATTAATTGTTGCCTCTTAATATATATAGTCATTGTGAAGATTGTAATTGATCTTGTCTGATGATCTGTACCAATCTGGCCAGTATTTCTTAGTGTTCATGGTGAGAGGAAGTATATTTGACAAATATTTCATAGTATTCATGGCGAGAGGACAGTATTTGTGGCCAATATTTCCTAATGTTCATGGCAAGAGGACAGTATATTTGACCAATATTTTCTAATGTTTATGGCAAGAGGACAGTATATTTGGCCAATATTTTCTAGTGTTCATGGCAAGAGGACAGTATATTTGACCAATATTTCCTAATGTTTATGGCAAGAGGACAGTATTTTTGACCAATATTTCCTAATGTTTATGGCAAGAGGACAGTATTTTTGACCAATATTTCCTAATGTTTTTGGCAAGAGGACAGTATTTTTGACCAATATTTCCTAATTTTTATGGCAAGTGGACAGTATTTTTGGCCAATATTTCCTAATGTTCATGGCGAGAGGACTAATTTTGGGCCAATATTTCCTAATGTTCATGGCAAGAGGACAGTATTTTTGACCAATATTTTCTAGTATTCATTGTGAGAGGACAGTAACAGACCCCTTGTTCAGTACTATTTTGCAGCACTGCATCACTGCATTTTAAAACCTTTAAACATAGAAACAAGCTGTATCACTGTATTCTGTCTGAGAGAGTAGAAATAGGTGGCTTTAGAAACATGCTAATCCCCTCACATTGTATACACCTGGAAATGAAAGACCATTAGATAGGCAAAGGAAGATGGAAGACTACCTCAGCGTTATATAGACATAACCTGTGATGAGGTCAAGAGATTTATCAGAAGCAATTATATGCCAAGCGGAAGTCAGATCTTCCTGGCCAGCAGAAAAATGGTGCATATTAATAATTTTACTGAAGAGAACAAGTAGCAACCTTCAGACTTTCCACAGAACACACCAGGCTGAAATGCAACATGTTTAATAAGCTAAATATAGGAGACATGATGAATGTAACTGACATTGGTAAAATTACAGTTAAATATTTGCTGCAGAAATGTCCTACACATGTAGAACAGAGAAAACTATTTTGTTACACTCTTTCCATTTGAAGACGGACTCTAAGGAGATGTAACAAGCTCAAGTTGACTGCTGGTTTCTTTGGCTTAATTTATATTGATGTCTGAAGGTATTTGGAGGGGAAAAAAGCACAAGAAGAAATAAAAGAAGTAATATGTTGCAGTCTGGCTGAGAGAGTAGGGATAGGTGGTTTTAGAAACTCGCTGCTTCGCTGCAGTCTGGTTGAGAGAGTATGGGTAAATGTCTTTAGAAACATGCTGAGTCATTGCTGTCTGGTTGAGAGAGTACATACAAATTTAAGCCCTAATGCTAAGCCTGTCCCCAAAAAATACAGTATGGAAGTTCGATGTGTTCAAACATAGGTTTCACATAATTCAGTTTCATAGGGACTGGGCACAATGCAATCAGTGTCCTCTTTGCAGGATGAAAGATAATGAAGACATTAAGCGTGAGAAGACAGGCACGCTAGCGAAGTTGATAGCAAACTGCACTGGTAATGTCACTGTCAGACGCGAGTTTGACGCCTGGGCTCATCGCTTGTCAAAGTGAGGGACAGACCCTCCACCTATCCCTCCATGCTCTCAGGTCTACAACATGTGATGGCGCTTTCACATCACAGACCCATAGCAGGAAACTTCTTCAACACAAATTTGTTTTCTAAGAGTGAGAAGATAATTTTGCATGTCAATTCTAATATCCAGGCATTGTTGCACCGAGAGTCTGTCGTCCTGCAGTCAACATTTACATTATGGAAGGAGAGAACAAGAGAAGCCCTGGTTGTTGTCGATAAAATTTCACAAGCGAGAGACTACTACCTGCTGTACATATGCAGCAAGACTTTTCAGGCTTGGAGAAATTACGTCCTGCGAAAGAAAAAAAGGTGGGAGTTCTTAATATACTTATTGGTATAGGCTTGTGTTAGAATAGAGGAAAGTGCTTTTTTGTATTTAAATGTCCATGGTGCTAATGGTCTAAAGATAAAATAATAATTTTTATATGGGGTTGTGTTCAATTACTTGATTGAAAAGTAATGGCAGTTCTTGGCATATTTATTGGTATGGGCATGTGTTAGAGAGGAAAGTGCTTTTTTGTATTTAAATTCCATGGTCCTGATGGTCTAGAGATGAAATAATAATTGTTTGTATGGGAGTTCAATTACTTGACTCATAGGAATTATTGTTAGTTCTAAAATGTTACTTATTTTAACCAGTGAAATTAATATGAGAGCTGTGGTAGCTCAGTGGCCTGCATATTTGCCTGCTGGCCAGCTGTTCATGTGTTCAAATCCCCATCAAGGTGGAAATTAATTTTAATTTTTATTTTTTTACCTGAGCTTCCAGGTGACCCAATTTAAAATGGGTACCAAGAAATGTTGAACCAGTCTAAAATGGGTACCAGGAAATGTTGAACCAGTCTAAAATGGGTACCAGGAAAAGTTGAACCAGTCTAAAATGGGTACCAAGAAATGTTGAACCAGTCTAAAATGAGTACCAGGAAATGTTGAACCAGTCTAAAATGGGTACCAGGAAATGTTGAACCAGTCTAAAATGGGTACCAAGAAATTTTGACCCAAGTTAACCCAGGTTGACCCAGTCTACACTGGGTACAAGGAAATGTTGACCCAAGTTGACCCAGTCTAAAATGGGTGCCAGGAAATGTTGACCCAGGTTGACCCAGTCGAAATGGATACCAGGAAATCTTGACCCAGTCTAAAATGGGTACCAGGAAATGTTAACCCAGGTTGACCCAGTCTAAAGTGGGTACTATGAAATCTTGACCCAGGTTGACCCAGTCTGAAATAGGTACTAGGAAATCTTGACCCAGGTTGACCCAGTCTAAAATGGGTGCCAGGAAATGTTGACCCAGGTTGTCCCAGTCTAAAGTGGGTACTATGAAATCTCGACCCAGGTTGACCCAGTCTAAAATGGGTGCCAGGAAATGTTGACCCAGGTTGACCTAGTCTAAAATGAGTACCAGGAAATGTTGACCCAGGTTGACCTAGTCTAAAATGAGTACCAGGAAATGTTAACCCAGGTTGACCCAGTCTAAAGTGGGTACTAGGACATCTTGACCCAGGTTGATCCTGTCTGAAATGAGTACGAGGAAATGTTCTGGGAAGTGAAGGTGGTTGTCATGATGTTAAATACTTCACCTATCACGTGCTGATTGGTCTATACAAATGTGGGGCTAGCACGACGTATCCAATACATCGGTATTGTGGAAAAGGATTCATTATGTTACTGTACTCAACATTATTACAATAACTCACATTATCCTAACTCTTTTTGTTCCAAATAGTCATTATTTTAACCTCAGTGCGCCCCAGACACCGATTACTCAATCTCCTTCCAACACCGACATGTATTACTTTAAAGTTACTGTGGGCTGCAACAGATAAGTGAAGACAAGTGTTGTTGCATCAAGTAGCCACTGAATGTATAATGCATTATATTTTATGGAATGAGTTCATTTAATTCCCTTAGCAGTTGTTACTTAAAATATCCTGTCACATTAAAAATAAAGTTGTTTTTTACTATCGTCATAAAGAGTTATTATTTTAACTCTTGTTAACTCAGACATTTATTACTTTAAAGTAACTGCCTTTGCATTTATAGAGAATGAACAGAGAATGCTTTATTCTTTATTTATTTTTCCTGCAACAGTGCCTTAAATCTTGTCAGAGCCATTCGCCATCACTACCTAAGAACGCTTAAGATTAGTATTATGTCATGGAAACAGGTGAGAACTTTTTCATGTAATTTTTGGTTTTTATCACTTCAGACAAAAATTTTCATCTGTTGACTTAACAACAATCTTGACAAACTTTCTTAATGAGTGCTAATTTGTATAGTATTTATAAACAGAATATCAATCTCATTATAAATGTAAATAAAATTTGGTGGAACTGCGGTAAAGCTGGTAAAGTCCTGTATGTGTCTTAATTCTGTTATGTAAAGCTGCACTACTTTGTGTCATTTTATATTGTTTACATTATAAATGTAGACTTATCAACAATCTTGGCAAACTTTCTTAATGAGTGCTATTTATTATAGTCTTCATAAACAAAATATCTGTCTCAGTACATTTGAATATTATTCATAGATTTAATAAAACTCTTCTCCTCTGCCTCCTGCTGCTGCTGCTTTTTATTCATCTTCTATTCCTCCTCCTCCTTTTTCCTCTTTTCAGTCTTCTGTTCCCCCAAAGGGGCATAGGCCAACATCCAACTCATGCTAAAGTCTTGTTATCCTTTTGATATCTCTCATAGTTTCCTATTCCTTTTTGAAGACATGTTCATGATTAACTGGATTTTGTTTCTAAGGTTTTCTGCCAATCATCTCCAGACCATTCCTCATTTGTTGACATATTGGTAGGTTACATTGTTACTGATCTCTGCTTCCCCTAACTCTTTGGGTACGAGACTCCTCACTATATATTTATTGTATACTACATATGTCATGTCATTTTCTTAATTCCCTTTGTACCATCCAGTTGTCATATAAATCTTTGTGCTCCAAAGTAATTATGATAACTCTGTCACTATCAAAACTTCATGAGTAGGTCAGCATGGCCGAATGGATAAGAACGTGTGTTCTTAAACATCTGGTGTGCTGATATCGAGGTAAGGGGTTCAACCCCTACACTTGACAGTTGGACTAAAATGTTGGCATATCGTCCTTGACTTGGGGACGTTAATTATAAGTACTTCTGAAGTCGGAGTGGGTTCGCCTGATGGCAAGGGTCACTGTTAATAGGGAGAATTAATCCACACGCAAAATTCAGTCCATCACTACTGTAAAATAGTGTATGGACTATGCTTGAGTTCAAAGCGAGAGAGTGCTAAAAAAAATTTACAAGTACCTCTGAAGTCAGAGTAGGTTCACCTAATGGCGAGGGACACTGTTAATAGGTAAAGCTAATCCGCGCGCAAAATTCAGTCCAACACTACTAGAAGTAGTGTGTATGGACTATTTGAGTTCAAAGCGAGCTAGCGCCAAAAAAAACCCAAAAAACTTCATGACTGCTTGGAATAGAAAGAGGTACATTAGCAACTGCCAAGATAAATAAAGGTAAAAGCGAGCAACAACTATGGTTATGATCTACTAAATGTCAGCTTGATACACTTCTTCCTATAATGGTTTACTGAAAAAATAGAGCCTGCTTGATCACGCGAGCAGCATGAATCACTCATACAATCCTTCCCCATGTCCTGGTGTATGTATGTTACCATTGTGTCACAAGTTGGGCACACAGGGCCATCTTACATTTCTTACACTGTTGTATCAAAATGTCACACGTCTTTGTTATATCAGTACAAGATTACAGCCTACCTTACTTAATGTAGCCATATTTCAAAGACACTTTTCAGTCTGACCAAAGCATTTATTCTCTGATATATACAAACTTAACTATGAAAATGTTTGAAGAAGAAGAAGATGAAATATCTCATGTATTAAAAGTTAACTTCAGTGCATTTGTGTAGAACCTTCTATATTCTGTCATTATATGAAGCATTCTATTGTTTTCATTCCAGTGGGTGGAGAAAAAGAAAGCAAAGAGAGTCAAGACAAAGAAGGCAGAGACCCACCACAAGTTTAAGATTCTGCAGAAATGTGTTGCTGAATGGAAAGTGGTTACTGTACAGAGAAGGAAGTTTAAATCTGTGTCTGATGTGAGGTATCAGGAACACTCAAGCAAGCTTGCAAGGTAACTGAGCCTATTTCCACATTGATCTCTGTGTGATGTAGCAATATATAATGTGAGGTATCAGGAACACTCAAGCAAGCTTACAAGGTAACTGAGCCTATTTCCACATTGATCTCTGTGTGATGTAGCAATATATAATGTAAGGTATCAGGAACACTCAAGCAAGCTTACAAGGTAACTGAGCCTATTTCCACATTGATCTCTGCGTGATGTAGCAATATATAATGTGAGGTATCAGGAACACTCAAGCAAGCTTACAAGGTAACTGAGCCTATTTCCACATTGATCTCTGTGTGATGTAGCAGTATATAATGTGAGGTATCAGGAACACTCAAGCAAGCTTACAAGGTAACTGAGCCTATTTCCACATTGATCTCTGTGTGATGTAGCAATATATAATGTAAGGTATCAGGAACAATCAAGCAAGCTTGCAAGGTAACTGAGCCTATTTCCACATTGATCTCTGTGTGATGTAGCAATATATAATGTGAGGTATCAGGAACACTCAAGCAAGCTTACAAGGTAACTGAGCCTATTTCCACATTGATCTCTGTGTGATGTAGCAATATATAATGTAAGGTATCAGGAACACTCAAGCAAGCTTGCAAGGTAACTGAGCCTATTTCCACATTGATCTCTGTGTGATGTAGCAATATATAATGTAAGGTATCAGGAACACTCAAGCAAGCTTGCAAGGTAACTGAGCCTATTTCCACATTGATCTCTGTGTGATGTAGCAATATATAATGTGAGGTATCAGGAACACTCAAGCAAGCTTACAAGGTAACTGAGTCTATTTCCACATTGATCTCTGTGTGATGTAGCAATATATAATGTGAGGTATCAGGAACACTCAAGCAAGCTTACAAGGTAACTGAGCCTATTTCCACATTGATCTCTGTGTGATGTAGCAATATATAATGTAAGGTATCAGGAACACTCAAGCAAGCTTACAAGGTAACTGAGCCTATTTCCACATTGATCTCTGTGTGATGTAGCAATATATAATGTAAGGTATCAGGAACACTCAAGCAAGCTTACAAGGTAACTGAGCCTATTTCCACATTGATCTCTGTGTGATGTAGCAGTATATAATGTGAGGTATCAGGAACACTCAAGCAAGCTTACAAGGTAACTGAGCCTATTTCCACATTGATCTCCGTATGATGTAGCAATATATATATAGATCTCTGTGTGATGTAGCAATATATATATATAAATCTCTGTGTGATGTAGCAATATATATATATATATAGATCTCTGTGTGATGTAGCAATATATATATAAATCTCTGTGTGATGTAGCAATATATATAGATCACTGTTGGTTTTCTGGTCGTGCTCGCTCACTTTGAACTCAAGCATAATTCATAAATGTGCTACTACTTCTACTACATTGGACTAATTTTTGCATGTGGATTAGCTTTCTCACCATCAGGCGAACCCACTCTGACATCTGAGGTACTTGTAATTTATATCCACTAGTCAAGGATGAGAAGTTAACATTTTAGTCCAACTGACCAGTGTAGGTCTTGAAATCACTACCTCAGGATCAGTACACCGGAAATTTAAGAGTGAGCGCTCTCTAACTCTGTTGAGGTGGATTTGGTAAAAATTGACCTCAGCTCCCAGGTCCATCCATCATGTGCCATGCCGTTAAGAGTAAGTGGTCATGATTCGCCATTTCGCTCAATCACCGAAGTCATGGATCAACTCAGTGATCTTATCTCGACCATGCCACATGGCCAAGCCATCCAGATATTTACTTCTCTGTCTTCCCCTTGTTCTCTTCCCTTCTATCTTGCCAGTTGTCACCAAGTTCTCCAATTAATTTCTTCTCATAATATGCCCAACAAATTATGACTGTCTACATCTAATTTCTTTAATCAGTTTATCGTTTTCATTTGTTTCTTGTAGGACTTTATCATTGGTTTTTCTGTCTGTCCATGGTATTCTTTGCATTCTCCTCAGAAACCACATTTCCACAGCCATCAGATATTTTTCAACTTGACTGCTCATTGTCCACGCTTTGCATCCATACAAAAACACAGGCTCTATGTAGCACTTCAACACTCTTTGTCTCGTAGCAATTTACATCTTTTTATTGGTCAGTATGTTTTTCATCTTGCAAAAGACTGCCTTCGCAATGGCGATTCTTGTTCTAATCTCTTCAAGGCATCTCCCATCAGCTGTTATGACTGTTCCGAGATAATTGTACTGATTCACTTGTTTAAGAATAATCCCATTTACCTGTATATTACATTGTGGTATTTCGTTCTTCCTAGTGACGACCATAATCTGTCTTCTTACAGTTTAATTCTAACCCTAGTTGTTCACTGTGTGCAACAACTGCATGTACTGAATGTTGCAGATCACTGCAGCCTACAGTAAATACCAGGAAATGTTTTGGGAATTGAAGAAGACCGGAATGATATTGGTCACACTGAGGGTCGATTTATCTATAAACACATGCAGCTAGCTTATACCCAATGCCTCATCCTGTGGAAGGCTGTGGCTGCAAGATCCAAACAAGTATGAATACATCTACAGAGGAAGGCTTGGCGTGAGTGGGCTCAGGGCTTGATGGGAGATGAAAGGCAGCAGAAGAAGAAGAATAACCCAATACACCTCAAGCTGTGTGAACAGGTCTTTTATTTTACTTATGTATGAGCCAAATAACATTTACTAGATGAGATGTGTTACAGAATTGAGAAAAATAACCAGTACAGTATAGATGTATATATGTTCTTAATAGCAGTGAAGTATTATTCCTAACATGTCAATGAATGCAAGTGATTACTGACCAGAGGTTAGGAAGCCTGAAGGTTTGTTAGTTACAGTAGTTACAAGCTGGCTGTTGGCAGGTGGTGGAAGACTTAAGTCACTGGCCTCATACGTCAGGTGTATTAGCTTCTTATCCCTGGTAAGACCAGGGATTATTATCTTTTGGAGTTCAATTTTTTTTAAAAATGCACAGCTAGCAAAGGCCATTTTATACGCCTCGAGGCGTTTTGGGCAAATGGTTTTAGCTCTATATTTGTATAGACAAATTGGTACTAGAGGGTGATGTTGTCAATAATAATAATTATGTCCCAAGACATTTCTTGCTACCCAATTTACTCTGGTACAATCTGGGAGACCAGATCACTTTAAATAAATTCCGCCTAGATGGGGATTTGAATACATGATAACCAGGCCAATATGCTAGCCATGCGCTGCCACGGCTCCTAATTGCTACCGGTACTATTGGGGTTGGAACTCTTCGCTGGCTTCTGAGGATGGGGACGGAGTGCTTATGGGAATGCCCCGAATGCTGTGATGCCAGTTCCTAAATCAATTAATCAATCAATCAATCAATCAATCAAAACTCTCCAAGGGTTCACCAGTAATGGTATTAAATGCTGTAACAAAAATATATTGTTTAGATGCAAGTTGTTGTCAGTAAAGATCACTTCAGATTAAAGGAATTCACAAGACTGAAAGTTAAGATGCCTGATGGTTTGTTACCTGTTAAGAAATTTGATAGATTGGTGACTTAACAAAATGTGTAGAATTAATTAGCATGAAGAATACATGTAAATAAAAGATGTTACAGCATAAAATCTAAATACAAACATTGTACAGGGGAATTTGATGACATAAAAGGCAAGTATATACAAGCAGGTAATGTGAGCTCAGAATGTTTTCATAAAAATTAATAATTTCTCATTAATTTCCTTCTTCCAGGGTAGCATTTATTGCATGGCATGTTGCAGCCAAAAATATGAAAAGCAAAAGGAGGAAATACACTGTAGCAAGTATCCATTACAACAGGAGCATTACACACAGAGTAAGTTGAGTATGTTTCTTGAGCTTGAGAGTGTAGTGAGAATATGGAATGAGTGCCATGTCTGTTCCAGTTGTTGGCCCTTTACTTGTCTGTCAAGTGAAGACACAGTGAAGATAAACATTTCTGAACGTTAAAGGAACAAAAATAACATTGACAAACAAAGTTGAGTTGAGGTGAGTCAAGAACTGGCACCATAGCATTTGGAACATTCTCATACATACTTGTCCTTATCTTCAACAACCAGTGAGGAGTCCCAACACTAATGGTACCAGTAGCAGTATGAAATACAAACAAATAAAACTACATGTTATCTACAAATTACAATAAACAATGAAAACATTGAAAATGTCACAATCGTTGAACAACTTGGTTTGATAAATAGCAACAGTGGGGACTGTTAACAAAAAATCAGAAAGAAAGTGGGCGTAGTGATTCAGAGGTTACATAACATTAAGAGCTTATAGCACAACAAGAGCAAACAAATAAAAGTAAACATTTTGAGAATATGCATCTTTCCTGTGGCAAAATACAATTATGTATCGTGAACCAATCTGCGAACACAACTGTTGGAAATTGAGGTTTTTAAACTGATATGTTACAGAAATATTCATAGAATAGTATGCATCAAGGAGAGCACTTGCTTTTAAACTTCTGATGTGCTGATGCCGAGGTAGTGGGTTCAAGACCTAACACTGGTCAGTTGGACTAAAATGTTGGCTCGTCCTTGACCTGGAGATGTAAATTACAAGTACCTTAGAAGTTGGAGTGAGTTGGCCTGATGGTGAGGGACACTACTAATAGGGAAAGCTAACCCACACGCACTAATCAATCCAGTGCGCTGGAAATTGTAGCATGTGGTTGGACTGTTCTTGAGTTCAAAGCGAGTGAACGGGAAAAAAAAACTATGGTTCAAGAACATGAAAAGTCAATACTGACATTCTACAAAATCTGAAGATCTTGGCTCATGAACAGCATCGTGCCTCAGAAACTGACAATTTTGACCATATGTGACATCACAGTGGCTTAGAAAGAATATTAGTGGACGGCATGTTTCCTGGAAGAAAAGACAGGAGTTGACCAGCAAGATGAGAGACACAGGACATCGGAGATATCCTGGCTATGAAAAGCTGAGGCAAGTGAACTGGTGAAAGATGAAGAGTCTTTCCTGATGGCCATAAGAAGAGCTGTGTTGTGCAACCTTTTTCCTGATAGCAATAAATACATAAGGAGAGCTATGTTGTGAATAGGGCCTGCTCATTCATTCATTCATTCATTCATTCATTCATTCATTCATTCATTCATTCAGTAGCATGCCCTTTGCAGAACCTCGCCCCCGTAACAACCTTCCGGATAACTTCTCAATCATAAGCAAGATGTCCCGTGTCCTATACACCCATCTGGAGATCATCCACCACATCCTGCAACCATCTTCCCTTTGGCCTTCCTTTTCCTCTCTTCCCGGGCATATAGACTGCTCCATTATTGTTCACTTCAAAGGGCCTACGACATGATGGTATTGAGTTCTTTACTTTCGGTGCGTCTGTGTTGTCATGTTTGTTCTAAATTATACAACTAATGAATATTCTTTGATGATTTGACACATTTCAGCAATTATATTTTACTAGCCAAAATGGATTACTCAACATATTTAAACATTTCCTGTTGACTGTCTTTGTGAGTCTATATGTCTGTCTGTCTGTCTGTCTATCCATTCGCCCTCCCATTCTCTCTCTTTCTCTGTCTCTCTTCCTCTCTTTCCCTCCATCCAACACATTTTGACTCCTGTGTTTGTTTAACTCACTTTAATATCCACACATGTATAAGCCTATGCTGTAGATATGTTCTCGTTACTTAATTAACTGTTCATATTACATTGAAATAACTTGCAGAGATAAACATTATATGTATTGTTCTTTCAAAAGATAATGCAAACCTGGCATCAGTATGCTGTTGTTAATGTATACAATAGAGCACAGACTAAGCAGCTTGTGGAGAATGCGGTTCGACACATACAGAAAGGTAAAACATAATTAAAAAAGCAATATTCTTGTTATGTATGTGGAGTAATTCTGCAGCTACTATCAAAGTCGTTCAGTTCACATCACCATGACAGTCGTTCATCCTGTTGACTGATTATATGAAGTTTACTTGATACCCTCTTTTTTCACAAATCCTCTTATTGTCTGTAAGACAACACTATTGTCTTGGCTGCTGTTTATTTTTGTTTGTTAGTATTAAGTTAATGTTATTTTGATCTTTAAATATGATTATGTGGTAGTTTTAATATAAAGTAAAGTAAGCTCAGTGACATGTCAACCTTGTTATACAGGTTAGAAACAATTAAACCCTGTTATACAGGTTAGAAACAGTTAAATCCTGTAATAACGATTTATAATAATTAAAGTCTGCCATACTGGTTAGAAACAATTAAACCTTGACATAAAGGTTAGAAACAGTTAAACCCTGCCATACTGATCTGAAACAAAAGCAACCCTGCCATACTGGTGAGGGACAATTAAACCCTGTCATACTGGTTAGAAATACATTCATTACTGCCTCACTGGTTAGAGACAATAAAACCTTGCCATACTGGTTAAAAGCAGTTAAACCCTGTCGTACTGATCTGAAACAAATTCAACCCGGCCGGTGCTGGGTAGAAAAACTGCAAATGACCATAATGGTTAGAACAAATGTCAACCCTGTGGTACTGTTTAGAAACATTCAATCCTTCTACCATTGGGGATCAAACCCAGGAATGTTAACAGATGTATGGTGTTATAGAAGAATGATAAAACACTATGGATGGATAGAAAGAGCATTGACGTTATCTTGAAAGAAGTTAACTCACAAAGAGAACTGGTCACATCAGAAGAACACAGTCCACATTCTTAGGGCATGTCATGAGCAGAGGAAAGCTGGAGAATGTTGTCACAATGAAAATGTTGGAGGGGATGAGAGGCAAAGGGAGACACAGAAAAGATGCTGGGCAGTTTGATATGACATGGAGAAATGTTGGTATTGGAAATTATTGGCAGCACAGGAGACAGAAGGATGTGGACAGACATGATCACCAATGCCACACTGCATGGACTATAAGAAGAGATGATATTAAGATTTAAAATAAAAGTTTTCATTCCAAAAGCAAAGTTTAAATTAAAAACAACAATTAGTATATACATGTTTATTGATTGTTATTCTCTCTGCCCTCTTGTGCCTTTTACCTCCCAGTGGAGCATAGGCTGTCACCAACTCAGGTCTTTGCCCTTATGTCCTTTGATATATCGTGCAGTTCCCTCTGTGTCCTTCCAAAATTATTCATCACTTTCTCTAATCCATCTGTCACTACCATGTGTCTTCCTCTTCTACACCTCTCTGGTACACTTCCCTCCATAATTACCTTTCCTTGACTTTCATTACATTTTATGTCAATATTTAATGTGCCTCATTTTTGCTTGTCTTAACGCCTCTTCTTCAATACAAAGTTCTTGTTGGACAAATCTGTATGTTCTCCTTTCCATCCAATGAATTGTTAATACTCGTCGGTAACACTTCTATTCAAAAGTGGGTGTGTATTGTTCAGCTGATCCAAGTTTTGCTCCCATATGTTGCCACAGGAAATATGCATGGTCTGCATATCCTGGCTTTTGTTGTTCTGTCTGTGAAGGCTTTAACTTCTGTAGTTTTTTGTAGAGCAATGCTTCTCCATGTGCTTTAGGTTTAACTCTAGTCTGGGAGCTGTGGTAGTGCAATGGCTGTCACACTTGCTTGCTGGCCCAGTGGTCATGTGTTTGAGTTCCCTTCAAGGCTGGGACTTTATTTCACTGACTTGGGCTTCCATGTGGATTCAGCTGAAAATGAATGGGTCCCGGAAATGTCCTGAAAAGTAAATGTACCATGCTGACAACATTGTTCATCTATTGCCATCTGTCTAAAAATGTGGGCCAAGCACCATGTACCTAATTTGCCTTATAGTGTAAGAAAAAGGTCCTTAAACTTTTAAAAATATTTCTTTCACCTTGTGGGTTCCAGAGGACGGGTTTTTTAAAGTTATGCTGTTAACATATTTTCTCAGTGTGTGTCCTGTCTAGCAGTAGCTTCTTGTTCTCACCTTTTGGTTGACTGGAAATTAGCTCTCTCTGTATCTTCACATTAGTGATTCTATCATACCATTTTAGTCCTTCTATTCAGCACAGGCACCAATTAATGAACGTTTGTAGTTTATTAGCAATTGTTTGTGTGTGTGTGTGTGTGTTTATTTGGTTTCTCATATTTCTTATCCATGTAGCAGTAGTGATTTCGAATTGAAGTTAAATATTCTAAGTTTAATGCTGGATTTGCTTTCTTTTGACTTCAACATAAAAGAAAACAGACTATTCCTGAGACTGATAGAATGAAATTGTTAACTATGATATTTGTATTATAATAATTTGAAATTGTGAACTATGATTTATGATTTGTCTGATTTCTTCCAGTGAAGCTGTTATTATACTTCAAGCTTTGGAAAGAAAAACAGAATGCTGCTGCTGTAGTTTATGGGCAGCTAAAATTGGCAGACAAGCATTACACCATTTGTGTTGAAAGAAAAGTCTTGGAGGCATGGAAACAATACATTATAATATGTCATAGAAAAAAGGTTAGTGTTTTGCTGAACATTTTATTTAGAAACCTTGACTGTGACCATTACAGAATGAGATCCAGTTCAGAGAAGTATGGTACTTTAGCAATATAAAGGGACACAGCTCCTTGTGAAAGAATGTACTAGAGGGAATGGTGGAGGAGGAAAAGAGTTCAAAAGGGAGATAGTGTTACACATGGGTGGACAACAATAGACGGATGGATTGGAAGAAGTCTATGAGTGCTTTATGAAGACAGGACAGCTGATGGAGATTCATTACAGTCAATCTTTATTTCTGAGATGGCTCTTGGTGGTGATGATGATGATGATGATGGTGGTGACAATAACCATAACCATATTTTACTATATTTAATACTGCTGCCATTTTGTTTGTATGTCACTTTGTCATGAGCATTTGTAGACATAAAAATAGTAAATGAAAGGATCCTTTGACCTGTCTTGAGACTTATTTTATATATGGTGCTAACTGTATAGTTTTATAGTGTTTGTCCATTAAGAATGATGATAACCATTCATTTCATCCAGTGAGGTTGAAAGTTTGGAGCCGTGAGTTCTAAAATGACTGGTAAGGCCTATTTGGTTTGAAATGTTCTTTAACAATGTGATCAAGAATGTTTGACATTTTAGGAGAAGGATCTTCTGCAGTAGGCTCCTCCCCCGTACAGACGCAAGTGCTATTTCCATATCGGGAATCCTAGGCCAGTTTCACTCAATGGGTGATTGGTCTGTACTGTGCTAGTTGCCTTTATCAGGATATTTCCTAATACCTATCTAGGGATGAGGCAACATAAGAGACCAGGTTAATTGTTTAAAATCTACCTCAGTAAGGATTCAGACACAAGATCATTTGGCCTGCAGGCAAGTATGCTAGCAGTAGTGCTACCACAGCACTTAATTTGTTATGTATTGTGGAAACATTTTGTTTTAGCCATTTAACTTATATTGTTGATATTCAACTCTTTCTGATCCAAGCTACTCATCATTTATGATTAACTATTCTTCATTTAGTCAAAGAAATAAATATCTTTATGATTCTTCATGTGTTCCAATCAATTGGACATGTCATGTGTGATTAATTATTCTTCATGTGTATCATTGAACGTGTCATGTGTGCTTGACTATTTTTCATGTGCTCCAATCAACATTTCATATCATCATACAGTGCCTTGCCGACTGTTGTGGGCAATCATGCCTCCACAAATTGTGATCTCCGACGGCATTGATCAGTTTATGTGTTGACTCCCTTCTGTGCCATGACACAAGACTATCAAGAATCCTCTCCCTCTGTCTTCCTCTATTTCTCTTTCCGCAAATATTTCCGGTTGTCACCACATGTTCCACTTGTTGTCTTCCTATAACGTGGCCAAAAACGATGACTGCCTATTTCTGACCTTTGTGATAAGTTGACTTTACAACTTAGCTTCCCTCAAAATGTCCAGATTGCTCATTTTGGCTGTCCAATGAATTTTCAGCATTCTTCTATAAAACCACGTCTCCAAGACTTCCAGAGAGTTTTTCACCTGTTTACTAATTGTCCAGGATTCACAGCGTTATGCTAAAATTAGTTCTATGTAAAATGCAAGAACTCTCTTTCTAACTTTCAAGGACAATGACTTATTGCACAAAAAATTCTTCATTTGATAGAATGCAGTTTTTGCTTGTCCTGTTCTGTTCTTTATCTCAGCGATGCATCTTCCATCTAATGTTTTCCATGTGCCTAGATATCTGAATATCTGCACTTGCCCCAAAATAACGTCATTTACTTTAATTGCACATTTAGGTGCAATCTGTTTCTTTGATATCACCATGACTTCTGTCTTTCTATTATTCAAACTAAGGCCCATTTTTTAACATTTCATATATTATTAGTTATTCCTTATGTGTACCAATTAAGACCGTCAGGTCTTAGTCAGATATGACTGAGCTACCGTATAACAGTAGACGGTACTACCTGGTTTCTGTTAGCGCCGAACGTTGGGCGGCGCTTACCAAACCCGACACTCCACATTGTGCCAACGGCTTCGGGCGGAAGAGCGCAATTGGGAGGGTACAAGCCTTACCCTGGTGCGAGGAAATGCAAGCTAAAGACAAAATTGTCATGGCAGGGCAGACCAGGCCCTAAGCCTTGGTTGGCGACTGGTCTAGGATCGAAGCTCCGACAGGCGGACAGTTAGAGCATTGCTTTGCTGATCCGGCAGCTTCTGCAGCTTGTCTTGTTCCAGATGTAGGGGTGTTACCTTTCCTCTGGAGTGAACTAGGCAGGCCGAGAGAGGGATCATGCTGCATGGGCAACACATGATCTCTATATTTTAGCCCAGGCTTTGTGCTATGGAGAGGCAATAACTCCATCCCTGGTCTTAACTGGTCTCGGAATCAAAGCGAGAGGCAACTGTTACGGGTTATAAGTCCTTGTCAGTTGGCGTAGACATGGGGCGCCACGCGTTGCCTCTGACGGTGGGAGACACCTATAGGTGTCACTGATCAGCTACCGCCCGCCTCAAGCTGGGCAGCCCCCAGCCAATTGGGTGCTGATCCGCCACAGCCTGCCTGCTTCAATGGGTGCTTGGGGCTAGGACAAAATCTGAATCGCAGGCTGTAAAACCAATGCACCAGGTACAAACAAAAATATAAATAGAAACCTCAAGCTACGGCTTGCAACCTGGAACGTGAGAACCATGTGTCCAGGATTTTCCACTGACTTGACCAATATTGACGATGTGAGAAAAACGGCTGTGATTGATGCCGAACTCAATCGTCTTAACATTGATATTGCTGGCCTGCAGGAGACTCGCCTCGCTGAGGAAGGGTCACTCAGGGAAAACAACTACACCTTTTTCTGGAAGGGTAAAGGGCAGGCAGAAAAAAGGCAACACGGTGTGGGCTTTGCAGTGAAGAATTCGCTACTGGGAATGATTGAAATTCCAGCAGGAGGAAATGAAAGACTATTATCCCTGCGCTTGGCAACCTCTTGTGGGTTTGCCACCATTATTACTGCCTATGCACCGACACTCGATTCCTCTGATGATGTGAAGGATTTGTTCTATGAGGAGTTAGACTCTGTGATCAAGGCAGTTCCAAAATCCGACTACATTTATATGCTCGGTGATTTCAATGCTCGTGTGGGCAAGGACTCGAGTTCATGGCCAGTGTGCCTTGGAAAATACAACATCGGTCGCATGAATGAAAATGGGCAAAGGCTGCTGGAGCATTGCACCAGTAATGACCTATGTATTACAAACTCTTTTTTTAAAACAAAAGAGATGCATAAGGTCACATGGAAACATCCAAGATCCGGCCATTGGCACCAGCTGGACTTCATCATCACACGGAGACAACATCTGAACCATATATCATTGACTCGTAGTTACCACAGTGCTGACTGTGATACGGATCATTCTTTGGTTGTTGCAAGGGTTAGACTGAGACCAAAGAGAATCTACACAGCTAAACACAAATCTAGCCCCAGGATTAATATTATTAACACTCATGATCCTGAAAAGTGCTTTCAGTTTCAACAGCAACTTGAAGACGCTTTCACTGATACACCAGAAAATTGTACAGTAAATGATAAATGGAATAAACTTAAGGAAACTCTTTGTAAAACTGCCGTAAAGGTTTACGGCACTGTGGATCATAAGAGGCAGGACTGGTTTGCGGCCAACAGCGAGACTCTGCAGCCCTTGATTGATAAGAAGAAGAAAGCTCTCTTAAGAAACAAGGAAAGACCAACGCGTAACACTCTGAGTGAGCTAAGGCAAGCTAGGAAGGATGTGCAAAAGGCTGCCAGGCAGTGTGCAAATGATTATTGGATCAAGTTATGTGAGTCCATTCAAATCGCAAGTGATAAGGGAGACATAAGAAGCATGTATGAAGGAATAAAGAAAGCCTGTGGTCCAGTGATCAAAAGAAGTGCACCATTGAAAACCTTGACTGGAGAAGTCATCACTGATAAGAAACAGCAGATGGACAGATGGGTAGAGCACTATTTGGAGCTTTACTCAAGTGAGACCAAACTAGCGGATAATGCCCTCAACGCCATAGAGGCTCTACCAACTCTTGACCACCTGGACACACTTCCCACCATAACAGAAGTTAAGTGTGCTATAAATGAACTTGCATCTGGCAAGGCTCCAGGTAAGGATGGGATTCCAATAGAGGTTATCAGGAGTGGGCAAGACACACTCACTATACAGATCCACCAGCTAATAGAGCTATGCTGGCGTGAAGGACAAGTCCCACAGGATTTCAAAGATTCAAGCATCATAACACTGTACAAGAACAAGGGCGATCGGAGCGACTGCAACAACTATAGGGGTATCTCACTTCTGTGTATTGTTGGAAAAGTATTTGCCAGAATTGTTCTGCGCAGACTTCAAGTCCTAGGAGATCAAGTCTACCCCGAATCACAGTGTGGCTTTCGACAGAACCGGTCTACCACTGATATGATATTCTCATTGCGACAAATGCAAGAAAAATGCCGTGAACAGAATCAACCACTGTTTATTGCCTTCATCGACCTCACAAAGGCATTTGATTTGGTCAGTCGTGAGGGTCTGTTCAAGGCACTAAAGAAGATTGGCTGCCCACCAACTCTTCTGTCCATTGTGGAATCGTTCCACACAGGCATGAAGGGTATAATCAAGTTTGATGGTGCAACTTCTGAAGAATTTGAAATCAAGAGTGGAGTTAAGCAAGGTTGTGTACTAGCTCCCACCCTCTTTGGAATATACTTTTCACTTCTACTGAAATATGCATTTCGTGATCAGGATGGTGGTATATACATTCACTCACGCTCAGATGGCGGCCTCTACAATGCTCAGAGATTGAAGGCTAAGACCAAAATTAGGAGGGTACTGATCAGAGAGTTGCTTTTTGCAGATGATGCTGCAGTTACGACCCACTCTGAGGAAGAATTGCAATGTCTACTATCTGCATTCTCCAATGCTTGTTCTGAATTTGGTTTAACAATTAGCAAAAAGAAGACACAGATTATGTCACAAGGTGCACATGGGGTACCATCAATCTTTATTGACGACGCCGAACTAGAGATAGTAGACCATTTTACATATCTAGGATCGGTGGTAAATAGCAAATTATCCCTAGATCAGGAAATCAACATCCGGATTGGTAAGGCAGCAACAACAATGAACAGGTTAAGAAAAAGAGTCTGGGAGAACAGGAAGCTTACTGCCAAAACAAAAGTCCTTGTCTATCAAGCCTGTGTCCTTAGTACTCTTCTCTATGGCAGTGAAACCTGGACAACTTACTCACACCAAGAGAACAATTTAAACAGCTTTCATATGCGGTGTCTGCGAAGAATTCTTGGTATTAAGTGGCAAGACAAAATCACAAATACTGAAGTATTGGAAAGATCAGGTTGTGTGACAGTTTATTCCATGCTCAGTCTTCGTAGACTTAGATGGATAGGACATCTTAGGCGGATGGATGATGGTAGAATACCAAAGGATATCTTTTTTGGTGAATTACAGATGGGTAAGAGATCTCAGGGTCGGCCTCTACTACGATACAAAGATGTGTGTAAGCGGGACATGATTGATACAGGCATTGATAATGCACATTGGGAGCAAGTCGCCGCTGAACGTGTTGCATGGAGGGCAAATATCAGAAATGGAATAAAGTCAAAGGAGAAAATTATTGCAGAAAAGTCACACACCAAGCGTTTGAGACGTAAGATGGTGCATGATGGTGGAAATGACCACGTGTTCACATGCATCCACTGTGAACGGACATTTACAGCGCAAATTGGCCTTATCAGTCACACTCGCTACCGCCATAGTTAAAAGTTATTATGCCTTTTTAAAGCACAAACTATCGTCTGTCAAGACGGCAAGGTGCCAATGATGAGTACCAATTAACATGTCATGTGTGATTGGCTATTCTTCATGTGTATCACTGAACGTGACATGAGTGATTAACTATTCTTCATGTGTACCAATTAATATGTCATGTGTGATTAGTTATTCTTCATGTGTACAATCAACATGTCATGTGTGCTTGATATTATTCATGTGTACAAGTCAACATTTCATATATGATTAGCTAGCTATTCTTCATGTGTACCAGTCAACATGTCATGTGTGCTTGGCTATTCTTCGTGTGTGCCAGTCAACATGTCATGTGTGCTTGGCTATTCTTCATGTGTACCAATCAACATGTCATTTGTGATTGGCTATTCTTCGTGTGTATCATTCAACACGTCTCATGTGATTGTACTTTTTACATTTAGTCAGAGAAGTTAATACATTTATGATTTCGTCATTATCATTATTTCCCACGTTGTTCATCTGGGACTGAAAGAGATAACAGTCTTATTTGCCAGAATATGGGGAATGATGAAACTAAATTAATTTAATATTTGAAATATTAAAGTAAAAAAATTTGATCTCAATTTGTTAAAATGGCTTTCACTTTTCAGTTGCTTTCCAGGCAATGTCGGTGGTTTCATGATGTACGTGTTAGTGCCAAATACCTCTTCATCTGGAAGGACAGATTGATTGAACATGCTGAAGACGAGAAGAAATCCCAGCTGGCTTTATGGCACTGGAGTCTGAATTTGCAGCAGAAGGTTGTGTATTGTTGTCGTGCAGATATTGTTTGGACTGTAGAGATTATTGCTGTACTGATTCTGCAGGAATAAGTAATTTTATAGATATTTTAATAGTTTGAATTGGCTGACATGATTTTAAAACTGTCATTTTCTTGAGTCATAGAATCTATACGGCTCTCCTTCTCTCTCTCTCTCTCTCTCTGTGTGTGCGTGCGTGTGTGTGTGTGTCTGTGTGTGTGTGTGAAACAAGAGAGAAAGAGAGACTAATGACCAACACCACCCTCTGTAAAGAAAAATAGATGACACTATGGGAAAAGGCACCCATGTGTTATGTTGTGTTCACTTATCGATAATCAGAGAAACGGCGTAAATGGGTGCTCCATAGGAGCAGCCTCGCCCGGTAGGGATAGTCATGCGCACCAGGTGACTCCAGACCGTCAACAGGCTACTAGGTGCAAAAGATTAATATCATTGAAAGTAGGAACTTGGAATGTTAGAACAATGAATGCAGATGGAAAGTTGGAGGACATCAAAAAAGAAATGGAGAGAGAGAAGATTAACATATTAGGAATATCGGAAACGAGATGGAGAGGAGCAGGGATAAGGACAGGAGATGATTGTAAGATTATTTACTCGGGAGGAGAAGAACAGCAAAGAGGTGTAGCCATTATATTAGATAAGCAAACATCAAATTCTGTCAAAGGATATTGGGCTGTGTCAGACAGAGTTCTATTAGTAAAATTAAACGGAAGACCTTTTAAAATAAATGTAATTCAAGTATATGCCCCAACAAGTGAAAGCAGTGAAGAAAGTATAGAGGAATTTTATAATGACATGGAGTCTGCTTTGAAGAACTGTAAAAAATCAGAAATAAATATCATAATGGGTGATTTCAATGCAAAAATAGGAAAGCAAAGCGATGGATACAGTGTAGGCAACCATGGTTTGGGAGAGAGAAATGAAAGAGGTTACAGACTTGTAGAATGGGCAAAAGAACAAGAATTGGTTGTAGGAAACACCTGGTTTAAACAACATCCTAGAAGATTATGGACATGGAGGAGTCCAGACAGCAGGATTAAAAACCAGATAGATTACATCCTGATAAGCAAAAGGTTTCGAAATGCATTAACAGTTGTAAAAACAGTTCCAAATGCAGACTGTTACAGTGATCACAGATTAATTACTGGCACATTGAGGGTAAAGTTAAAGAAAGTCAAGTATACAGCAGGAAACCCTAAATATGACTTGTGCAAATTGAAAACTGACAAAGAAATACAAGATAATTTTAACATAGAAGTAAAGAACAAATTTGATTTATTGTCTGATCTAGAGATCCTATTTCAAGATGTAGATGATCAATGGGAAATGCTGAAGAATTCAATCAGTTGTGCAGCAGAAAAAACTATTCCAAAAGTAAAGAAAGTTGGCCGTAAGACATGGATGACTGAAGAAATTTTACAACTAATGGAAACAAGAAGACAGAACAAAAATAATCCTGCCAAATATGAAGAAATTCACAGAAAAGTCAGAACCTTATGTAAGGAGGCTAAAGAAACATGGCTTGAGAAAAATTGCAGAGAAATTGAAAAACAACACAACAGTAAAAATGCGAAACTAATGCACAAAAGAATTCAGGAGATTACTAATCAAAGAACACGTACATCAGCAGGCTGCCTAAAGACAAAAGATGGAAGAGTCATAATAGAAAAAGATCAGATTTTACATGTATGGTCAGATTACGTGAAAAACCTTTATGACGATAGCAGAGACGAACAATATATTGTTCAAAATAACAATGAAGGGCCAGCAATTTTGAAGATGGAGGTTCAGAATGCTCTTAATCATATGAAATCTGGCAAAACCCCCGGTCCAGACAGCGTCACAACAGAAATGATTAATGCTTTAGAAGAATATGGAATAGATAAAGTTACCAGTCTGCTTAATACAATATATGATACTGGAAATATACCTCATGAGTTATGTAATTCTGTATTTATTGCAATCCCAAAGAAATCAGGAGCCTTGGAATGTGATCAACATCGAACAATTAGTATAATGAGTCACATCACGAAGATTTTGCTAAGAATTATCATGCAAAGAGTTAGGAGGAAAATACAACCTGAAATAGGAGAAGAACAATGTGGGTTTGTGGAAGGCAAGGGTACAGTAAATGCTGTGTATATACTGAGAAACATAATCGAACGTTCTATAGAAGTAAACAAAGATCTACACCTTTGCTTCATTGACTACACAAAGGCTTTTGATAAAGTGAGACATGTCAACATGATAAGGATGCTTGAAGATCTACAAATTGATGGGAAAGACCTTAGACTTGTAAAAAACATATATTGGAAACAACAAGCTGCCATAAGAGTTGATAATGAAGTAAGCCAATATCAGCCTATTAAGAGAGGTGTGAGACAGGGATGTGTAATGTCTCCAGATCTGTTTTCCCTGTACAGTGAAAATATTTTCAGAAATATTGAAAATATGGAAGGAATCAACATTGGGGGACGATGCATCAATAACATTAGATATGCAGATGATACAGTCTTGATTGCAGACAATGAACAGGACCTGCAAAATTTAGTAGATGCGGTTGTTACACACAGTGAACAACTAGGGTTAGAATTAAATTGTAAAAAGACACAGATTATGGTCGTCACTAAGAAGAACGAAATACCACAGTGTAATATACAAGTAAATGGGAATATTCTTCAACAAGTGAATAGGTACAATTACCTCGGAACAGTAATAACATCTGATGGGAGATGCCTTGAAGAGATTAGAACAAGAATCGCCATGGCAAAAGTAGCCTTTAGCAAGATGAAAAACATACTGACCAATAAAAAGATGTCAATTGAAACGAGAAAAAGAGTGTTGAGATGCTACATAGAACCTGTACTTTTATATGGATGTGAAGCTTGGACAATGAGCAGCCAGGCTGAAAAACATCTGATGGCTGTAGAAATGTGGTTTCTGAGGAAAATGCAAAGAATACCATGGACAGCCAGAAAGACCAATGAACAAGTCCTTCAAGAAACAAATGAAGATCGTAAACTGATCAGAGACATTAGACGTAGACAGTCACAATTTTTTGGGCATGTTATGAGAAGAAATGATTTGGAGAACTTGGTGACAACTGGTAAGATCGAGGGGAACAGACCAAGGGGAAGACCTAGAAACAAGTATCTGGATGGCTTGGCCTTGTGGCATGGTCGAGACAGAAACACGGAACTGATCCACGACTCTGTTGATCGAGTGAGATGGCAGAACATGACCGCCCACGCTTACCGGCATGGCACATGATGGATGGATGGAACACCATAAGGGAAGCAAAGGGTAGTAACACTATAACCCACCAATCATGTTGTTAGAGGCAACTAAGGAGGGTTGGGCAATTCAGCCGCAAAATCCAAGCAACTATGAACAAATTACATGAAGAATTAAAGATAGAACGGCTTGGAATGAGTTTATTGAGGGCCTATGCCCGAGTTGAGGATAAAGGGCAAAAGAAGAAAGAGGAGAAGAATTGGATGAGGGAGGTATTGGATGGCATGAGTACAGGCTATGATTTTGAGGGTTGTCAATGTAAAATGTGGGTGGGTGTGAAGAGAGCAACCACACAAATTGATGTGTGTGTAAGATGCATCTTGGGAAAAAAAAAACAGACAAGATTCAGAGTCGTCTTATTTGCCAGATACAGTAGAGACAACTTAGTTAAGTTGAGTTGGGTTGAGTTAAGAACCGACATCACTGCACTCAACACATTCCCATACGTGCTCTGTCCCCTCGTTCAACAGCCAGTGAAGAGTCATACTACTAATCATTCCCACCGCTTTCTGATTAAACGTTCTCCTGGTCTTCCCTCTCAGTTTTGAGATTCTTCCAGAACACTTGCTGATCCCCCCCCCCCCCCCCCCCCCCCCGCAATCTCATTCTTTCCACATATGGGTTCTCAATCTGTTCCTCTGCTTTTTCCACCTGGTCCCACAAGCGCACGACCACCTCCCCCTTGTCCATAGACAAACTACCACCAAGAGGTGCATTCCCTGCTAGCCTATCTGCCTGTTCATTCCCTCGTACCCCCGCATGGCCAGGGCAAAATATCCATACAATTCTCACAATCTGTGACCTCTGAAGCGACGAGAGCCATTCCACACGAAACATTCCTTTCTCCACCTTACTAAGCATACTCTTTGAATCTGTAATGAATACAGCGTGTGCTGCAGTAGTCTCCTCTAGCCACTGGAATGCTGCTGTTACCGCCTCCATCTTCATTCTCATGCTGGAGGTCGTAGTCTCATATGCCAGACTCTCCTTTTTCAAGACTCGTCCATTAGCCTTTGCAATAAAGCCCCAGCCACTACGTCTGTTTTTCACCACTGACCCATCGGTGTAGATGACTATGTCATCTTGATGTGTGTTGCTCTGGATCAGCTGTTACACTTCACACTCAGTGTGGCCCTCTACCCATTCTCTGCACTCACGACCCAATGTTATTATTGCATTGTGCCAGTCCGTCATATCTTCCGGAACTTCAACCCACTCTCTTTCACGATTGATGGTCTCTAGATCACACACCTGACTTATAGAAAGTTCTGCCTGTGCCATCCAGGACCTGCCTTGTCTTAGTCTATGACCCTTGACCATATCCATTGCTGCATGCAGCGGGTGATCCCTGTCTGCGGCAACCCTCAGGTACCATTTGGCCTGAAGGACCCTATGCCTATCCGTCATTGTCGGTAGCGCCAGGATATGCGTGAGACAACTTAGTTTACTGGGTGAATATTTAGTTATAATATATTCCTGTATATGATACGGCATTGTGGCATCATGGCTCTTGAAAGAGTGATTTGATGTAAGGGTGGACCTGAAAATCTAACACGTGATAGATTCTCATGCTTGGGCTGATAATAGAATAGTGTACACTTATGGATCTTTGCTGCATGCTCAAAAAGCTTTATGAGATTCCTCAGTTAGGGTGGGAAGTAGAGTAATTATCCAGCAGAACAGAGTTTATCAAACAGCCTCCAGTATGAGAATGGTGATCAAGGCTGCCATTGCAACACTGAAGTGGCTGTCCAATACTTCACTTGAAAGGGTGAATGTTTTCCTTGACTAACGGTTCATGCTTTGTAAAGTTAAGAATGGACATCTGTGACATGAGTGGCTGCCACTTGTGGAGGCCTCAGACCTTCAGGGCCTTGTGTGGATTTATTGTCCAAGTTATTCAGGGTTTTACAGAAAAGCGGGAGAGCTGGTGTGCTGGTTTCAAGAGCACCTATCATTGATATACTGAAAATGGACATAAGTTATTAAGAATCTAGTAAAAGACCCTTGTCAATGCCATGAGGCAAGTTGTGTATATGATGCTAGCTCCATATTTATATAGACCAATCTGTACTTGGTAGGTGATGTGCTCAATAACACCCTGGCCATCTTTACCTCCTATGGCATTTCCTGGTACCGATTTTAGGCAGAAATAATCTGGGAGCAATTTTGTTTTTAACATCCATGCTTTGAGGGAGATTTAATCACAAGACCACCAGGGCGGCAGGCAACCGTGATAGCCACTACACAATTACGGATCTCAGAGGTGATCAACTGTGGGTAATAAATGACAGCTTGGTGCATGAGGACACATCGTTTGATGAAATTTCTCGAGTTATGGCTGTTGGTTTGGGTAATCAAGCATGGAACTGATCACTGTGAGCATAGGTGAGGACAATTGCAGCATGTAGTGAACTAGTTCACAACAGGGACAATAGCCATCTGCAACCCTCTGCTTCTACTGGGATAAGCTGAGCGCCTAGGGGCCTGTTCTAAGGGCAGTGATATGGATTCTTCATCATAATCATAGAAACCTGTCTTTCTCAACAAGTTGAAGAACATTTGTGAGCATTAAGGTATAATATTTTTGAAGCAGTGTTTTCATATTTTAAACTTAAAACAGAAGGCATCCCGTAATACCGTTTATCCATGTAGGGTAACATAGCGCACAAGAATTGGTAGCGGTTCTCACCGTGTTGGTGACTTACGGGATAAGTGAGCCGGCCGCTTAGAAAGCAGTGGCAAACTACTGAGCATAATCTTGCCAAGAAATCACCAACAGCGATAAAATGCTGGTATTGACAGTGATGTCCTGTAAAGGATATGCAAAAAAAAAAAAATTAAAAAAAATGTTATTGAGAAATCAAGTTTGTGAAAGATGCCCCGTGTTGGAATGTGTTTATAATACTTGGTTATTACATTGTTTTAGGTTTTACATGAATGGAGGGCTTACGTCACAGTCAGGAGGCATAAAAAGTCAAGAATGCAAATGGCCATGGAGAATTACAGACAGTGGACTTTGAGAGAAGCTTGCTGTCAGTGGCTGGCAACAGCGGACAGTTTATCTCAGATGCGAGCTGCTATGGCAGCTAGGCATCAAGCCAAGGCAGCTTTTGATAAATTTCAGCTGGTTCAGAAGTATGCTCTGCATTGGAAAAATTGGGCCCAAAAGCGAATGGCCCACAAGGATTTGCAGGTCAAGCGGAACATTGCTTTGACATTAGCATCTGCTGTCAGAGATGATAAAATCCCAACATTTCCTACTGTAAGTCAGACGGGTTCAAATCAGCTTCAGTTTGTTGGCCACCTTGAAGGGAAAGCTACAATAAAGCCTCAGGTGTCAATAGCTTCACCCATTCATCCATTTCGCCAATTCAGAACACAGGATTGTAACAGGTATAATAATTTTCTTGAAACTTTTTGTTTTTGACATTTGTATAATAATTATTCCTTACTTATTTTATGTGATATTATTAGTTTCTTTTCTTCTTCAAACTATTTGATTTTAACAGTGCAATCTTATTTATGATCATTTCATCTGAGCATTTAAGTCCTCACTGTTAGACTATTGCTGCTTTCTCACATTTCTTCTTCTTCTTCTGCGTTCATCCGGAGTATTTTTCGGATGTGATTGAGTTGTGCCTATTTACAGCAGAACTTCGTTCTTGTGCCGTTAGGCCGACACATCCGACTTCTGCGGGCATTTGTTGACCGGGTTAACCTTCCCAGGGAAGAACTTTCTCACATTTAATCCTCTTTACCGACACTGTGGCTAAGGGATTACAAATGCAACTCGCAATTCTGCATACCGCATTTGAAACACAGCTGTGGGTGATTTGATAGAAGATGATCCACGCTGGTTTTCATACAATCATATGAGTGCCGCCATTCAGAAAAAAATTACAAACTATTGAACGTAAACTTGCCAAGAAATCACAAATAGCCAATAAATGCAGCGGTTGGCTGTGATGTCCTGTAAACGATATGCAATTACCTTTTTTCCTCTTTACATTCATCCTGTTCATTATTGTATTTTCTCTTAAAACGAAAATATGTATTTCTGGTTAAATTAACTAGAGATTATTTCAGTTTCTCATTAGATTGTGCATTTTAGTTTTGTTTCTAACATTATGGGCCCAGTAGAATTTTCTTCAATTTCAGTCTTTCATATTCTGATATGTTTTAATTGGATTTTCAATGTTGTCCCCCAAAATCTAGTGTCCCAAACCCAGGAACCAGAAATCGTCCTCCACCTAAGAGACCAGCATTTTTAGTAGATTCTCTGAAGAGAGCAGGTCTTTACTCTAGTGCTCAAGACCTTGCATATGAAAGGTGAGAAGCTGTTGGATACATATCTTGTGGATTAAACGTATAAAATAATACAGATAAAGTCAAAGTCTATATAAAGGCTGTTTGTGTGACAGAATTACTGTCAAATAAGTTAAAGTACAATTTTTGAGAACGCGTCTTTCCTGTGGCAAAAATGGATATGAGGTCGTAGACCTTTTCACAGTCACTAAAGAAGAAAATTGGGCATTTGAACTTAAATGCTACAGAAAAGTTCTTAGAATATCATTGACGAAAAAGAAGAAAAATACTGACATTCTACAAGATTGAACACTAAATAGAACTGGTTTATAACAGTATCATGTCTCAGAAACGAAATACTTTGGCCATATTAAAGTGACTGTTTCTTGGACAGAACACTGGTGCTGGGAATAAGAGGCAAAGGCCAACCAGCAAAGATGGACACAGGATCTGCAGATATCTTGGGCTTGAGGATGTGGGAGGGAGTAGAACTGGCAAGAGATCTCGGAACTGTTTGATGGGTTGTGATGAGAGCAATATTCTGTGAAGGACATGGTCATAATGATCATGACGATGACTGCCATAAACAAATGTAGATGAGAGTAAATGGGAGCAGTACTGTCACATATGAGGGAAACTATAAGTGTGCGTATCAACAGCAGAACCATGTCCAAGGGAAAATCATAGGCCTAGAATTTTAATTTGTAGAGGAAATGTTAACTACTGTTTACGAGCAGTAGTGTCCAAATATAGATTAATTAGCATGAAGACATCACTACTCTTCGTTATGCCTCTAGGTGATGGTCTCAATGTCTCTCAGTCACCAACAACCTCAAACATAATAAGACAGGCTTTGTTCATTTGCTTGCGAGGTGGGGGATGAGTGGTCTCGAGGTATGGTGTCTGCCTCGAGTGCTGGAGATCCCGGGTTTAAGCCCTGGTGAGGGTCATAATTTTTTTCACGTGAACTTCTAGTAACAAAATTCCCCCTAGTCTCTGGATAGTGAGATCGGACACCTGTGTGTATTGTTGCACACATAAAAAATCCCTTCGCAGTTGGAAATCGAAAAAGAGTAGCCTAACGGCACTGCCCGGGCAAAATTTTGAGTTACAAATCTACCCGAAGTAATTCAGGATCCTCACTGGTGCTACGGAGTTCATGCACTGAGCTGAGATTCTCCAGACTCAGGCTTCAGTTAGAAGTAGAACGGAGCACTTATGGGTTACACCCATGTGCCATGATGTTGGTCCATCGACTAAACTAAACTAAACTAGACTAAACTAAAACTTGCTAGGTGAACCCTCTGGAAGACTTGAGTTGATGCATTGGTGTTTGAGCCCTGAAATAGGCTTGCATCTACTAGAATGGAATTGATGAAGAGACTTTCCTTCCAAAGTATCAATTCTGCAGGTGGCAGTGTTGCAGAGCTCTCCTTCCTCTCTCCAAGTTCAGAAGCCAACAGGGTGTGCAACACTGGTACTGGAATTTCACATTTGGAGAGAGGCATATTAGGTTGCATCTAGGTCTTGATAAAGCACAGCACACATGGACTGGTCGTGGTTAGGCCTAGAGTAGGAATTTTTGCTCTGCCAGTTTTAGGATTTCATGGTCAGCAGACTTCTGCCCAATGTCCAGAGGGATGTGAGACAAGATAAAAACACAGCAATGCTACTTGTATAAATTAGTGGCTTGAGACTAGAAGATAAAAACATGGCAATGCTATTTGTATAAATTAGTGACTTGAGACTGAAAGATAAAAACATGGCAATGATACTTGTATAAAGTAGTGGCTTGAGACTAGAAGATAAAAACATGGCAATGCTACTTGTATAAATTAATGGCTTGAGACTGGAAGATAAAAACATGGCAATGCTACTTGTATAAATTACTGGCTTGAGACTGGAAGATAAAAACATGGCAGTGCTACTTGTGTAAATTAGTGGTTTGAGACCAGAAGATAAAAACACAGCAATGCTACTTATATAAATTAGTGGTTTGAGACTAGAAGATAAAAACATGGCAATGCTACTTATATAAATTAGTGGTTTGAGACTAGAAGATAAAAACATGGCAATGCTACTTGTATAAAGTAGTGGTTTGAGACTATAAGATAAATATGCGGCAATGCTACTTGTATAAATTAGTGGTTTGAGACTAGAAGATAAAAACATGGCAATGCTACTTGTATAAATTACTGGCTTGAGACTGGAAGATAAAAACATGGCAATGCTACTTGTATAAAGTAGTGGTTTGAGACTATAAGATAAAAATGCGGCAATGCTACTTGTATAAATTAGTGGTTTGAGACTAGAAGATAAAAACATGGCAATGCTACTTGTATAAATTACTGGCTTGAGACTGGAAGATAAAAACATGGCAGTGCTACTTGTGTAAATTAGTGGTTTGAGACCAGAAGATAAAAACACAGCAATGCTACTTATATAAATTACTGGCTTGAGACTGGAAGATAAAAACACAGCAATGCTACTTATATAAATTAGTGGCTTGAAACCAGAAGATAAAAACACAGCAATGCTACTTGTATAAAGTAGTGACTTGAGACTAGAAGATTAAAACATGGCAATGCTACTTGTGTAAATTAGTGGTTTGAGACTATAAGATAAAAATGCGGCAATGCTACTTGTATAAATTAGTGGTTTGAGACTAGAAGATAAAAAACATGGCAATGCTACTTGTATACATTACTGGCTTGAGACTGGAAGATAAAAACATGGCAATGCTACTTGTATAAATTACTGGCTTGAGACTGGAAGATAAAAACATGGCAATGCTACTTGTATAAATTAGTGGTTTGAGACTAGAAGATAAAAAACATGGCAATGCTACTTGTATACATTACTGGCTTGAGACTGGAAGATAAAAACATGGCAATGCTACTTGTATAAATTACTGGCTTGAGACTGGAAGATAAAAACATGGCAATGCTACTTGTATAAATTACTGGCTTGAGACTGGAAGATAAAAACATGGCAATGCTACTTGTTTAAATTACTGGCTTGAGACTGGAAGATAAAAAACAGTCAGTTAGTTAGTTAGGTAGTTAGTCGAGGTTCCAACTTCATGACAACGGGTCGTCTCCATTATGCTCTGTTCCTGTGCCAGTGAATATCCCACAAAATGCTCCCCACTGTCCAATGTTAAAAATGGAACAGACACGAGTCTTTGCAATCCAACCGCCCGCACAGGTACACTGACACTGTGCATAATGCCGCCGCCAGAATGCCAACACTAAAGTCCACCACGAAAACCACAGTTCATCGTCGATGGAATCGGCAGTCACTTTGCTTATCTTCATTTGTTTAGGAATCAGCAGCATAGTATCTAGTCATTCACCTACTAGCGAAGTGTTTGTCGGTTCAGATCCCCCCGATTGCTGGGCCACTTGGCCCTGGAGTAAACCCAGCATTATAAAATGGGTATTTAAAAATGTCCTAGTATGTAAGGTGACCCGTACTTCTAGTGTCATTTTGTCAAGAAAATTTTGATCTGGTTTTTCATTTGTTTAGGAGATGTACAGTGAATGATTCCATGTGCTCAAATAGCCATAGATATATTGTTTCATTTGTTCAGATGTAAAGAGGATGATTCCACGTCTCAAAATGGCCAAAGACAATTTTTAATTTGTTTAGATGTAAAGTAGATGATTCCACGTCCCCAAATAGCCATAGATATAACATTTCATTTGTTTAGATTTCAAGTGGATGATTCCACATCCCCAAATTGCTGTGATATGCCTTTTTTCA
This sequence comes from Cepaea hortensis, assembly GCA_963921405.1. Classification (NCBI taxonomy): domain Eukaryota; kingdom Metazoa; phylum Mollusca; class Gastropoda; order Stylommatophora; family Helicidae; genus Cepaea; species Cepaea hortensis. Next base: position 160,256,686 of record OY992877.1, on the reverse strand, counting down.
TTTGTTTAGATGATGTAAAGATGATTAATTAAACAGTTTTTCCATGATTTTCCTGGTCTAGCTTCAACCAGCCTCAACCATCACTCATAAGGGAGGTTACTTCTAATGAAAATAAGATACTGGAATCTTCTGTGAGTTTCTGAGTGTGATGTCTTATTTTATTTTTATTATTTAATGTCTTTTACCCACTCACTCCCTGGCACCTTGCTGTCTTGACAGAATATTATGTTACATTGTACTTCAAAAAAGGCATAATAACTACAACCAAACCATGGATGAGTTATACCTCTCCATGGTATAAAACCTTGGGCTGAATTGTAGAGACCATGTATTGCCCATGCAGCATGATCCCTCTCTCGGGCCTGTCTAGCTTACTACAGAGGAAAGGTAACACCATTACATCTGGAACAAGACAAGCTGTAGAAGCTGCCAGATCAGCAAAGCAATGCTCTGACTGTCCGCCTGTCGGAGCTTCGATCCTAGACCAGCCGCCAACTAAGGCTTAGGGCCTGGTCTGCCCTGCCCTGTCATGACATTTAGTCTTAGGCATTTCCTCACACCAGGATAAGGCTTGTACTTTCCCAATTGTGCTCCTCTACGTGAAGCTGTTGGCACAATGTGGGGTGTCGGGTTTGGTGAGTGCCGCCCAACATTCGGCGCTAACAGAAAGCAGGTAGTACCATCTACTGTCACACGGTAGCTTAGTCATATCTGACTAAAACCTGACTTGACTTTTAGTCAACAGTAAAATGTATTAGGAGTGTTATCTTATATTCTAATATATAACTACACTGACATCATTTAGAATTCAGTGGTTTTGATCTTGACTTATAAACTAACAGTCAAGCAGTTGTTACAATAATTCCATTCTTATTTTATATAATATTCTGTGGCGAAGTGGTCAAGCCGTTTGACTCGTGCTCCAAAGGTTGTGGGTTCGATTCTGGGCCGCACCCTTCAGTTTACGAATTAAATGTTTCAGAGACTCCTGTGGGTTGTCGCTAAAAGCTACGGAGTTTGTGCTTTGTGTGACGCTTTCCGCGTTGTGGAAAGAGACTGAGCCATATGGGATAAAACCCGGTGCGATGAAGTCGACCTTTTCGACTTTTAAGCGACGACTATAATATTTCTCCATTCTTTCTAATGTTTGACCATGTGATGTACTTACCTGTAACCCATTAACATAACATTCTGTTTAGTGAGTTAGCTTTCAGGTGTATAGGTTCAATCCCCAGCAGTGACATTATCTTTTTTTGTCTGGCCATTCTGGAGTCAACCTGGCCTCATAAATTTGGTTTCAGATCATTTTCAGAATGTTCTGGGAATTGTCTGGGTAGGAAAGGCTAGAATATATGAAGGCCTTAAATTGTACGTCTCAATGGCAGTATCTGCCCTGGGGATGCCTTTGACTTGATCCATTAGCAACATTTGGTGCTTAGAGCAACGGCAGAGGAGTCCCTTAATTTCTTTTCTCTTTCAGATAATTACTCATGTTTCTAGCATCATCTCCATCTTTGCTTCACTTTTTCAAGCTTTTTCACATCCTTTCTATCAATTCTCTTTCTGATACTTTTATTATTTTTGCTCATATATGTGATTTATATCAGTATTTCCCCTGTATGTGAATTTTCTTATGCATACATCTGAAACTGTTTTAAATAAGTATGCAAATGTAATATACATATATTGTATTTTGTATTTTATTGGCATGAATTACAAGTCCAGCTGTGTTGCTTACAAAACAAAGTGAAGTATACACATTTAGTTAATTATTTTCAAAAAGTGTAGACTTAGTTATTAAAATTTATTTTAGTATTTCATTTATTAGACTGATTATTTGAACCAAAATAGCTTGTCAATAGTTAGACATCTGATTGATAATTTGTAATTGTTTCTGGTTGAGCAGGAGATGAGTAAAGCAGATGGTAAACATGGTGAGGATGTGGGGAAATTGCTACCCCTGTCCAGTTCTGACCTAAAACATGGGAATTCTGACCTGAAACATGGGAATTCTGACCTGAAACATGGGAATGTGTCAGCTGGACTCACTACCTCATATACTGCCCAGATATTAACCTCCAGGTCACAGGTTTCTCCACATACAGAAAAATCTACTCAGCGTTCATTCCTAACATCACACACAGACACCTATGTGGAAGACTTCAGAGTACACGATGAAAGGAATATTTTGAATGGGGATAGAGATGAGAGCCAACCTGAAAGAGAAAAACAGGGAATGTTTGTGAATGTAGATGTGAACACTCTGGAGAAAAGAAACACTGAAGAAGTGAATACATCTATCAGACATGACAAAGATAGGGTGGTTAGTCTTCCTAGGATTGATGAAGCAAACCATTCACAGCAGGGAAAAGATGCTTTCAGTCCTATTTGTGAAGAACCAGTTGTCCTCCTAAAGCCAGAACACTTCATGAAGAAAGCTCCAGCCCAAGGCAGCAGCATTATGAACATGCTCTCTTCACAGCTTTCAGTTTCACAAGTAAGGAGTGACAGAATAAACATGGAACACTTGTCCTTACCTCTTCATACTGGCAGTGGTGACCAGAATATCCAGGATATTGATACCTTCTCTAAATCATATATGCATGCACAAATTATGACATTTCACGACAACCCAGTAATACCACATCCACATGGAGCTGGCCATCATGAAACAAAAAGTCATAAAAATGTAGGCTACTTTGACACTGTGGTGCCCTATGACTATAATAGGAAACAACAAGGTGTAATGTCTGTCAACTCTGAAGTACTGACACCTGAAGAAGAACTCATCAGAATCAGAGATACGCTTAAAGTTTTTACAGATCAGAAACAGAAGCTCAGGTTAGTATTGTCATTCTCAGTATTCTTTCCTTGTGTGTCAGCATATATCAGTGTGTGGCGAAGGGTTTTGGATGCAATTTGCAATCCCGTTTACCACATTTGAAACAGGCTGTGGGCATTTTGGAGGCAGATTGCTTTGTACTGGTTTTCATATGATAATGTGGGTGCCGGACGTTCAGAAAGCAATGGCAAACTACTGAACTTGGCAAGAAATCACAAACAAAAAATGCTGGGGTTAACTGCTATGTCCTGTAAAGGTCACGCAACTGAAATTTGTGACATTTTAAAACAATTTGATTTACAATCCTGGATTTTGTTAAAATGATTCCAGGAGGAAAACAGTACTCTAATGAAGTGAGTAATGGTAGATGAATGTAACATTCATTGGTATAGAATGATCGGCACTGATAATAATAAGAATATAGAAGATCTGGCTGAGGAAACAAGTAATTAATACAATGTGCCGGAAAAATATGATTGAATAAAATCATTTTCATAGTGCAGGTAAGGTGTACATCTGAAAACAAGTAAATAAATATTGATGAAGAGCTTAATGTAAAGGTCTGTGTTTTTAGCGTTGGAAATATTTATCCCAACTGAATTGTAAAGATGGGTCAGTTACTGGAGCATGTCTTGTTACTTTGATGCAGTATGTTTTATTATGAGAAATCACTGTTTATAATGTATGTATTTATAAACATTTGCGCAGGACCACATGGCCGAATGGATAAAAACGGCGTTCTTAAACATCCGGTGTGCTGATGCTGAGGTTAGTAGTTCATCCCCTACACCGAACAGCTGGACTAAAATGTTGACCTTTCGTCCTTGACTTAGGGATGTGAATTACAAGTACCTCTGAAGCCGGAGTGGGTTTGCCTGATGGCGAGGGACACTATTAATAGGGAAAGCTAACCCACACACAAAATTCAGTCCATCACTACTATAAAAATAGTGTGTGGACTACGCTTGAGTTCAAAGCGAGCGAGCGCCAAAAAAATAATTTTTGGCCTAATTATCATCATTATGTGCCACGCTGATAAATTTATGGTTACCTATCTCACGTGATCATGATAGTCATGGATCAGGTCTGTGTTCTTGTCCCATTTGCCATGTGGTCAAGCCATCCAGGTTTTTCTTTCTTTGTCTTCTCCTTGCTCATGTCCCATCATTTTGCCAGTTGTCACTAAGTTGTAAAGTTTATCTCTCATATCATGCTCAGAAATGCTGGATGTTTACATCTGAGTTGTCTAATTAGTTTATGGTTTTCACCTGTTACTTGCAGGACTATCTTGCTTGTTTTTCTGTAAGTCTATGGTATTCTTTGCATTTATATCAGAAACATTTCTGCTGCCATGAAATGTTGCTTGGCTTGTCTGCTAATTGTCCTTGTTTCACATGTGTGCAATAGTATTAGGCTCTGTGTAGCACTTCAACAATCTTTGTCTCTACAAAACATCTTCCGTCAGATGTTATGTCTGTTCCAAGATCGTTGTGCCTATTCACCTAATTAAGAATTTTCTAAGTTACTTGAATGTTACTGTCTGGTATTCAGTCTCTCGGTAGAGATTTGTTCGCAGCAGACGAGCATAATCTCCGGCGGGCCTATTCTCGCTGGTCGCGAGATCCGCACAGTGGAAGTATGGGAGATTTGCCTGCAAATAGACAGGCAATATCTCCTGCGGTAGCTATGGCGGGCCTATTCCCGCTGGTCGCGGGGACCGCTAAAAGTCAGGTGGGGAGTCTGACGATAGTGCACGCTTTACACAGGTCCGGACACTTGTGATCGACAGATGTGCGCGCCCTCATGGTCCGGGCTCGTACAAGGCCCTCACCTGTGGGACATGGCTGAACGCCTCTAAGCCGTGTCCCTTGGGTGTCAGGGTCTGGCCATAACTCGCCACCGGCTCGTGGTGGTGAGGTCTCGGTGGATTGACGCTGAGCCGCTAGCGTCTGCAGCCTACCTTGTGCCAGACGTATTGGTTACCCATTCCTCTGGAATACACAAGACTAGGCCGAGAGAGGGGTCATGTCGTTTGGGCGCCACATGATTCTCTGAAGCTCTGCCCAGACATTGTGATGGAATATTGGCCACATTCCACTCACATACTTTGGTCTGTCAAGACTGCAAGGTGTCAACGACTGTCTGGTATTTCTTCTTGGAGATAACAATAATTTCTGTTATCTAAAATGTTATTCTAACTCTGGTTACTAAATATGTACAATAACAGCATCCACTCAACGCTGCAGGTACTGTTCATTGTTTGCAGTCAATACTGTATTAACTCTCTATCTGCCTAACTAAAGAAAGAAAACAGTTATAAAATTAAGTCAGATGTTTTTTATTACTTTTTCAGGACATTACGTAAGCAGTATCACCAGCTGTCAGACTGGCTGAAGAACCAAGAAGCATCCCAAGACAAAGATGCTGAAAATGTGAACAGAGAGTTAGAAAAGGTGAGTTTGATTTTTGTATCGTGGATGTAATTGCTCTATTTTGTGAAGTCGGGTTGAAAGTTATGTGAAATTGCATTTTGATTGTCTCTTATCACACAAGGATTCACTTGGATATACTGTTCAGGACATGTCAGAGTTCAAGGCAATGTGCAAGCAGATCTGTTTTTCATTTTCTTCTTTTTTTTCTTCGTTCGCTTGCTTTGAAATAATGCGAAGTCCATATACATGCTACTACTTTTACTGCACTGGACTGATTTTTGCGTGTGCATTAGCTTTCGCTGTTACCATTATCCTTCGCCATCAGGCAAACCCACTCCAACTTCTGAGTTGCTTGTAATTTAAGTCAAGGATGAGAAGTCAACATTTTAGTCCAACTGACCGGCGTAAGGGTTGGCATCAGCACACCGGAAGTTTAAGAGCAAGCTCTCTTATCGATTCAGCCAAGCTGACCTCCAGCAGATCTGTTGATTTCAAAGGTGGCAGTACTTGAAAAACAACAGGAAAAAAAAATATATTTTGAATACTATCTGTGAATGATTTCCAGTTGAATACACATACATTATGAAACAACCCATTTAAGAATGCTTGAGTTTGGATTTAAACATAGTTCCAACAAGAAGGGCCTGTGATAGGATGAATCCAAAGTGTTTATAACCAGTGTGTACTGGAACAATTATAGTGCATTCACATTTGTTTACCTCCATATAAAAATCCATATCTCAGTAACCAACTGAGGGAAAATTATGAGATTTAGCATATAACCTTATCATTATGTCCACCCAACAAACAAATTTTTGTTCTGTAGATTGTACAGCAGATTTCAAAGTTTGTTTATATGCGGTATATAATTTATGGGTCACAGATGAAGTGCTCAATATTAGAAGTATTATATCATCACACCGAAACATTAGCGTTGAGTGGTTAATTTTCTTGTGATTCATGGGATTGGCCTTATGACAAGAATCCAACGCAGTTTAAAATGAGATTGTTCAGAGGTGTCGTCAATATGTGGGTACTTTCATGAATCCTGATTTTTTTTTTTTAATCTTACCACTTATTGCTAACATCTGACTGTGTGAATATTGTTCAGTAGGATTGAATATGAAATTTTGTACACTTCAAAGCATCGCTATGAAGTTGTACATAAATTTTTGGACAAGAAGCTGATCGCAGGAAACTGTTTGAAACTGTTACAAATCCCGAAAAAGGAACAGTGCATGCATTGAGTTTGAGTAAACGGTCATTTCGTCGATGGGTGCAAGAATCTGGAATGAAACCAACACGTGATAAGCAAACAGTAGGTAGAAAGGCAATTGTAGACAGCATTAACAAGGATGTCATAAGGCGAGCTTTTAGAAAAATGCTGGATGCCAAAGAAACAGTGACTGTAAGAAAACTTAGGGTTTAGTTGAGAAAGAACAATAACATAGGGCTATCCAAAACAACTTTGTGGAAAATTATAAGGATATTATGCTTCACTTTTAGAAAGTACAAGGGATGTAGAAATATCCTTTGCGAGCAACTGCATTTAGGAGCCATGAGAAGCAGATACCTATGTGAAATAAGGGAAATGCGCAAAGAAAATTATGACATAGTGTATTTGGATGAGACGTGGATCAATGCGCACCACACAAATGAAAAGGAATGGCAATCAGTGGATGGAAAGTTACAGCGATGTTTGCCCAGTGTTTGGTCACAGCTGATGCTGGTAGTAGGCATAATGGCTTACTACAGAATCCTGGACTCGTGTTGTATCAAAGCATACAGACAATAGGGACTATCATAATGAGATGAATGGTAATGTATTTAGAGATTGGCTCGAGAATACAATGCTTCCATCCCTAGATAGACCGTCTTGTCTAATCATAGACAATGCATCATATCACAATGTTGTTGCCCAAGAAGACAAAATACCTACGGCATCGAGCACAAAGGAAGCAATAAAGATATGGCTCAGAAGGGAAAATATACAATTTCCAGAAACATATTTCAAGCTACAGTTGTTGTCCCTTGTAAAACAGGCTAAAAAAAAACAAGAAATATCAAATCGACAAGTTAATAGAAGAGCATGGCCATAGGTGCTTGAGACTTCCGCCGTATCATCATTGGCACCTTGCCGTCTTGACAGACGATGGGTTGTGCTTCAAAAAGGCATAATAACTACTACCCATGGCAGTAGTTCATGTGACTGATAAGGCCAATTCGCATTGTAAATGTTCGTCCACAGTGGTTGCATGGGAACACATGGTCATTTCCACCATCATGCACCATCTTATTTTCACACGCTCTATGTGTGACTTATCTGCAACCCCGGGAAGGTTAACCCGGTCAACAAATGCCTGCAGAAGTCGGATGTGTCGGCTTAACGGCGCAAGAATGCAGCTCTGCTGTAAACAGGCACAACACAATCACATCCGGAAAAAAACTCTGGATGAACGCAGAAGAAGAAGAAGAAGACTTATCTGCAATAATTTTCTCCTTTGTCTTTATTCCATTTCTGATATTTGCCCTCCATGCAACACGCTCAGCGGCGACTTACTCCCAATGTGCATTATATATGCCTGTATCAATCATGTCCCGCTTACACACATCTTTGTATCGTAGTAGAGGCCGACCTTGAGATCTCTTACCCATCTGTAATTCACCAAAAAAGATGCCCTTTGGTATTCTACCATCATCCTAAGATGTCCTATCCATCTAAGTCTACGAAGACTGAGCATGGAATAAACCGTTACACATCCTGATCTTTCCAATACTTCAGTATTTGTGATTTGATCGGACGATTCCAGTAGGTTGATGACTGCTCTCGGTTGCATAAAATTCAATCCATCCTTTCTCCAATAGTCCTCTTCCTCTTTCAACACATGGTCCTCATATTTTTTCCCAGTAACTTTTATCAATATTTAATAGCGCAGACTGGCCCGCCGTATCATTCTCATTTAAACCCTATAGAACTTGTGTGGGCTAAAAAGGACAGGTGACAGCTGACAATACTACATTCAAATTGTCTGACGTCAAGATACTAACCCAGTCCACGCTATTAAATATTGATAAATGAAAACTAGAAGACATGGTAACAAACGAATCAAAAGTGTATTGCTTAAGTTAGCAGATATGCTTTACAATATGTCACAGTTCCCAGCATTTTTTGGTTATTTGTGATTTCTTGGCAAGTTTACATTCAGTAGTTTACCATTGCTTTGTGAATGACCAGCACTGTCACCATTTTATTAAAACCAGCGCAAGGCGGTCTGCCCACAGCTGTGCTTTCAACGCAGTATGTGGGACTGCGAATGACCAAATATAACCATTTTGTAAAAACAAATAATACATTGTCAGATATCTTTAGTATGGTCGGACCAAATGTAGGAAGTACAGTCACACATTATTGCTTGGGACAGGGAGAATTAATATAATACACACAAGATATGATTGATCAAAGTGGGAGAAATGTTGAAGAATCAGATAAAATGTTACGGCTATATTTATCTAGGAATTTCAGCAAAAATATCTCAGTCACATCAGTATTAATTTTGTGTTTCATCGTGACTTGGCGAAAAGTCATATTTACTGTTGAGGGATGTAGACATCTTTCCAGAAATCATATAATTAGATTTTAGTAGCTACCAAGCATTGACTTTTGCTTTGGGGAAGGGGTTATGGATACAATTTGTAATCCTGCATACCGCGCTCGAAACACAGCTGTGGATGATTTGGAAGCAGATCGCTTTGTCCTGGTTTTCATACAATGGTATGTATATGAACTTAGGTGTGGGTTTGGCAGGAAGGGATGTATGAGAGAAAGAATACAATGTGTTTACAACCAGTGTGTGAATGAAACTATGACATCTACACCTTAGGACATTGCTGCTGGATAATTTTTTTAAAACATGGGTGTAAAAATGACATGGCTCTAACCCATCTATGGGTTTGCTCTGTGTGCTATGATATTGATTCTTAAATCAATCAGATTTATTTTCATAGCATATTCTTCACAATTTATTTTGTTGATGTTAGAGTAAGATATGGTGTTCTTACATGCCAAGTTAATTAAATGTCTGTATTATTGTGAAAAGAAAGATATTCCAACTAGATTCTGACTTTGAAATCTTCACAGATGAAGGCTGAGATGGCTGCACTGCAAGCAGAGGTGGATAGTCGGAGGCCTGCTTGTGAGGAATTAGTGAAGCGTGCACACACATTGGCTCAAGAGTTGCAGATACACTCAGCTTGATATAGTTGCACGTTGCTTCTTGGAATTTTAGCTGGATTGGTGGATAGACCGCACCATGGAGAGGTGTTCCAAGGTCTTGGCCAGTGATAGTCCTGGTCATGCAGTCCAGGGACAATGGATTACACTTTATAGAAGTGGATAATGAAATCCACCTTTGACATCAAGAGTTGTCTACTCCTGGCAGTCAACTGTCATTCTTATGAAGGTGCAAGTCAGGTGCAAATCCTTTGTAGCTGTTAAAGGAACTCATGTGTTTGGGTGTGTACCTTGGAGACAACTAATAGCTTTTTACTGGCATGTTAAGATAAGGTGGTTGGTTGTTTCATAAGGGTTAAGGCAATGCCTGCACAAGATGCAATTGAAATCTGTAGATAATGATGTACTTTATGTGGAGTGAGTTTGCCTGATGGCAGGGGACACTGGTAATAGGGAAAGCTAGCCCACACGCAAAAATCAGTCCAGCATGGACAACACTCGAGTTCAAAGCAAGCACACACACAAAATGTCTTTATATTTGTGTACACTGTTTAACATAAATGGATTAACAGCATTAAAACTTGCATTAACAGCATTAAAACATAAATGGATTACTAGCATAATAAGTGGACTAAATTGAGCTGAATGAAACTCTAGAGCAGGGATACTGGTCTGCTCTTTTAACATAACTCTCAAGTTTCTTCCTCGTACTTTATGTTTATCCAGGAAGGCTGACCCGAAAAACAAATACTGAGAAGAAGCAGAATGTGTTATCAAAAACATTAAATTATTACATCTTTGATATAGACATATCAATACCACCTTAAATGTTTATTAGAAAACAGAATAATACAAAAGCAAAAGTACGTTAGTTTATACCTGTGCAGGGCATATGTATATTGTATACAGATTGTTTGTGTCTACTTGCCTGATTAGTGATATTATTATTTTATTTCTGAGTTTATTATAACATGCAGGCAGCTGTGTTGCTGCAGCAGTGTCATTGAAAACAATTGTTTCTTCATATAACCAAATCATGAATGACTCTTGCGTCAAGCCACCATTCAGCAGGTGAAAATCAGCTGACACCATCACACAACAGTTTTAGGTGATATGCTGATGATTCCATTACTGCTCAGTTGTCTGTTCTAGACCCGCCATTCAAGGAATTCTTCTGATGTCATATCATGACAGAAAAAGTCAGTCCAGTGCTTTTTCTACGTCCTGAGGCGTATTTGGTGCTAACCCCGTATTTTCATAGGGCACTTGATGGGCACTGTGGTCAATATCACACCGGTCACCTTTACTACCCAGAACACTTCCTGGTGCCCAATTTAGACTGGGAGCCTAGGCAAATCCCCATTGAAATAGGGATTCGAACATGTGACCACCAGGCCAGCAGCAAGCATGCTATCCATTATACTCCCACAGCCCCATATGATGTGCTGTAGATGTATGAATGAAAGCATCAACCACATCATGTTCAGCTGAAGTATTTAAGACACTGGGTGGACAAATTGGATGTTTTTTTTAAATACAATTGACTATTATAGTTTACTAACATGGAGACAGAATGAGGGACATGGTCACCAGTATGCCACAGGAACAATGTTCTGTATATATTATATGTCTTGAGGTGTATATATTATACATATAGGAGAAATGGTGTTTCACCCATCACATGTGATATCTTATGACCAACTGCTTCTGTTTGTGTCTTCCAGTTTTACAGAAAATCATTTGCAGAACATAACTCTAATTACAGTTCGTCTGAAAGACTCTTGGTCCTGCACCTGACCCCCTGCCTCATGCATTTTCTTGTGAAGTTTACCTTCAATGTTCTTTGTTGACCGTCATGTTGGTCAGTTCCCGTTCTTGTCTTCCAGGACCCTTGCCTTCCATTATTATTCTTTATAAACCACTCTATTAACCTGCAACAGTAATATATCTGGTTGTAAAATATGAGATGGACTTAGATACAGATGAATAAATAACAGTTGATTACATAACTAATAGTTTGTAATTGTATTGTAAATGATTAGGCCAGAATACTCCAGAATGCAACAGTAACGTATCTGGTTGTAAAACGTGAGATGGACCTAGATACAGATGAATAAATAACAGTTGATTACATAACTAATATTTGGTCATGCTATTGTACATGAGTAGGCCAGAATGCTCCAATCACAAATGTGATGGATTGATAACACAAGAGGTAGTTTACAATATCAAGAGATCTCAATGTTCAGAGTGATGCCCCTGGCAAGAGGAAGATGGTGGTGCTGGGTTAAAACCCCACAAGTGCTGAGTCTTCCTCAGTACAAGTGGAAGTATATGGATGCGTATTACGACCCTTATTATAAAATATTATATTCATCAGCCTGCTGACCAACAAATTTAACCAAGAGGTTATTGTCCGGTATATGCATTGAAATTCTGATCCCTGATAACAACTTGTATCTGTTGCAGTAAGGTTGCTATTCAGACTTTTCTCACTACCCAGTACCAAAGTATCGTTTGGGACTACTGTGGAACTCTCCTTCTTCTCTCCAAGCTCAGAAACCATTGGAGCGTGCAAGAATGGTACCAACATTTCAGATTTGCAGAGAGGCATGTTAAAATTAACCAGGTCATAATTCTGGTTTGTTGGATTTTGCAGCTGAAGTTTTTCTGTGAAATGGGGAAGCCAGCCCCACATCCAACCCTGATCCATCGCCTTTTATGACATACATGGTAGGTTACAGAGTGCTACTATTCATTGCTTCCCTTAAGGGTCATTGTAGTACACAGACAGAAACCTCCTTAGTCGTCTTTTATAACACTCATGGTAAGTTATAAATAAAATTTTGTGGAACTGCGGTAAAACTGTGAAAATGTAAACAATATAAAATGACACAAAGTAATGCAGCTTTACATAACAGAATTACGACACATACAGGACAATGCGGCGACTAGCCTTCATCCGCAAACAAATACATACACAAAACATAACGTATAGTCACGGAGAAGACCCTCTGGTGACTACATTAAGGCGTAATGATGGGATGAGAAGTATAAAAATATGAAAAAATTAGAGCAATGGAGAGTAAATGACAATTTGAGAAAAAAGTGTTCCTACTTACTTGAAAAACCAAAATGTGTATTGATGATGTGTAATCTATATTCCTGTATGGTTCTGGTAATGCACAGGGGAGCATTGGTTGGTAATGTTTCCTCTACAGAGGAGTCTTGTGAACAGGCTCCAACGCAAGGCCCAGAAAGGCATCATCAAGACCAAAAGTAGGTCTTTCTGTGCCTATCATTTTATGGTTCCTGCCCCGTGTTCTTTGAAGTCTGTTTATAACTGAGATAATGAACCAGAGGTTGATTTATGCTGTAGTATGAAATAACGAAAGTAAGTAACGATTACCTGTCTTCTCCTGTTGCACCTCTGGTCGATTTACTGATCAAGAATAAACAGTTGACAGAACGTGTGCTTTTGAAAAGAATAGACTACCTGACAGATTCAAGCCTTTTAAACAACAAACGCTTAGTAATGTGGGAATATGTTCTTCTTCTTCTTTTGTTCGCTTGAAATATGTCTATAACTGCAGTGTTGTCTCTTGTATGAATTAAACTGTCTTTTTTAGTTTACACAGCGGTCCATAGAGTTTATCTTCCACTGTCGTATCTCTAGGCCAGAAGGTTTGCCTAGATATGTTATATTTTGGGCAGTCTTGGAGAATGTGCTCTGCTGTCTGTGACGTCAGTCCACATGTGCACATGGCTGAGTCACCAATCTTGAATTTTGTATACATGTGGTTGCGTAATCTATTGTGTCCTGTTCTGAGAATAATGACTTGTTCTGGCCTGTCCATAACGTGGTAGTCATCTTGAGCAGGTTTTGGTGGCTTTCTGACTGATTTGATCATTCTTTTCTTTTGGTGGTATGTTACAGGCACATCAGGCTGTTCTTCTTTGGCTCCTTCCTTAGCCAATTGATCAGCTCTGTCGTTCCCGGGTACTCCACAGTGGGATGGTATCCACTGTATGGTGACCTTGTGCTGACTGCTAAGGTCAGAAAGTAGTGTCCTTAGTACTGGCAATATCCCAGACAGGAGCGCCTCAAGTACTGATTTTGCATCTGTCAATAGCACCACAGGTTGTGTACCATTACTGGTATTTAGTAATTTCTCTGTTGCTCGGGAATGTGTTAATGTGATAACTGTTTAAAGCAGTCATAGCACTAGGAGAGCGTCTAATATTTCAACATTTCCTACAACTATTGCTCTTTATTCTTCTCAGAGTCATCTTCTCTACCCTCTTTGTCAGATTCAGTACCAAACAAAAATGAATGGCTGAAAATATGAAGTAGTGGTGCGTCATAATTATGACTTAAAAGTTGTTAATATGGTAGGGGACATGTATTATAACACAGTGACAACATTTCGGCAATATAAGCCCATGACAAACACGGGAAGTTGCTTAAGACAATCATCCCTTGGCTCTTAATCATTTAATTGTTAATTTATTAGTGAGACACTCACAAAGAGAGGGAGAGAGAAGAAGGTAACAGTATCAAAGTTGCTTAGGAAGGGAAGCGTTTTTATTTAAAGGATACGTTATGTGATTTTTACATCATAGAGGGTATTCACACAAACCTAGATGTTATAAGCCTACTTTAAAAATAGTCCCGTTTCTTCTAGACTACAAATCTTCATAGCATATTACTGTACTAAGTGCTGTAGATACTTATACCACCATGTTCAATATTTTGTAAAATCTAAACATAAAAAGTAATACGGTATAGAAGATTGAAAAACAAGGCCAGTTAAAGTTAGCTGCATGTCCTTTCTTTCACAAGACCGCTGTACCTCTGAAGTCGGAGTGGGTTCGCCTGATGGTGAGGGACACTGTTAATATGGAAAGCTAACCCACAAGCAAAATTCAGTCCAGCACTACTAGAAGTGTGTATGGACTATGCTTGAGTTCAAAAGTGAGGAAGCTCAAAAAAAAAAAAAAGACCTCAGCATGTAATGTCTATTTGTTATTTACTAGACAATTTCACGTTGAGCAGTTTGTCATTCTTTTCTGAATGGTCGACGCCTTATACCCATCGAAATCAACGCTAAGCGATAAGCCTCCAATTAACCCCCGGTTGATTTCCAACCCTCGACCCGTTTTCCGTTATGTCGGAAAATTGTGGAACTCCCGTTTCTCTAACTTAAGCCACTCGCCGACGGGCGAGTCAGACTAAGCCCTAAGACATTAAAAAAAATATTTGTCCGACGACAGCGGTTCTGGGATCGACTCAGCCTCATCGAAATGAGTACCAGGCAATTTTCTGGAAAATGAATGACAACGAGGAAGTGAACTGGTCATTGCACTTCATAAATCGTGGCCTAGAATGATCTACTTTCGTTAGTCTCTTCCAGGCAGTTATTGATTGTTATTTTGGAAGTCCGGGGTATTCGCTACATGCATCGCAGAAGTCACATCTCTGCTGCCTTCAAAATCTTCTAAATGTGATCATTCACATTTCAAGATTCACTGCCAGAACAGGTTCCATATAGTATTTCAGTACTGTCTTTCTTACATTCACTGTCAAATAGTGACAAAAACTATACAGACTTTCCAGAGTAAGTAACTTTGAATATCGATTTTTATTACTCGAGTATAATACCCAAGTCCTACAAAAAAAGACATGAAAATCGTAAACTGATTAGCGAAATTAGATATAGACAGCAAAATGTTTTGGACATGTTATGATAAATAAATTAGAGAACTTGGTGACATCTGGCAAGATCGATGGGAAGAGAACAAGGGGAAGACATATAAGTAAAGTACCTGGATTGCTTGACCACGTGGCATGGTCGAGACAAGAACACTGAGCTGACCCACGACTCTGGTGAACGAGTGAAATGGCGAATCATGACCGCCCACGCTTACCGGCATGGCACATGATGGATGGATGGATAATATGCACCTGCGATTTAGTGAGCATAAATGAGTAAAATTATGATTAATATACGCGAGATTTTACTATAAGCCACCGTTTCTCCCTGAACGTAGTGACTGAAATATCCTCTTCACCTATGTACTTTGATCTATTGAGACAGACTAGTTTGGTGATGGTTACCGGATGCTGCGACAAATGTGAAATAAGGGATTTTATTTTAAGGTACTTTTATAAAATATTTTTAAGTGTAAAGAGTGAAGATATCAACACTCAAGTAGACGAAAAGAAAATATAAAATGGATAATTTAAGTTTCATCCTGGTAATTTACTTTCATTTACCACGGGAAACCTAACATGTGGTGTAATATGTTCTAAAAACATATATCACTACATAAAGTAAAATAACTAGATAAATCCTTCAAGCTGAAATATACGCATGTTCGCACAGTAATGTCAATTGTCTACCACGGTAATTTTAAACTGACTAACATGTCTTTCTGTTTGCACAAAATTGGCTTGCGTAGTTCGATCATTATCGCTTCTGCAAACTAACAACCGAGTAATTTGTGTGTTAAACAACACGCGAAAGGCATCGTCTCTATCAATCACATGACCGCTTTCCAGCATACGCCTAGCAATTGATGAAGCGGGAATCTTCCGGTGTGTCGGCCCCACTTCAGCTCACCTGCTTCAACAGGTGAACTGACATCAAACTAGAAGCACAGGCTTCAAATACATTTTGTGCATTTTTTGCCCCCCCCCCCACACACACACACACGGAAAAGAAATCAGTAAAACTAAAATAATAGAGACCCGAAGTTAATTTACATAGAAGAATAACACAGCGTTAGTCACAGTAGTGAAGGGGCTGGGACGCTTGCCTACTACTACTATTGTCATGGATTTGAATTTACATCCAGGTGAATGTTTTAAATTGACCGTTGTTCCTCCAAATTCACTACGGGAAAACATTGTTTTGAATATATCACTACACCGCGTACCATTGTATAACATTTCTCCCCATAGTTTTATCAGTCATAATCAGTTGCCACATTGGCCGCTAGAAATAATTTCACGAAACATTTGGCAGTATTGGATATGCATTGGTCTGGTATGATTAACCAAGTTGATAGATTTAAATATCTAGGAGTACTTATAACATCGAATGGAAGATGTGTGACAGAGATTAAGAACAGAATAGGCCAAGCAAAAGCCGCATTTCAGAAAATGAATAGGATCTTATGTAACAAGTCAGTATCACTGACTGTCAGAAAGAGAGTGCTGAAGTATTATAAAGAACATGTTTTACTGTATGGCAGTGAATCATCTTGGACATACAATAACAGACGATGACAAAAGTGAAATAGAAATAAAAAAGAGAATAGGAATATCCACACACACACACACAAATGCTTTCAACAGCACGAAATCAGTACTAACATCTAGAGAGATTAACAATGCATTAAAAATGAAAGTTGTCAAATGTTAAGTATATTCAACACTACTGTATGGCGTGGAAGCCTGGACACTGAACAAGCAACTAAAAAGTCAAATAGAGGCTCTGGAGATGTGGATATACAGACGAAAATGTCGTATTTCATAGGAACAAAAACAATCAAATACAGAGGTTCTAGAAAAGCTGGGAATGGAAAGAGAGTTGATGAACGAAATAAAAAAAGAGGCAAGTGAAATATTTCGGCCACGTTAAAATGCATAATACTCTTATTAAAAAAAAAAAAAAAACATACTGGAGGGAAAAGTTGAGGTCACGCGAGCAAGAGGTAGACAAACGATACACGCGGGAAGATAATACCAAGAGATGGACGAACATCAGTTTGACAGAATGTACAGTCAGGGCCAGAGACAGACAGTGTTAGAGATCCATTACAGCCAACCTTCATTGTAAAGACGGCACCTGATTGATTGAGTGAATCATGTGATGTGAATGAACAAATTAAGAAGAACTTGGAAGCAACGGAGATGTGTTGCTGAGAAGAATGTTGAACAGTCAGAGTAAATAACAACGATTTGGTTTTGTTGCATATCCCTTACAGGACGTTGCAGTCAACAACAGCATTTTTCAGCTGCTGTTGATGCACTAGGTAAGATTACGCTCAGTAGTTTGCCATTGTTTCTGAGCGACCGGCTCACATATCCCGTAAGTTACCAACGCCCCGAGAACCGCTACCGATTACGTTACTTACGAGAATATACGGGATACGGAGAAAGACATTAACCCTTAGCTAAGAAACTAATGAAAGTACGAGTACAACATTATACACAGCTATAAGAAAGACACTTGCCAAGACATCAACAGCAGCTGTAACATACTGGTGTTGACAGCGATGTCCTGTAACAAGGAAATGCAAATAATAATAATAATAATAATAATAATAATAATAATAATAAGAAAGAGGAAAACAACATCATGTAATGAGAAGAAAGGCATTGGAAAACATCGGTCGACTTGGCATGTTTTTGTATAACGTGTGTTTCCTCTAGCTAGACCAGTGGTTCTCAACCTTTTTTGGCCCGTGACCCCTCTTCATCATATTTTTAGGACGTCATTCCCCCCTCACCATATTTTTAGAACGTCATTCCCCCCCCCCCCCTTTTCGTATTTCCTCCCTAAAAATTCCCCCCTGCCCCTACACAGTATACGTAATAATTGAAGCTAAATTTAATAGCACATACTAAAACAAGTCTAGACATCTACATAACACGCTATTTGCGGATCTACTTACGTTATACAATGAATTTCAGAAAGGTGATACGTACAGAACCGTAAAGTATGAAGGGAAAAGCAATATCAAGTAATCGGTTCTTGTATTAACGCGATCTTGAAATAATCTTCATCTCTCTCTCTCTCTCTCTCTCTCTCTCTCTCTCTCTCTCTCTCTCTCTCTCTCTCTCTCTCTCTCTCCCCCCCCCCACTGGAAACCCCAAAATTCCCCCCTGGGGGTGAATTCCCCACCGGTTGAGAACCACTGAGCTAGACAGATGCCATCCAAAGTATGTCTATACGCGGGCAGTGTTGCTTTCTTAACAAATTTGTCAGAGCGGCGGATACGGCGTACACTGCAATTTCCAGTTGCCGCGGGATTGATAACGTGCAGAGGCGGTGTGCAGGTTCGGTAAGATTTCCTGGTGCATTTTCATGGCCAATGCAATGTACTGTTTCCCACGTCGTGCTATTTTATTTTTTTTTTCTCCTCGCCCGCTTTGAACTCAAGCGTAGTCCATACACACTATTTACAATAGTGATGGACTGAATTTTGCGTGTGGATTAGCTTTCTCTATTAACAGTGTCCCTCGCCATTAGGCAAACCCACTTCAACTTCAGAGGTATTTGTAATTTACGTCCCCAAGTCCAGGACGACAGGTTAACATTTTAGTCCAGCTGTCCGTTGTAGGGGTTGAACCGCTAACCTCGGCATCAGCACACCAGATGTATAAGAACACGCGTTCTTACGCATTTGGCCATGCGGACCTGCGTCGTGCTATTTGACCTCTGCTCTTCATCTAGAACCCACGGCTTCCATCACTGTCCTTTCCAAGCCACTGTAGCGTTTCATATGGCCAGAGTATTTCAGCTTCCAAAACATGGTGCTCCTTATGAGGCAGTTTTCTTGGATGTTCAGATCTTGTGGAATGTCTGTACATTTCTTCTGAGTGTCCGTAGCGAAGTGGTTATGCCGCGGCGCTCCGAAGGTTGTGGGTTCAAAACCGGACTACGTCGTTCGATTCGCGAGTGCAGTTGGCTCGGAGACTCCCGGGGCTGAACTCAATGGTAGTTCATACACACGACTTCTAGTAGTGCTGGACTGAATTTTGCGTGTGGATTAGCTTTCCCTATTAACAATGTCCCTCGCCATCAGGCAAACCCACTCCGACTTCAGAGGTACTTATCATTTACGTCCCCAAGCCAAGGACGATAGGTGAACATTTTAGTCCAACTGGACAGGTGTAGGGGTTGAGCCCCTTACCTCGACATCAGCACAACGAATGTTTAAAAACATGCGTTCTTATCCATTCGGCCATGCTGACCTTCAATTGTTCTTTTGATTTTACCCTTTCGAGAAGCCAAATTATGTTTAGTTTAGCTAATGAAGATACTTGCTACTTGGACTCAGTTGTGATAACAAATCTGGATTCGGCTATTTGTATTTTATCTGATAAGTTAGAAACACCACGCAACAATATCAGCTACACAGATGTTCATTGGATTACTGGTTGAGAATAGGTAAAGTGACAATGTCTGGGTTCGGATCCCCGAGCCGTCTGGCGAGTGTTTGTATTGTGTTGATGGCATCAATTCATGCAGTTACAGGGGAGCTCTGTTCCTTCCCCAGTGACCCGTGCATTTGTAAAACCAGCACGTTTGAGCTGAATCTCAAGCCCGTAATGGATGCAATGCATGGGTGAGTGCGTATGATGTTTTATATCAGAAAATATAATCTGTCCATCTCTCTGTCTGACCGTCCGTCCATCTATTTGTCTGTCTGTCTGTTCTAAACCGTTTGTCTGCCCATCTGTCTATATGTATGTCTTTTGTCTATATGGTATCTCTTCTCTTCTCTTCTCATCTCTTCTCTTCTCTTGCTTCTCTTCTTCTCTTCCTCTTCTCTTCTCCTGTCTCTCTCTCTGTCTGTCTGTGTGCGTGTGTGTGTGTGTGTAGAGAGAGAGAGAGAGAGAGAGAGAGAGAGAGAGAGAGAGCGAGAGAGACAGACAGAGAGACGAGTAAGCAGACACACAAGCAGACACCCACATACATGCGTTCAATAAAGAAGTTGTATGTCTAATCTCGGTAATCAGTATTGTCCCATGTGTTCAAGTCATGCTTGTCTGTGATATTGTACGACGTTATCATGTGACAATCTGAAGGATCGCGTGACCGTCTATGTTATATCACATTTGGGAGTACCGTGGCGAAGTGATTAAGCCGTTTGACTTGGGCTCCGAAGGTTGTGGGTTCGATTACGGGCCACGTCCTTCGGTTCACGAGTGAGTTTTTTCGGAGACTCCTGTGGGTCGTCGCTTGAGCTGCTGAGTTCGTGCTTTGCACCACGCTTTCCGCGCTGCGGAAAGAGACCGAGTCAAATGGGATAAAATCCCGGTGCAATGAAGTCGACCCTGTCGACTTTTTAGCAACTCTTAAGATATTAAGTCGCCACATTTCTGAAGGGCGATAATCATATTTATAAATAAAGCGTGATGGAAAACGCGTTTTAACAGTTGACGCAATCTGTTGAGTGGCAATATAAGCCAATGTTACGTAAAAATTTCAAATTAATGTCTGAAATATTTCATTTAAAAAAATACACAACAGAGCATGAGAAATGATCAGTCACTCGATGTGTTAGTGTGTGGCAACTTATGAGATCAGTGTAGGTTACTCAAACTTTGTGGACCTGGCAGTTCTTGATAGTGTATATCAGTGGTTCTCAACCGGTGGGGAATTTTAGGGTTTCAAAGGGGGGGGGGGGGGGCGATTAAGATTATTTCAAGATCGCGTTAATACAAAAACCGATTACTTGATATTGTTTTTCCTTTCATACTTTACGGTTCTGTACGTCCCACCCTTCTAAAATTCATTTTATAAAGTAAGTAGACCCACAAATCACGTTTTATGTGGACGTCTAGACTTGTTTTAGTATGTGCTATTAAATTTAGCTTCCATTATTACGTATACTGTGTAGGAAATAGGTAGGAAATACGAAAGGGGGGAATGGTGTTCTGAAAATATGGTGAAAGAGGGGGGGGGGGCACGGGCCAAAAAAGGTTGAGAACCACTGGTGTATATGGAATTTCAGGCACAGATATAGGAACCTGTCTTGTTATCTTGACCGACACTGTGGCCAAAGGGGTTACGGAGGCAATTCGTAATCCAGCATACTGCGTTCGAAACACAGCTGGGGTGATTTGGCAGCAGATCGCATTAAATTGGTTTTCATGATATGGTATGAGTGCCATCGTTCAGAAAGCAATGCCAAACTACTAAACGTAAACTTGCCAAGACATCACAAACACCCAAACATGCCGGGGTTGACTGCGACGTCTTGTAAAGTATATGCAACAAACTTAACTTGTCTTGTGTAAGCTAGGAGATAGTTAAACAATTCATCTGAACGGGAAACAACTTAGTGGCTAGCGAATTTATAGGACCGCCGTGGGAAAACATACGCACCAATAAACCATTAAAGTGAGTATGTGATGGCGATCCTGACTCTCAGTCGTAAGCAGATAGAAATGACGGAAAGGATACAGAACGAAGCTATGCGCATTATTCTTGGATGTACAAGAGATACAGCATGCAGGGCGATGCGCTACCTTCTTGATAATCCAACTATTGAAGACAGAATACAAATTTGCAGAGCCCGTGCCTACCTCAGAGTTAACGTAAACACACAACATCCACTGCATAGTGAAATTAGGAAGGTGAAGGGCAGCAGGTTAAAAAGAGGAAGGTCGTGGATGGGTCAAGCGGAAGACATTCTTCAACAGGTGTGTTCACTTGAAGACTTAGAACCTGGCGAGGATTGGGTACAAGTGCCAACATATTTCTTTACGTCTTTTTCTGTTTGCATCCAACTAGATAGAAAATGCAGACAAGAAAATCCGGCTGCTCTGGAGGCTGAAGTACAACCGTAGACTTTCGAGAATTCGTTGGCGGTGGTACTGTCATTTACACAAATGGGTCGGTCGTCCGATAATGCGAGAAGCTCATGGGCCTTTACGGCGCGGGCCGGAGGGAGAATTTTGAAGGAGGACTCTGGTGCTTTTGTTGAGACCACAAGTAACCTGACTATGGAAGTCATGGCAGTAAGTAAAGCAATAACATGGCTCGAGACACAGACGTTCACAAGGGCATGTTTCCTTAGCGACTCAATGAGTATGCTCAAGAGTATAGAGATGGGGTGGATCCGAAGAGAGTGATTGCTGTCTCTGGAGCGGTCTCGGCTGGCAAAGATCAGTTTTATCTTCGTGCCAGGGCATGCGGGATTACTAGGAAATGAGCGGGCTGACACGCTAGCACGTAAGGCTACTGTGGAAGGCGGACGCGCCACAGACCAGGCTGACATTCTGAATGCTCTACGAGAATTAAGACTTTTGCGAGAATCAAGTGATGACTGTGAATGTACAGCCATTGTCAGACTGCGAGAACAGCAAATTAAAAGAGGTGTGGCCAAACAAGAACACTACGCGGGAACCCAAAAAAGATTGATAAACCAACACAAAACATTTGTCATTAGCCGCTACACGCTGCGGGATTTGAGGAGGGGATCCGAGCACTAAGGGACTGAATGGTTCGATGTGCAATGAGGATGATCTGTCGACTAACTAACTAACTAACTAACTAACTAACTAACTAACTAACTAACTAACTAACTGACTGACTGACTGACTGACTGACTGACTGACTGACTGACTGGCTGGCTGGCTGGCTAGCTGGCTGGCTGACTGACTGACTGACTGACTGACTGACTGACTGACTGACTGACTGACTAACTAACTAACTAACTAACTAACTAACTAATTGACTGACTGACTGACTGATTAGCTAGTTAGCTAGCTAGCTAGTTAGTTAGTTAGCTAGCTAATTAACTAACTAAACCAGTAATAGTGCTATTTTGAGTCTATACTGGCATACCGGCTCCGTGGTGAACAGGTTACGAGCTCAGTTCGTAATCTCGCGTACCCAGCGTTCGAAAAACATCTGTGGGTGATTTGGCAGCAGACCGCCTCGCGTTGGGTTTTTCTGAAAATGGTATGGCTGCCTGTCGTTCAGAAAATAATGGCAAACTACTGAACGTAAACTTGCCAAGAAATAACGAACAGTCAAAAATGCTGGGGTTGACTGCGACGCCATGTAAAGGATATACAACTAACTTTTTAGCTGGTGTATCCATGTAAAAGATATACAATAAGCACACAGACTGTGAAAAATCTAATATCAGTAAATATTTGGTTTCTGAAGAACATATAAAGAATACTACGGACGGACAGAAAAACGAACGAAACGGCCATTCAAGAAACAAATAAACACCGATAATTGTTTAGACAAATTAGACATAACTGTCAAACGTTTTTGGACGCCCAGTGAGGAGAAAGAAACTTGAAAGATTTATGACAATTGACAAGCTTCATGGGAAAAGAGCAAAAGAAGACAGAGATACGTACCTGGATGGCTTGACCACACGACATAATCTGGACAGGAACACAGAACTGATCGGGGACTGGTGATCGTTTGAGATAGCTAACCATGACCGTCCTCATGTACTGGCGTGGCACATGATGATGATGATGATGATGATGATGATGATAATGTGTGTTGGGGGGGGGGGGGGGATATAATTATTCATTAGATAACACATGAACAGAAATAGACTAAGACTATAAACACACCAGACAGTGTTTAACACAACACAGTAAAAATGTTTGCTTCAAGGAATGCGTCTACCTTGTTACATTTTCTACGTGTGTTACAACACCAACTACTACTATTATTGCTGCTGCTGCTGCTGCTGCTGCTGCTGCTGCTGCTACTACTACTACTTTTTTAAAAGTTGCATATCCCTTACAGGTCGTTGCAGTCGACACCAGCATGTTACTGCCGTTGTTGATATCTTGGCAAGGTTTTACATTCAGTAGTTTGCCATTGCTTTCTGAACGACCGGCTCTCACACCAATACGTTAAAACCAGCGCGATATGGTCTGCCGTCAAATCGGTCGCCGCTATATTTCGAACGCGGGTAAGCGACATTGCGAATCACGACCGCAACGTCATAGCCACGGAGAGTGGCACTACTACTACTATTACTACAACAACAACAACAATAACAATAGCTACTACTACTACTACTACTACTACTACTACTACTACTACTACTACTACTACTACTACTACTACTACTACTACTACTACTACTACTACTACTACTACTACTACTACTACTACTACTGCCGCCGCTGATGATGCTACAACAACTACTGTTACCACTACTACTACTGCTGTTGCTACTACTGAAGCTGCTACTGTTGCTACTACTACTTCTGCTGTATTGCAGCTACGACCATCCCGTCCCCCCATCTATAGATTCCAAGAGATAAAAGTGCATCCAAAGACACCCATCGCCTTTTACTTGCATCAAAAATCACACGTTACCTCGTTTCGGCACTCAGTCAAATAACATTGCCACAGGCTTATCAGAACTGACACAATCTATCTTTGCGATTAGCTTATTGTCGGATAAGGACTGCAAGATAAATTTCTTTTTCTTATCTCTTCATTTGTGTCAACTAAAAGCGCTGATAATGTCATGAGCACGGTCGAACGATGGTTCGAAACCTGAGCACATCGAAAGCTAAATGAGTGAAAGATTCGCCATCTATTTTGTATTTTTTTTTCAGACTTACAAAATGTGACGCCCTATCACATCACAGAACTACAGCAGGAAACTCCTTCAAGACAAATTACAGTTTTAGATCTATGTAGTTCAGTCGACGTGGCTGAAAGAATAAAAGCACTTCGGCTCTTAACTGACTGAGTGCCAAGGGATGATTAATCGTCTTCAGCGACTTTCCTTATCTGCCATTGGCTTATATATCGCCACAATGTTGCCATTAAGTTATACTACAACATGTTTGCTACCATGTTCACAGCTTCAACGTTATAACTGTGAGACACCCTACTTCCAGTTTTCTGCATCCATGTTAGTTTGGTTCAAGCCTACTTTTTGTTTGGCACTGAATCTGCTAAACTGCCGGTGCGCTGACGGCGGGGTAGCGGGATAAACCCCCTTCACCGGTAAAGTTGGACTTCAGCGTTGACTTCTCGTTCAGAAAGCAAAGATTTGCCTAGAAAATCAACATGAGGTGGGGGATCATCGCCGCGTCCTGCAAAGACATGCACCATTTAGATCTATGAAGATGTTACCTTTATGTCCACCGCTCTTTAAAAAATACCATTTCATCCTTTGATTTCAGAGTCGACTTGACCACTACTGGAAACAAGGGTGAATACACATATTATGTGCAGCCATGCAACAGAGAGATGAGCTCGTTTATAAGTGAATGCTACTATTTGGACCCAAATCTAATTGTAAGTTGGAACCTGAACAACGACTTTTTTGTGTGTTTGGTTTAGTCCATTGATTCTCAACCAGGATGGATTTCTCCCATGGGGAGAATTGTAGAGTTTCCATTGGGGGGGGGGGGGGGGGTGTTAAGACCACAGATTGGCTAACTGAGACTGGCTTCAGGACCACACAAAACGACGAGTACATCGGTCCGCTCTTGGCATATTATTTTGAATGCTCCTTTTGAGGCTGGCAATTTTGGAAAGGTTGGGGATGGGGGTGGGGGGGGGGGAATGACATTCTGTCATATGGACATATGGTGAAAGGGTGCATGGGCCAAAAAAGGTTTGAAAACCACTGGTTTAGTCGTATGCGTGTTTTGTGCGTGTATATTCTAGTAACTGTAACATATGATTTTCCGTGATTCATATGTTATGAAGCATCTGTATATGTACGTTAGTTACATGTCCTTTCAGGACGTCGCAATCAACGCCAGCATGCTTCGGCCATTTCTGATTTACTAGGGAATTCCGGCGCTGTCAGAGCTACCGACGATCATATCACTGACGTCAAGACAAGGCTATCTGTTTTCAATCGTCTGTAACTGATTTCGAACCCTTGACTCCGTATGTCGGGGAATTATGAAACGCGTTCACTGCCCCTATTCCACAGGGCCGGCATATGTACGTGCCCAAATATAATACGAGAAGGCTTCAAATGAAAACCTCAAAAGTGTGATAGAAATTACCATAACCACGCCATTGTCTTGTAACCTGTCAATATTGCTGCTAAGGATGTCAAGATAGTTAAGCGCGTGATATCATAATGTATACGAACACAGTGACGTCATAAGATCAGTTTAAAGATGGCCGCCCCACTTTTGACATGTACTAACGAGGAGCAGCTTTCTGTTATTCGTTGTTTGATCATTGAAGGATGAAATTCATCGGCGAATAAAGGTCCATTATGGTGATGCATGCCTCTCAGTCCAACAAGTGTATGAGTGGAGTAGGAGATTTCAAAGCGACGTGATCTATGTGAAGAGGTACAGCAAATGATGCATGAGTGGTTACACACACGACCAAGAGAACTTTTTTCTACAGGAATCCAAGCACTTTATCGGCGCTGGAGGACTGGCATTGAACGCAGTACCGACTACATCGAAAATGATAATTTAATCTATAATTTTTCATAATATATTCACCAAAAATGAAAACATTTGAGGTCTTCATTTGAAACCCCCTCGTACTAAGTGCTGATCCAACTGTGCCGGTATTGTTTTATTAAACGTCCGATATCAACTAAATAATTATAACAAGAAACAATATGAAATAAGTAGATATATAAAGGTCGTTCATGTGAAACCCGTTCCAATGGCTTTATTACAAAAGCATGAAAGAAACATTAACAGGTGTGGTAGAATTAAAGAAAGCATTCATTGTGAATGAATTATGCACCATGGGATGATCAGAAGAAGTCGCCGTAGGCATTCAGGCAAGCATCCCATAGCTTAGGTAGGCGGCGAATGCTGTCCGCGAAAAAGGATTGTGGTTGCTCACTGAACCATGTGTTTACTATGTTCATTACGTCTGCGTCTGTGTGAAATCGTTGCCCCTTAAGAGCTTTTGTTTAGAGGTCCGAACAAATGAAAACCACATGGTGATAAATCAGGACGATAGGCTGGATGTTGCAGAATTTCCCACTTCTTCAAAGCTAATGCTCTCTGCACAATATTTCCAACATGCGGAAGAGCATTATCGTGCATCAAAATCACACCGCGAGAAAGCATGCCGGGTCGTTTATTCTTGATAGCTTTTTGCAGCTTGTCTAGTGTTTGCAAGTAGTGGGTGGAGTTGATGTTGACACCAGGTTCTTTAAAGTCGGCCAACAATAGCCCTTCATGGTAAAAACAATGCGCTCAGCATAACCTTACCAGCAGAAACCTGTAACTTGAATTTTTTGGCTTTTGGTGATCCAGCATGCTTCCAGTGCATGCTCTCTCTCTCTCTTGCTGCTCGGCTCAAAGTGGTGACACCGTGATTCATCGCCTGCCACTATGCGGAAGAGAAATGCATCACCCTCCACTCTGTAACGCAGCAAATGGTTCAAACACCATCCCATGCGTTCCTTTTTTTGGTGTTCGGTCAACATCCGTGGTACCCACTGTGAACACACCTTCCGATATTGCAGTTTCTTACGAACGACCTTTTGAATTGTCCCAATTAACACATCAAATTCTTTCGCTAGCGAACGTATGCTTCAACAACAGTTCATCTGCACTGCTGCATCAATCTTGGCGATGTTTTTTCTGTTGCAAAAATATGCTCTTGACCCCGCCGTCGAAGATTTGCCGTGAACTGATGTCCTTTCCGAAACATTCGTGCCCAGTCTGTCACTGTTGTCTTCGACACACATTTGTCACCGTGGGCTGCTTGCATTCATTCGATGAATATCCACTGGTCGACATCCTTCAAATGAAAGAAACTGAATCACCGCTCTTTGAACGGATTTTAGAACAACCCGGCCTTTTTCACAACGGTCAGAAACAGAGCCTATGCATCATAGGACGATAAGCACGCGCTCTTTTATTCAGTAGTCAGCACTTATCACAGGACTATGCCATGATCATGTTCAACTTACGCAATTACGCGCGATGTGGCACGAATGGATTTCAAATGAACGCTCCTAATATATAACATGTCATCGTCAAATGCCTTACAGAGTGGCTTGAGCGATCTTGGTTCTATACGTTACAAGCTCATGTATCAGTTCTTGTTAACTTTGTCCGTGCTATAACAAACGGCCGTGCAGAATATTCTCTTATTGGCTACCTCTATCTTTCTTTCCATATACATTTCCAGTTGTCACAAGGATTTCTCGTTTTTCTCTTCTCACAATGTGTCAAATAAAATGACGGCCGTGCTTTCCGATGCTTGCGATAAATTGTCTTTGTATCTTAACCTTTTTCCAATCATCTAGATTAGGCATTGTGACTGCCCAAAGAAACTTCTGCGCAAGCCACCATTTAGGCCTCATGTGATATCTTTTGTTGTGGCTTGTTTACTAATAGTCCGAATGTTAGCGTCTGTGGCTAAAAGACTAGTGAACGTAGTTGTTACATTACCCGACATAGCGAGTTGAGGGCTCGAAATCAACCGCGGGCAAATTAGAAAAAATAGCTTTGCGT